>VZRO01005649.1:698975-971581 GCA_013397915.1 Daphoenositta chrysoptera | reverse complement strand
GTGACAGTTCTGGACCCACACAGAAGCAAAGTGGACCTCTTTCTTTTCCTGGAGTGTGGAAGGACTTTTTAAGGACTCTAATACTGACCAGAAATTCCATGTTTGTTAATTTCTTTGTCCTCTCTCTTGAGAAACCTGCGAGGAGGTCTGAGGGCTCTGAGAAGCTCCGGGGGGAGGGGCGAAGGCATTGGCAAAAGAAGGAATGTGGTTTTTTTTTTCCTTTTTACTTTCTTGGTGTAGTTTTTTTCCTGTTAATTCTACCTAGTAACAATAAACTATCTTTATACTGTTTAGAAGTGAGTAGGCCTGTTTTGCCATGTTTTTCTCCTAATTTATACATTTATATCTCACAAAAACAAATTAGTGAACTGAATCCCAGCTACAACTGGTGTTTCAACTTGTTCATTAAAACCCAACCCGTTACACCAAATCACTGCCTTATGCTCTTGTTTTTTTCTGTGATCAGTTCAATCATGTATTTTTTCACCAAAGTCATTAGAACTGCAATGGTAATCAAAAAGAGGAAACGGTCTCCATTTATCATCCTGTTTCTAACAAGAAGAGGTAACAGACCATTTTAGTTACATTGCATTAATGCCCATTACTGCCCTAATGAAGATTTGTGTTGCTTTTCCCAGAACCTTGAAGGTAATCTTCAATTTCCTCCTAGCTTTCAAAGAAACACCAGTTTTCACATGACTTCAGCCTGTTGGAGCAAACAGAGAAATATTACTCTGACCATTTTAAACCATAGTTTCATCAGGGAAATTAATATGAAAAACACAAGGTAAAATGTAGTTATTACTGTGGCTAAATCCTGTGAGTTTGGCAAACACTGACTGACTCAATCCCTTCAATTGTGCCCAGACCTTTCTCCTAGCAGCTGTATCTATACAGCTAACACATGGCTAGTATTAAACCATTGCCTATGAAACTATTATCACATATTCAAGTCTATGTTACTGTGATATATTATAGTAACCATACGGCCATTGCACATCCTGCCTAAGCTAGATTTCCACATAACCAGGCTCAGTATAAGTTCAAGTACCTTCATTCTTACAATGAAACAGTCAGGCTGCAATGGGAAATCCCAAATCATCGTGGCTGATGACTTTATGTGATGTGTCACACGCCATTACAACTCACACATCTCACAGTGAATACTGCTTGGGAACCAGCTCTCCTTTGAGCAGTGTTTGCTGTGTTTGTCCTGTCTTGGGGAGATTAAGTCCCAAAGGAGCTGCTTGAAGGGCTGATTTCATGTTCCAGAAAGAAAGGCATGCCACAAAACCGGCTTTTCCAGTGTACCATGTCACTGCTGTCTTGGGGCTGGACGCGGGACAAGGGACTGAACTTTCCCTTACTAATGTGGGTGTTAGCTCACGTGTCTTCTCTAAATAGAGGGTTCAGGTTTTCACTCTGGTTTTGCCTCCAACAGAACTGGGTGTTTGTTCAAACTGAACACCTGTTCAAATATCTTGCTCTATCAGACAGCCTCAATGTCTGAGTCTCCCAACACATGAGGAGTTACTTTCCTGAGTTTTGTTTAAGCATCTGTTGGAACATGTTTATCCTTGGTAATTATTTGACATTTGGATACAAGGAATTCTAAAGAAAGGAAGTACCTTAGTAGACTTAGGAACATTTAAATGCATCCTAAGGAAAGACCAACTTGAGTGTTATTTGAAGAGCTTTAATTTTGTTGGCAAGGCTAATGGGAACTAAAAAAGTCCTTTACACTTGGAAACAAGCTTGCGAAACCATTTCCTTTGCGTATCTTGTTCTGCAGAAGTAACAGAATATTCCATTCCTGCATATTTTAATAATGCCAAGGGAAAAGGTGTACGTAGAGTTAAGCAGAGCAGCTTTCTGACCAGCCAGTTTCTTCCTGTTCCCATGGTTTACGTGTAACAGTGGTGACACACAATTCCTCCTTCCTGGGGAAAGGATATCTGTCAAAAAGACAAGTTCTGCTGCTCTCTGAAAGATTGGCCTCTTTTATGGGTAGCAGCTTGGCAGGTGTTTGTTTTAATTTTTAGATATGTGACTTGCAAAAATTAAAATGGGCTGTAGGGATTTTACCATCATTCTATTTTACATCTGCTTTCATCAGCATAGCTCCATGGCCTTGATTCATGTTGGTGTGAATGAGAAAAGAATTCGGCTCTGAGTTTCCATTTTTTTACTATGCAGGAAAACTAACATTATTGTAAAGAGAAGCAGTTTAAGAATACTGTGGAGTATGTCTACATGGAGATATAGATCAATGACTTGGATTAACATATGGCAGTCAATTCAGTGCCCAGTAGTAGGTATTTGAAGAATAAAGAACTTAATTGTGAACAGCTGTTTCCACACACTTAATAAAATGTACACGGCCAGTTCAAGCTCTACAAAGTGTAAAACACAGTTTTATAAAACACATACTGGGACCATGCACATTTTTCAGAGAGTGCATCAGCCATTCTGACTGTTAAGTCCTGTCTATCTTCTGATTTAGGAGGCAGATCTCTATAAATATTTTTCTTGGCTTTTTTTTTTATAGTGTAACAGGCTTGGATGATCCCCTAGTATTTGTAAAAAACATGGCTATTCTTACATAAAATGAGCACTAAGTTATTATTATTATATGTTATATTATTATGGTGTCTTTCCACCTCAAATAATCTGTTTTGTGACGTTAAAAGAAGGAATGGATAGTGGCTTTAGGAATGGTTTCATTTCAGCTTGGATTATGGCTTCAGAACTATGAAGAATGTCAGTATCTCAGGGGAGCTGGGAGGGTTCAGAAATTAATAGTATCTAGTTAATCTGCAACATATCAGCAGGAACTGAGAGTCCTGGGCACTAGAAATGACCCACAGCTGTTGTGCATTCAGCTGTCAATCCCATGCTTTGCTTTGCACTATTGATTATTAACAAACACTGAAGTGTGTGGCCGGCCAGGGAGGTTTGGAAGGTCTTTGGGGCGTGATCAACTCATGTCTTCATTCCTGGTTTGAGTGCTGGAGTCAAGGGGCTGAACTAAAGCCCATTTCTACCACTGTCTGTGCTCCAGGGTTGTGTCTTTGCCTCCAGAGGGTCTCAGCTCTGGTCCTGCAGAGAGGCCACATACACTTCTTGTTTTCAGATGAGTCCCTCTGATGCAGTATATTGAAATTGCTAGCCGATAGACATTTTTGATCACTTTTTGGTTCCAAAGAGCAGAAATTATTCTACCACTTCCTTCAGAGGCCAAGGACTTTCAGGTCTGAATTTAAGCTGGTTCAGGGCAAAATTGGAGAAACTTTGCAATGGGTTAAACAATCAGAGTAAGACAGCTGGGTCAGAGGAGGCAGCTTTACGGAACAGGTTGTGTTACGTGTTTTAAAGGCATTTTGAGAATTAATGTGATTTAGCAGGGGTTTGACTAAATTAGACTAAACCCAAACCTCAGCGATAGGTTTAATAGCAGGAATTTCCACCCATTGAAATAAATCCCAAATAGTGAGTACCTTCCTTAAAGTTTCCACATCACTACCTGAAATGCATAAGCATTAGTTTATATGAATGCACAGTATTCTGCCAGGCAGCACCAAGTTTGTGCAAGTAAAACTAAATTATAAAAAAATAAATCAATAAAGCATGAACAAATGAAGATCAAAAGGATTTTAAACAGTCAATAAATCTCTTCCTTTCACTGCCCAGTGTCCATGCTCCTATTTCTTCATTTGGCCTTTAAGCCCAGAAGAATAAATGTGCACATTCAATATAAATAAATGAATAAACAAAGTGGGAAAGTTTTTTCTTGTTGAGTCCAGCTCTCATATACATCTTGTCCAATGTCTAAGCAACTAATGCTAAATGAATATGAATATTAGCAAGTACAAAGTCAAGCAAGGTCAGCAACACTGAAGGACAATTACTTGTTGACATTTCTTGGTTAAGTGGTCATGTGCACGGCTCTCTGAGCTCAATTATCTTTTACTTAGACTTTTGGATGCAATTTGCTGTGTTTATTTTTAATGACAGAGGAGAAAAGCTCTCCCAGTTTCCTGCTCTTGATCTCTTTATGCAGGTTTTCAGGAAGCTCGAGCTCTTCAGACCTGCTTTCTAGTGTGGCCAAAGGGCTCCCAGCTGCCGCACATCTCCAGAGGGACTGGCACTAGAGGGCGGTGGAGACATACACTTTTGTCAGCGTGTCTCCATTTGTTAGAAAGGAAAAACAGAGGAATAAGAGATTAGTTATCAAGTTCTTGAAAGAAGGGTATCCTACTGCTCTACCATCCCCATTACCTTCTGTCTTCATACCTTCTCCCTGGGTTCTGCTTATTAAAGTTTTGTACCCAAGGTCCTGTGGTAGAGCTCCATATTCCTCCTTTCCTGTGATTGTCACTTTTTGCCCTTCAGCCTTCATGTGATCTGAAACCTGTTTCCAACTCCTGATCAACAGTATTCTCCTCAGGAGTCTTCCTTCTCTTTTCCAGTCCCTGCTTTTGTCTCTGACCTTTCCCTGATCTTATTCCTTCTTCATCCACCTTTCTGTCTGTCTATCCTGCCCATTCCTCAAGGAATCACTCCCATTGTACATCCTGCCCCAGCCTGCACTGAAAAAATGTAAAAGCCATGAGGATGAGCAACTAAGAGTAGCAGGTATGTCATCATCTGTGCTAGTGATTAAGACAGTGGAATAAAGAGGCTGGATCCTCGTCTTTGTGCCTAAAGTATCCATCCGTGGTGCAGTACACAAATAATTCATGAGTAGGTACCATAGCTAGGCTTTCATCTAACCTGGGTAAGGGCTGCAATCACTGAACTGCAGTGTCATGTAGCAAAGCTCTTTCAGGAGGAGTGGCATGTCCTTAACTGGTCCAGAGATGATCTGAGGAGCAGGTAAAAACAGCTGGACCTCTGGCTGATGGAGGCTAAAGCCTGGACTGTTCACTGCCTAGCTGCTAAGGTTGCTCTATGAAATCAGATGGGGTCATAGGAGACCGTGGATAAGCCTGTCAGCTCCTGAACTGGCAGTGAACTGAGGATCCTGAGCTGCAGAGAAGGTATCAGGATACCCTGCATGGACTTTCCCCATCTCTCAGCTCAGGGGTGGTCCGTGTTCAGGCAGATCTCTGTGTTCATTGTGGTGTGTCAGAGGCAGATGGGATGGAGGACGCTGTCCTCTCTGCTGTGTGCAGGCAGCTGCCAGAGGTGCACTGCTGGTTAGGAGGCAGGAGTGGTTTGTGCCTCTGACTGGCGATGGGAAGCTGTGCCCCGGCTCTGCACGGCATGCTCTGGTGCTAGCAGCTTTCTCCTTTTGAGGTTGCCAGCTTTCCTTGTTTTGCAAGCACCACATCCCATGAGAAATGTTGTAAACTGTGCTGGTGGCCTGATTAGGCTGTGTGGGATTAGTTGTGGGTTAGGCTGCTCTCAGGGGAAATTTCATGTGATGCATATAGGCAGGAAGAGAGCTGTCACTCAGTCATCTGCTTCAGCCCATACCGTTTTTATTATCCTCCCATGGCTTCTCAAGCCTAGAACTCTAACAACTTGGAAATACATCCTGGATTTGTTACTTGAGAACCCTTTTCTCTTTACAGAAGTCATCCCACCTGCAATATTCTTTCTCTAGTAACAAATATGCCATACATCCCCCACAGCTGACTCCAAGATAGATGTTGTCTCTATCCTCGTAACTTCTTAAAGCCACTTGAAAGAATGTGTTAGGGGAAAAAATAGAGCAATGAGAGGGGTGGGGAATGAGACCCCTCTAAGTCACCATAATTGTTTAAGATCATGCTGAAAATTGCATCAATAAACACCATTGTCCTGCACATGGATGATTCATTTTGCATTTGTTTTTCGTGGCTGCATGCCATCCAGTGTCACTTTGCTCGCTCATGTCGTGTTGCCCTCTCAGAGCCTTATGGACACGTTCTCAGTTGCCATGAAGATAAAAACCAGGCAAATGACACAAAGCTCCCAAACTTAGTGAGATTGTAATGTGGAAAGTTCTCAAAAGAATAAATTTTTAAGTTATTAAGGTGACAAATATTGCCTCCTCCTTCAGATAAAGCAATCTCTCACCTCATCACTGTGGGATGTGATTCCACCCGTATATCCCTAGAAATGACATGACAGGAGGGCAGGCAATGGAGAATGAGAAGGTATTATACAGACTCACATTCAAATTCATTATCAGACAGCGAGACTGGTGACTCAGAGTTAGAAAAAAAGAAACAACCAAAGATCACGTCTCAGTCAGTGCTCATAACAAACTCGAATTCCCATTTGCACAGCTCATATACATGGGAATTACATTGCATGCTTAGAATCAATTTGCATATGCTGTTTCTACTCAGTCACACAACAAATAATGTATTAGGAGCGCATTTTAATGCACTGTATTATCATACAACTTGAAATGCTGTTTTCTGTTAATGTGCCTTTCGAAGGCTGTGTGCATGCAAGTATGTTCTCGCTTGCTCCTCCCCTCACTGTTCGTGTCAGCATAAGGAGGTCTTCTGAGGGGCCAAATCAAAAAGAAGTGAATTTGGGAAAAAGGGATTTTGGTAGAAGTAACAGATATGCATATTTCAAACTGAAGATTTAAATCCCTTCTTTGGCATTGGAGAATTATCTTAATATGCAAGCAGATTCCAGAATCTGGGCCAGAGGCCCTGCCAAGACAGTATGACATGGTCTCCATTTGGCCTTATCCTCCAAAGAGATCAGGCCCTTGCATTAACTGCAAAACAGTGATCTCAGAGCTCACCAGCCCAACCAAACCTGCACTGACAATGTAGTGCTTTTGCTGTGACAATTCACTGGTTCTGCACTTGGTAAGTACCAAAGAACTCCAGAATGTGCTGCATCACTAGCTGTTTTTTTTGATCACTAATAGTAAAAACAAAATGTGACAAATATGTGTGCACTGTGTTTTCAGTGATTGGAAAAGTAAAAACCAACAATGTCCCCAACCTACAACTATGCATCAATTAATCAGATTAAGCCAAACAAAACTATATTTTGAAGTTCAGCCTTTCTCTTGCCGTAATTTCTGGTGGAAAACCTAGGGGTCCTGGAGGGGTTACCTTACTTTCTATTCAGCTGTTTTCAATACCCATTCTTCCTTTCCTTCTCACAAAGTGCTTGGAACAAATATTGCCTGATGTGCCTAAAGAGAGGTTGTGAGAGCCACAGAGGCCTTTTGAGATGTAAGAAGCTGAATAAGTGATGGAAGTCACTCTCATGTCATTCTGTGCAAGTGTTCCTTAGGCTGTCCCTTCAGTTCTCCCCAGAACTGTGCTGCTATCTTATTCCTTTCCCTTTCCTCCCCTTCATGGGGATGATGGATGAATTTAAAGAGACACTCACACATCATATCTTGCACTGTATTATATTCTTATCACTGTGTATCAGAATTTCCAAGTGGCTCAGAGGTAAATTAAAGAGCATTTCAGAGATACAAGCTGAACTATGCCAGGACCTGTTTGCTAGCTGCAAAGCCAGTAGGCGTGTCTTGACCAATGAATTCGACCAGTTTGGAGTCTGAATATATGTTTCATCTCTGGCTGTTAAATTGCTTGGCTGTTAAATTGGACTTGGTATGGATTTGATTATTCCGTCATCTATGAGTTTTTAATGATCAGATGTGATGTGCTAAAAGAAGTGGTGGTTTCCATTAAGACTGTGTTATACTAGTGTTTACAAGACACAAGCTTGAGATAATTGTTTCTCTTTTTGGCTTTGTTTGAATGTTTTGGTGACTTGGACTGAGTTTAGATATTTGATGAATACAAGGAAAAAAGCAAAGAGGACCACATTGAAGGAGAGAAACTTAGTTGATCCAAAGATTACAATAGACACTGATATCTCTGAGCAGCTAGCAGGCACCTTGAAAAAGCACCTGACTGTAGCAATTTTAATAATAATATTCTATTGTACCCTCTAAAATCTGCAAATCAAGAGCACTCTTGCAAAACAAACATGACATGGTTCTACTGAGAACACTGATGTCACAGTTTAAATTCTCAAATATTCTTTTGCATATTATTTAAATAATTTGTATTACCCTGGGTCCTCCCAGGGCATACAAGAAATACTAATTATCCTATACAAACTGAAATGACAACTTTACTGTAAAATCTCTCTGCAGTAAAGGTCTCACCCCAGAATAAAACTGGATTTCTGCAATTCCTAAACTTTTATTTAAGTAGGTTATTTAAAAAGGTAATTCATCATGAAGTGACCTGAGCATAGCTCAGTCAACTTATTGTGTAAGTCAACCAGTTTCCTAATATAGTGTTCTGTCATTATTTATATTCTTTCTATAAGGGGAGTGCTATGTCTGCGTTACATAGTGCTCGATTCTGAAATAATAAAGAATTCACCTTAAGCTTTATTCCAGAGGTACAGAACCGCACAATTAATTTAGATAGTCTACTACTTGATTGCACTAAATGTCACAAAATACAATATCAGAATATCCTTCAGAAGGAGGGCATGAATAGGTAACAGTTTAAAATAACAGATGACATAGGCTGACTGTAGTGACCATGTTCTCCTCATTTCCTCTTGTGTACTGGTTGCTATTTATGTGGATATCATATTATGGTGGCACAGACTGCCCCTGACTTTTAGGGAATAAATAAATAAATAAATTCCAAACATGGTTGCAGAATTTACTTGAATAAGTCAAGAATGGTGAATATTGAATCTTACTGGGAAATCCATTTTAATGCATTGAAGAAAAACTTCCACAAAAGATAGCCTGTTGACTGTACGTAACATTTTCTCTCCCACAGGCTGAAACATATGGGGTTTAACTGCCACACTAGGAACAACACACCCATACTGCACATATGGCACAATGATGTGAGCAACACTGAGCTAGGACACCATCAAGGAAGATGAAGAGTGGTTTCATTTAAACATGAACACACAGAGATGTGAACAGCAGGGCTAAAATATCAGGTGTTTGGATAGGAACTGCTGTGGGAAGGCAATGCCTTTGCTGGCCCTCACTGCATTAAATACAGGATGAAGGGCAAGGGCTCTGGTGGGTCTTGTGTTGGTGCTGTCCAGGGCAGATCCCAATCCTGAGTGACTGAAGAAAAAACATAAAGGAGGATACAAAGCAAGACCCACTCTGGAATTCCTGCAATTACTGCTTTAACAACTTGCTGAATTCAGACCTGTAATTCTGGCAGATGATGTGGGCAATTTGTTCCCCTGCAGTAACATCTTCAAGCAAGAGCTCTTGATGGCCATTAATTGAAGTGAGACCATCTTTGGGTGAATTAATGTTTCTGAATGGGGAATAGGAAAGAAAATTCCTCTAGCTTTGAAAAAAATGAGTCAGAAAAGGTAAGATAGACTTTTCTGCAGAAACAGAAAAGTGTTTTGCAGGAAGAGAGCACCTATTCTCCAGATCTGCAGCTAATCTTTTGAATAGGTTTAGGGAAGTCCTGTAGGGTGGAATTTCATCTACCTCTGCTCCCTTGTCTGTGTAAGAACAGGGCCATCAAACGAAGCCACACAAAGAAAGTTTCAGAAGGACTAAAAAGAGGTGGTTCATTAAGGTATTTGGGAAACTTCTGGATGTTTAAAATATGCATAGGTGTAAGGGAGGACCGAGCAAATTAACAGACGAGAAATTGCTTCAAAATACTTCGAAATGCTTGTCAAGAAAACGTTTATTGAAAGCAGAGAATGTGACTGGGTTTGCACTTGCATGAACAACAGAAAATGTTGTCAGGGGTGTCTGATGAGTGAGAGAGGGGATGAAATGGGGCAAAGAGGACTCCTGTGTCCCTGGGAGGGCCTGGGAATCCAAAGACCTCTGGGTGAACCTAATGGTCCTCATGGACATTCCCACTGTTTTTGGAAATGGCTGGTTGCAAAGAGGTCTAAAACAAGGCCTCATGGGTTGACCAGTGCATAAAATCATTCTCCACATCTCCCACTTACTTCTCCTTGAGTATGTATGATTTTGACCAACACTTTTGGAATTCTGCTAAATTTACCAGTGGTTCATATAAAGTAGAATTAGATTACACATCTGCTGTAGAATTTGTATAATGCATAAGTCTTATGATGCCTGATTAAGAGTAGGACTCTGATTTCCCCTCCCATTCTTAGGTTATAATTCTATAAACTTAATTACACATCCACTGTCTTTAAGAAGTGAATGCACCAAGAGAGCTGAACACTGTATTTTTGATCTGATAGATTTGATTACAAGAAGAAAGATTTAGGAACCAAGTGATTGATTTTTCAAAGATGCAGATTCATCTGAGCTGAAACTATTAATGAATTTTAACTGAGGAAAAGCTGTTACATCTCGCTGATTTTTTTTTTTTATTTTGAATGCACACAAAATAGAGAAATACTACAAATAGCCAGCTTTTAATTTTAACAAGTAAAAATAATCCAAACAAAAAAAACCCAACTCAGCCAAACCCCTTATATCCCTTCCTTTAAAAAATGAAATAAAGTACCACATCTTTTTCTCTAAAATTTAATTCTGCCAATATCTCCTTTGCACCCACACAGCTGATGGAATGTAATGTGCTGGATATCCCTAAATAGTGTTAACTTAAATATCTGGAGTGATATGAAAGGCACCAGCAGCTTTAATATTTTTCCCTGAGACTTGCATATGCAAAGGAAAAAAAGGTGATTTATTTAACCTGGAACAGAACATTTCTTGGAAGACTGAGAACTTTTAACAGAAAGCTCAAGATCTCTCAGATTTCACCTCACATAACTGGATTATCAGTGTAAAGGTAGTTAAGGTTAATGTTTAATGACCATACTGATTCATCACCAAATGTTTGTTTACCATTCTTAGAAGATTATGTCTGCTGTTTTTGGCAAGTCATGACACTTTAATACACGTTTTCCATTCCTCCCAGAAAATCACCCCACCTACTAATGAGCTATTAATCAGAAATCAGCAGACCAGTATAAGTCTGTGGGAGATGAGATGAAGATCTCTGGAGACACCTTTCATCCCTTTTTACTTCTTTTATGGGGCCTCAGCTTCTTTTATGACAGTTCACTATTTAATTGTCACTGTCACTTTAGCCTGGAAGTTCAAAAGACCTATAAATTGCTTGACACAGCTTATCTGTCACAAAACAGGAAGGCTACAATAAAATATGGTAATAAATTAATAATCAATAATAGCTGACAGGGTTTCTTCTTGCTCTCCCCTGTAAAACAGTCTGTGCAGTTGGATCATTGGAGGGTTTGTGTCTCACAGCAGAGGGCTGCAAGGCAGAGCTAGAGTTTTGGGGTTTTCTCCTAAAATGTCCTGTAAAGACATTTTTCATAGCTTAGACTGTTATTTCATAGCTTTAACTTCTCTGTAGTTAGATTCAAATGAGAAGACCTAGAGAGGTGAGAATATCTCTCTTTTTCACAACAGCCGATTAACTTTGGAACCTGATTACAACTGCTCAACATCAAAGGTATTATTACTGTAATTGACATAACTTTTAGCCAATCTGCAGACAAAGCTTTTAGTATGTGAGGGGGTATTTTTCCTAAGGATGTAATAAAAAGACATTGTCTTTTAACCTCACCCAAATGTAGAATAGGTTAGAGATTTCTGGTTACTGTTCTGCTTACAACTACCTTCCATTTTTGGTCTGAATACGGGAAGTGTCCACTCCTGATTGTGGTCTCAGGTTCTAATGGCAACACAGAAGTAAATCAAGGGCTTTTTCTGTGGGGTCAAGAAAGAGCAGCTTGAATTACTTTGTGCTTACCCTTTGCTTTCCCAAAGCCGTCTCAAGGTCATCCTGGGAGTCTGGGCAAGGTTGGCAGTTCAGTATTCCCCAGATGGCATGGATGGACAACACTTCTTTGGATATGTGAGTTAAATAAATTTCTCCTTATCACAGAAGCATCCAGCACTGTATCAATTAGTGTGACAAATATCTGTTGCATAGACTTCATATCCTCTCCCTTTGATTTGTTTTGCTCTCATTAGTGCCTAAACTGTATTGACTAAACAGCCTCAGAATATTTCCTATTCCACTTTCTTTCCTCAGAGAGCTGTAGGCATGCTGGATACTGCATACCTACCTGCCACTGCTGCCACTGTCATATCTTGGAATGATAAACACTGCTATTTTCCAGCAGGTGTAGGGACAGCAGTTAAGGAGTGGGACAATGGCTTATGAAGCATCAAGATGCTAACAGAGATCTTCAACACTGTCTCTGCCTCTTTTAAGCTCCCATGGCTGCCTTACAGCAAATAAGTGGTGTAAGACCTTTCCTTGACTTCAGTGTTGTGTTCCACAAGGTGTGAGTGATTCCTGTGCATGAATTCAAGCATATCACTGGAAGAACTGTGAATGAAGAACTGAAGAACACAGAATGGCTCTGTGGAAATATTTTGCTGCAAGATTTGAAATATCTTATTTACTGCCTCACAAATAAGGATCAACACCATTCCTCAGATTTCAGTAAAATCATTGAAAGCCTCCTGTTTTGGTTTCCATATGGGGAGGAACACTTCACCATCTATTTGTTTGACCAAGAGGACTGCTGGTTGCTAGGAAAGGTGTCTAAGCCAGATGATTTCAGTTGCTGCTGCTAATAAATGGGGGCTACAAACCCATAGAAAGTGATGGTCATGGCTACAAGTGTGATTAAAGCTGAACAAGATCAGAGGTGTGTTTGTTGCCAAGACAAGTTTATGGTGGGCAGTAGAACATAGAGATTATTTTAAAAAAAGACTGTTGTCTGCATTTGCGCCTCCTATATTAAAACCAGAAATTCTTCAATCTTATAAATTTTTTGAAAAGTCAAAAGCAGAGTACAGAATATGTTAGAAGAGTGTTTGAAGATTTCAGAAATAATAGTACGTGGCTCCCTAAATGTAAGCACTGGTGTTTTTCTCTGCCTTGAATTACTTAATCAAGTAGCATATTAGTCTGCGTGATACGGTTTGTTCAAGTAATTTGCTCTGAATTAAGAAAATCTTCAGCTTTATTGTAATAATTAATTCAAAGAAGAGACTTATTATTTTGTTGAACATGTTCTATGCTGGGAATACTTAATAAGTCATTAAATAATATCACTGCTATTAAGAACACATTGATGTTATCAGATCACCATATGTGGGTTTCTGCTGGAAATATTGCTTGCTTGTAGAGAGGTGCAAGGAATTGCAGGCACCCTGTGGTGCTCCTCAGCTCAAGCAAACCAAGATGTGGACTTACCCAAATGGGTGCTCAGTTAAATGCTGAATTCCAAGCATAATACTGCAAATTCCCCACATCTACAGATTTTGGATACTTTGAATGTTTCTAGAGAGAGCTAGAACCTCTGTGGTTCTCTAAGTGTCGAAGACAAGACCCAAGATAATAAACTGAGCTGAGCAAGACTCTCTTCTCTGACTCCAAGGCTACCTAGCACAAGGTAGCCATGTCCATGCCATTAAAGTCTCTCACTCCTTTTCCTTTCCCCACTGAAGCAACAACTCCGCTACTGGAAGGGTTTCTGGTGTTTAAGGCATGCTAGTGCCTTAACCAAGGCTGAAAGACGACTAACTGTCTGAAAATGTGCCTGAGTCATGCCAACAAACAACAAGGATGGATTTCTGGATTGCCTCGTTCATGCCCATGCCCTAGCGCTGTTTCCTTTACAGCCAGAACTTGAATTAGAGGGCTGTATCCCACCTGATTAATACAAAGAGTCTCAGCTCTCCAAGGTCACTGTGCAACAGATATGAGTCACAGTGTGCTACATTTGCTTGTAACTTCAGAAAGTTAGACCTTCAGAAAGTTGTATATACTGCAGCTGCACTGGTAGCTGAGCACAATAACCTGAAGGAAGTGACAGTTTTAGGATGCTGCTGCTCTTATAGGGCAGGAAAAGCACACTTTTACACTTTCTTTTGCTTTTGATTTTTCCCACAAATGACTCTGAGACTTATCACATGTTGCTTCTCTGCTTGGTTTAAACTTTACTATGAATTATGAGGCATTATGGAGCCTCATTCTGCTCTTTTTAATTTCACCTGATGCATTTCTTCTCCCAGCTGCCTTTCTAATAAAATCCTCCAATAACCCTCCTGACATTTATAAAAGAGAAACAACTGAAATGTTCTGGCTTATTTATGGTCATTCACTCTGTGCTGGTCCATTGCCATTCCTTGCAGGGTTGTGTGTGAATTAAACTGTACACTACTCAAGAACAGTGTGTTTAGACAGCTACTCACCCTGTGCTGAACTTACAACTGCAATGTTAGAGTCTGGGTTGAAGCCACACAGAGAATTTGGCCCTTAACACTGTTTTAGAGTGAAGGATGATGTTTAGAGAGCAATGCCGAGACATTGGACTGCCTTCTATATATCCAAAACCCAGTTTTACAAACTACAGAAACTTTTATTATTTGAAATAACTCCAGCCAAGAGTTACATTATTGATGACATAACTTCAACACAGACAGTGGCTTGAACATTCCCGGCTGGAATTCCTACTCCCAGCAGTCAGATGTGAGGCTTATGCAAAGATGATAATCACCTCCTGACTGCTGACTTTTCCTGTCCTCTTAGTAAAGTTTGCTCCAGCAAGGCCTGAGCTAAAACCCATGTGAAGTTTATGGGACACTTTGTACTGATACTTTTGAATGTTGCATCACTTTTTTTTTATCCCGGGCCATCTTAAGGCATATTTTTAAACTAATCACCAAGAGCTTTTACCTACAGCTACAGCTGGAGTGACAGAAGCAGCCAAGTAACCACAGTGACATATTCTGTACCACTGACTACGAGTACTACTTTGGCAATAGGTCATGACTCACTGGAGTCATGTGAAACCTGCCACAGTGTGTAAAGTTTACCACAAGTAAGAGGAGTTCAGGTTTTAAATTTTTTGGCTAGCAGGCTGCAGCCGCTCCCACAGTGAGTTCCACAGCATCCAGTGGAACCTTGGAAATCTCAGCATCCAAGTCAGCTCTTCCAGGAATCAAACAAATTATTCCAGGGAGTCTAAGTATTTGACCATGAAACAAGTCCCACTCTCCACTTAACTGAGGCTAGACGCTCAGAATGTTTGTACCTTTTGACTATGTTCCACATAATAGGCCATATTAAGCAGCCAGCTTACTGCTTTGAAAAATTTTCCTTCTGAAGTCTGCCTGTGTTCTGGGATGCTCTTTATGCAGTCCCTTTATGGCAAAGCAGTACCAAGGGGGAATACAACCCTGCAAAATACAAGTCAAATGAATTACGTCCAGATTGCCTAATGCCTTTGAGAAGTCACCATGGAGGAAATAATATATTTTAGGCTAGTGTGAGAGACTGTAAAGGAAAACACATTGTTTACATATGCTGTCTGTCATATTGCATGACAATCTTTAATGTAAAAATGAATATGAAAGTTTTCCTTTAGTCACAGAAGACTTCATTCTTCCTGCCTAAATTCCAGTGACTGTCTGAAGTCATCAAGTCTTAATCACAGCATGCCTGTTTATGCAACATGGTACTATGTCTGGTACGTATCATGGCATATCTGTTTTAGGGTGAAATTGCATATCAGTACTGGACATCATGAAAGAATGCATAGACAAAGATTTCAAAATGTGATCCCAGTACAAGAAAGACATGAACCTCTTAGAGTGGGTACAGAGGACGGCAAGGAAAATGGTCAGAGGGCTGGAGTACCTCTCCTATGAGGAAAGGCTGAGAGAGCTGGGATTGTTCAGTCTGGAGAAGAGAAGGTTGTGTGGAGACATTATTGTGACATATTAATATTAAAGACAGCTTAAAGGAAAGATGAAGAGAGACTTTATATTGAGGCCTGGACAAAAGGGAATGATTTTAAATTGAAAGAGAGAAAATTTAGATTAGCCAGAAGGAAGAAATTTTTTACTGTGAAGGTGGTGAGACACTGGAACAGGTTGCCCAGAGAAACTGTGGATGCCCCACCCCTGGAAGGGTTCGAGGTCAAGGTGGGTGGGGGTTTGAGCAACTTGGTCTAGTGGAAGGCATCCTTGCCCACCACTAGACCAGGTGATTGACTAGATGATGTTAAAGGTCCCTTCAAACCCACACCATTCTATATAATGTACACAGCTTAACTGAAATGACCTTACTGCTGCTGAACAAACTGTATCAGTTTTCATCCCATTCTTCCTCTTAGCTTTTCATGTTCTTTTTTTCATTCAGTGTATTTGAGATGTTTTCTATTAGGTCTTGTTTGTATAGCAGTTGGTGCAATGGGGCCAATTCTAAGTAAGACTGAAAAATGTTATTAATAGTCATTTTAGTGTCAGACAAGATTTTGAAGTCGTTACCCTTGAGTATTGGGAAATGCAGGAGCAAGGTTCTTGTCCTTAATAGAATGTCTGCAGTCACTGGCCAGCTAGGAACATTTCAGTCATACTGGATGGGATTCATCTCACCTAGTCTAGAGCCATGGTGCAATTATAAATACATCATCTAAGCTGCTTATGTAACATCTATTCCAGTACATAAATTGAGACAGGCACTTTTTTTTGGTCAGAATTGGGAGGCATCCCTGCCTAGCTCCTGAAATACACCCAGACTTTGTTTTGGAGAGTGCTGTGGCTGACCCAGGTCAAAACTACACCAGGGATCGTGCTAAAAGTTAGACAGTATTGACAATTGCATGCCAGAAGATGAACACATACACTGGCTTTAATGACTTTATTAATTTAAATGTAACTGGAGGCATTGGAGTGAGGTGGGCACTTCCATTAATTCCTTGCATCTATTGATAACTTTTTACAGTGGATGGAATTAAGCTGTCATTGGAGGTACCTGTGCTGACTGGAGTGAGGCCCTATGAGGGAACTTAAAAGTCCACTTTAGCATAGAAACATAAATTTCTGTCCATTGTTTTCTATGCATAGATGGACTATTTACTGCTGTCTGCTAAAGTTTAACAAATATATACCAGCTGCACACCCTTCTGCAGCAGCACCTGCCAGACAATCTCCAACGGCTCTAGAAGCATATTTTGGGAAAGAGACTAGAGTTCCTCATGAAAACAGCAGTTCTGGCATGAGATGAGGTCTGTGCTTGGCAGCAGTTGTATGGTAAAGATAGGCACAGCACACAAAGAGACAGAGAGCAATGCAAAGGGAGTAATATCAACAGGAGGCATAAGTTAGATTCAGACTTCAAATGTGATATTATATATATGTAATAAGCTAACTGAAAAAATGCAGAATTATTGTGAAGTGATGACTGCACGACTGCATAGAAGTGCGTGTGCATGCAAAGGTTTACTTTTTTAGTGTAAATATGCTTTATTTTACACTCTTGGTGAGTTGCATGTGGATATCTGCACTGTATAATTTACTCATGTGTTTTGCATTCCTCAGTGATATCAAGTAAATTCTTTGGTCAACTCCTATAAACAGTGCTTAAATCATAAATGAATCAGACATCTCAGATGGCCATTAAGCTTGTGCCTGTGGAAATATGAACGTTTTATATTTGCTGGCATGTGGAAAAGGTCATTATTTATTCTTCCTAGCCAGATAGATGTATGAAATTTTACTTGCTGGAATGATTCCTTGGCATTTCCTAATATCATGGAACATGCTAAATATTTCTTTTTTTAACAGAAGACAAAAAGGGAATATGACTGCGTTGCAAACGTTAGTTGGAAACAATTTGAAAGACAGAACTAAATGTCCATGTTTATCCAGGAAAGGTAGATGGAAACTTGGAACCACAAGGGTATTTTCAGCTGAGGAGGTCTGCATGATCCATTAAGCACTGCTGCATCATTTTCTCAAAAGACTGGGGCCTCATCCTCTTCCTCTGGAAGTTAATGGCAAAATTCCCATTCATTTCAATGGAAATAGAACCAGGTCATAAGTCCAAAACTCTTCTCCTCCCCAGGTATCTGAAAAGAGTTAAATGATTAAAGAACTGCTTCTAATCCCTCTGAAACGGATTCTAATGTAAGTAGGAGGTCGAGATCTGCTTTCCATGAGACTGATTTCAGTGGGCAGGTTTGTTGATAAACTTTTAAAAACTAAGATGTGTTTTGTCGATGGTTACTCAGGGAATAAAGGATTCTGTGAGAAACATATATTAAATGAAACCTGTTTGAATTCTGTGCTTTCTGCTTGTGAATATGTGAATGTAATGACAAACAGCCAGAAAAAGTCTGGAAGTCTTGATAGCCACAACATCCGCTACTAAATCCTTCACTGATTCTTATTGGGAGTGGTCTCACTGAAGCAGAAAACTTCCTATTCCAGAAGAACAGGCTCTGTGGTAATAGATCTTAATATAGTGGCAGAACCTTGGGAACTGATTCAGATTTTAGCTGCATTGAATTGCTCTCTGTAGAAGCCTTTTATTTTCCATTGAGGAAGCAGGGATCCTGGAAGGCTGATAGGCTTAATTTAGCTCTTGTTAAGAACTCAGAGTTCAGTGGAATGACTGTATTAATGTCATCTGAAAAACGAAAAAAAAAAAAAAAAGTGAGGACCTATACTTACTTGAGTAAATATAAATGATTCCTTCGTCCATCTCATGCACCTCATGCTCTTTATCTCAGTCTCCCACTGCTTTTCCCCCTGTGCTTGTGAGTCAGGTGCCATGAAGCAGTCCAGGTATGAGTGTGATGGCCAGTTTGCTGAGACATGAGCTATCCCAGGCCAAGTGCATGCCCAGCACAGGAGAGACAGCTGTGCTGTGCTGCCTCTGAGGTGTGTGCCAGCTTTTGTGGCTCTTGAAAGTAGTGCCTTGTGTCATCCATCAACTGGCAGCATCTGGTGCATCAGGTAGACTGTTTGGTGGAAAAAGGCCATGGTGTCACACCACAGCCTGACAGGAGATGATTTATAAAACGACACAGCTGAAGAGGAAGGTGAAGAAGAAAAAAAACCAAGTGCTTTTTAAAATTCTGTACTTTTTTTAAACATTGAGATTGTCAGACAGGGATTTATAGATTTTAAAGTCTGAAAGAATGCCTAGGAACTTCTCACTTGGCCTCCATAATAATAGCCTTGAGAACTAGACAGGCATTTTTTTGTCCATCTTGTATCTTAAAGAAGAGATATCTATTCTTAATAAAATACTGAAAGTGTGGATTGTTTTGATAGAGCAATTCTATTCACTGAGTACATACCTTACAATGTTTGATAAGAGGTAAAAACAAAGGTATGGAAATGTGATTCTTGATCTTATTTTTCAATTGGCATCATTTTTACCTTTCTACTTACAAATTTGACTGTGTACTTCCTTAACTATTTCTATGATAAAATCTTGATATGAATTGTAATACTCTTCTACAGACAAGCTATTAATGGCGCAGGTAAATAGGAACTTTGATGTTCCCATAATGAGGACAGTAAAATTAATTAGCCTGTTCATAAACTCAATTTAAACTTGCAAAGATTTAAGAGTATTATTAAAGTAGTTGCGAGAATGCTATTATAAAAGTTAAATAGTGGAAAAATATGCATTTCATTTTGAAATAGTGAGAGAATTAATTATATGTGAAAATACATTGCTCTTTGTATGTGTTTAGTCAAAGGATAACCTTAAGTACTCCTCTGAGATATTTTTGCTATGTTCCTGTGTCTGATATACCTATTATTTTTCAACATATGATATGAACATTAAGTTATATAACTTTTACATGCTTTTGCTGTATATAACCCAAGTTACATAAATTCCAAGCCTTCTGACTGTTTGCAATCTTTAAAATGTAATGAGCTGAAAGATTAGCTTTGAGCCCTGGGGCCGGATTGATGTTTTGCTTAACCATTCAGCTGAGAACAGCTTTTAGAGGGATAACTCATGCTGCATCACATCAATAATAAAACTAAAGACCTAGATCCAAGCAGCTATGAATGGGAATTAAGTCTCTCAGAATGTTATAAACTTAAATGAAACAAGTCTTGAACAGAAGGCAGCTGCAGGCACTGGATCTAAACTACATTAAGATGACATAATATTCTTTTGGAAACAATAAGGCTTCCATTGACGTGTTCTATAAGACAATCCCTCAATGGAAACGAGTAACTAAATTAACATACTGTGATGAAATATGACTCATACTGAAATACAAGTCTCTGTGGGGTTTCTGCATCTGAGAAACATATTCGTAAGTAAGACTGTCAAACTGAATGCTCAGTTTCAGGGATATTCTCTGATTAGCTACCATTCAGAGAAATACAGAGGGAAGACTAAGATTTTCCACTGATGGCAGTGGAAGTAGGACAAGGAGAACAGGAGAAGGTTTTTATTAAACACATGTGTTTTTGTTGACAATACAGCTTTTGTTGATAACATTTGTGCAGTATTTGTCCAAAACTAATGACATTGGTTCTCTGTTCTTACCAATACAAACTATTAAGTCTCTTTTAAACCATTTGGTGTGATAATATGGCTGCATGAGATGTCACTACCATGTGTAACTGTCATTGCTTATACTTCTCAGTTTTGCCTTTATCAAGCACTGCCTTGGGCCAGTGTAGTGATATTGCTGCATGGGAAGGAGGATCTGTCTTGAGCAAGCAGAACTTTGAAGACAGAGATCTACTTTGTGTGTTACCAACTCTGAGTGATTGCATTCAACCAACCAAGGTCAGGTTGAGTGTGGTCCTAGACAGCTTGGTCTAGCGGGTGGCATCGCTACCCATGGCAGCGGGCCTGGAACCAGATGGCGTTTGAGCTCCCTTTCAACTCAAACCATTCTGTGATTCTGTGATTCAGAGCATGCCTGTGAAACACAAAAATTAGAGAGAAGGTGTCTCATTTCTAGAATTCACTTGGCTGTGAGAGCATGTGGCAGTAGAGGCATGGTGATGCAGTGGTTGGCCAAGACAAAGGCACTTCCAGGCCTGTGCTGAAGAGGAATGTTAGGTGCCTGGGAAGCTTCAGTGTTAAACCTAGGGTAGGTTTAGGTAGTAGGATTCACAACTTCATAGTTAGGCAACAGAAAATAAAGTAAAGGAGTTTTTGCATTTTACCTATTTTTAAGGAAATCAGAGGGAAGAGAGCTCATGCTCTGTCATGCCCAACATCAGTGTTTACTACTATTGCATTTAGACAGAATACAAATTCCTGATCTTTCAGGCATTTGTGGATCACAGGGGACATTATATGAACAAAATGATTGCATTCACAAGGTTAGTATATGAAACTCTTTTCTCCAAGTGCACCATCATCTGTTACAGTCAGGTTGATATTCCTGTTCCTCAGAGGACAAAATCCTGTGGTTAGAGTGTCTCTAAGTTCCTGCTCCTGTCTTCTGCCTTTTTCTCCTGGATTCACCCAGTTTAGCTAGTCAGTGATCTGCTCATGGCAACTTCATTTAGGTTTCTAGTGGGTTGACCCTGGCTGGTTACCAGATACCCATAAAAGCCAATCTATCACTGCCCTCCTCGAGAGGACAGGGGAGAGAAAATATAACAAAAAGTTCATGACCTGAACTAAGGACCAGGAGAGATCATTCACTGAATACCATCATGGGCAAAACAGACTCAGCTTGGGGATGTTAATTTAATTTATTACCAATAAAATCAGAGCAGGATAATGAGAAGTGAAATAAATCTTAATGCCGCCTTCCCCCTACCCCTTCCTCCTTCCCAGCTCTAACTCCTCCCTGATGGCAGCACAGGGAGATGGGAATGGGGCCTATGGTCAGTTCATCAAATGTTGCTGCTGCTCAGGGAGAAGAGTCCTTCCTCTGTTCCTCCTTCTCCTCCCTTCCTCCCTCCCTCCCATGGGAGACAGCCTTCCATGAATTTCTCCAATATGAGTCCATCCCGCAGCAACAGCTCTTCATGAACTGCTGCAATTTGGGCCACTCTTCCATGGAGTACAGTCCTTCAAGCACAGCCTGCTCCAGCATGGGTCCCCCACAGGGACACCAGGAAAGAGCTACCAGGAAACCTGCTCCAGTGTGAGCTCCTCTCTGCACGGGTCTACAGGTCATTGACAGGATCGTGCTGTAGTGTGGGTTTCCCATGGGTTCACAGCATCCACCTGCTCCAGCCTGGATCTCCTGCATGGGCCGCAGCTGCTTCACCATGGGCTGCACCACAGGCTGCAGGGGAATCTCAGCTCTGGCACCTGGAACACCTCCTGCCCCTCCTCCTCCACTGGCTGTGGTGTCTGCANCCACAGGCTGCAGGGGAATCTCAGCTCTGGCACCTGGAACACCTCCTGCCCCTCCTCCTCCACTGGCTTTGGTGTCTGCACTGTTGTTCCTCTCAGATGTTCTCACCTTGCTTTTCCCTGGCTGCAATTACAACTGTACAATAACTTTTTTCCTTCTTAAATATGTTACCACAGATGTGTTGCTATCATTCCTGAGTGACTTGGCCTTGGCCAGCAGCAGATCCATCCTGGAGCTGTCTGGCATTGGCTCTGACAGACACAGGGGAAGCTTCTGGCAGCTTCTCACAGAAGACACTCCCATAGCCCCCCCTGCTATCAAAACCTGGCCCTGCAAACTCAATACAAGGTGCTTAATTTTTGCATGCAGAACTCAAATGTGGTCAATTATGATGCAGCATGGACTAATGAACAAGGTCACAGGAATGGCCACATCTTTGCATACTCTTGAACCTTCTGGAGCTTGTGCAGGGCCCTGGCAGACCCTGCCTACTGCTGAATGAGCAGGATGGCTGGGTCCTTCCAGGGCATCTTGGTGCAGCCAGCTCTGCTGTAGTCTGGTGGCTTCATTCCCAAGATCAACAACTAATACAAAGAGAGATCATGATTTAGAGAGGGTTGAGGGCTGCTGTGAATACATCATCAAAAGGAAGCCTAAGAAAATATGGTCACACTGCCCAGTGGAATGAAGGGCATGAACAGACCATTGCACTCAAGGCTTATTGCTTTATGCCCTCATGTCTTCCATGTCGCTGAGCTCAGCAGTGCAGTGTGGGCTTGTGAAGTATTGTCCACAGTCAAGGAGGGTTTGGATAGGGAGCATGCAAACAATTTGGAAATATGTCTGTCCATGCAGCAAGAACAAACATATCCAAAGGGGAGCTGGCTTGATGTCACTGCAAGGTTGCTCTCTGTCACCACGGGAAGACTGATGATTGGAGGTGTTTACTCTTGACTGTCACACCTAAGCAGGGATAATCTTGGGAAATTTAGGCAGGTCAGTCTAACATGTCAGTGACTTCACAGGCTATACCCAACAGAGGAGGACAGTCAATATGCTCTAGGGTGGAGCAACTTTTCAGGGTGACCTTGACAGGCTGGAAACCAAAATGTGTGCTGCGTTAACAGGGGAAAACAAGGGCAAACAGCAAGCAAAACAACACAATGTCACAGCATCCTTCAGTTCTTTCTTCTGTCTGTATGTGGATGATGTTCATAATGTCTACAGAGCTGATAAATTTGGAGTCTGTCTAGTCTTTACTCTGGGACTCCTTAAACAGGAGTACTGTTTGTGGTCTGGTTTCTTAGAGAAAATGGAGTTACCAATGCTAAAATGTGAAGAGAGACAGCAACAAGATTTTCTTTTAGTATTCACAGAATACACTGCTGCAGAGCTAAAACTTGGTTTCTGCTGTTCTGTGTGGTTTCTTTTTTTTTTTTTCTTATTTCTTACTAGACGTAATGTGAAAACTGCAGCTGGCATAAAAAATCCCTTGAACAAACACCATAAGAATATTTTAACTAGGAGAACAATGAGGTGTCAAGCACAGCTGTGCTTTATATTCAGGTCTGCATAAAACTGAACCAAATTTACTTTATCTTAATCCACTTGGAAGTAAATATAAGGGAATATTCATATTCTATCTTGAATGCAAATCAGATTTGAATGCATGCTATAAATGAAGGGTAGAAAACTAGTTCTTTCTTTGCAGATCTATTGCCTTCTTATCTAGAGAATATCATACATGAGGCCCAGGAATTCTCTTTCTGGACTATGGAAAGTGCTATAATGATTTCCTAGTGTTTATTAATATAACCACATCACCTTCCACTTTAATTTACAATGTATGCTATCTAGAAAGCCACTGTAACCAAGAATTATGATCTTTTGGATAATAATATTTGTTGCCACTTATCAAATATTTCAGTATGTGAAAGAATCAGCCAAACAAAACCAAAATCCATAAAATCCTGATTTGAGAATACTTCAAAATACACAAAGCACTTGATTATACTAAGAGTGCTGCAACTGCAACATCATTTCTTGTAATTCTTTCACAGATTTTTCTGTCTCTGGATCTTAACATCAACAAACTTAGTGAAGATGAAATGAAGCATTCAGTATGCCGACAAAACTCTGCAGCTGTTCAAAAACCCCACAAAATCATTGTTGATCTTTGCATGTAAATGCCTGCATTCCCAGTTCCCCATAACTATATTTGGTTGGTTAGTGAACTGTCAAAGACTTTACTCTGACTGGAATTAGACCTGCAACAGATAACTCTTTGTTATAAAACTGAAGTATGTTAAATTGCATCTTTCAACTGTATTTCAGCATATGGCTGTTTGCAGTAGGGTAGAAAGCAATTTAAGCTGTCATTACTTTTCAGCTCTAGGTCACTGGCTCAAATATGACCTAATCAGTAAAGACTGTGAATCATTTCCATCTGATGGATGTTTAGTAGCTTGTGTAAAATGCGCTGGTAGACACAGTGAAGTTTATTGGGAAAAGGTGCCCACATCAAAAAATCCAATAGTACAAGTCAGCAGATCAGCTTCTACTTTTAGAAGGAAGAAAGAACTGAACAGGGCTGGAGGCAATTGAGTGTTTCCCAGATAAAAACTCATCAGATTAACACGATGTAAGATGGAAGCACAACTTCTTGAGACTAGGTGATATGGACTTACGAGATCAACTTTTTAATACTCATCACTGATTTACTGTATGAAGAAGAAGAAGAAGAAGGAATTTTAATGCTGTTTTCAGTCTAAACCTAAATATTTGACTGATCTAGGGAACCAGTTTCTCAAGACAAACAGTTTGATATCTACATGTTCTTGGGCTAAGATACAGTGTAATATTTAAATCTAAAACATCTATATAACACTAGTGATGGCTGATATCTAATATTAGTGTTTTACTTGGCAAGGAAAATAACTGTATACACCTCCTCACTGGCGATCTTGCAATTTTCACATCTTCCTTACTGATAAACTTTAATTATAAATAAGCCAATATTAGATTTTCATTGGCATGCACCATTAAGATCTTGGCATTTATCACACACTGCAGTTGAATTTGAAATGGTACTTTCATGATTCTGAATATATTCCAGTGCCCTGGAGGTATGCTGAAGACTGTTTTAGATATTTTTGGGAGATATTCACTCCTTAGGTTTGCTTTCTGTAGCTTCCTTGCGGGAGAAAATGGCTTTTTCCTGTGTTTTATGTGAAAGTACTATTTTTTGTGATGTGCCTTTGTTAGCACAGAGTAGTTTGTCTCATATTCCAAATCGAGTAATAATGTGGTCTATTCTTGAGTAACCCCATCACTCCCAGAGTAATCATCACACTGAGGTATGATCTTCATCTCTTCCTGAGCACAAAAATATCGAAATAAGAACAGTTTTCAATTTCTCCTTCCAGAATATATTAATTTAAAAGCATTTCCTCTATAAGAAAGGCTTGAATCTCCAAATGCCTTGGTACCACATGGGAGATACAGTAATTGAACATTATATTGAACCAATCTTAGGTTTCTACAGAACATAGGCAAAATTGAATTTTGTCATTTTGATGGATAATGCATTGCCTTGGCTCACAGTCAAATATCCACACAGCCACTTGCTCAGTCCCCCCACTCAGTGATATGGGGGGGAAGATGAGAGAGCAAGAAAAATTATTGGACAAATAAAGAGCAGTCACAAATCAGTTACTAATACAGGTAAAACAGATTCAACTTTGGGAAATATAACTTGATCTATTGTAAATTGATACAAATATTTGAGTACTGATTAAAGTATTGAGAAAAATAACTACAAGGAGAAACAAGTGTTTACATATTCAAGGAAACATCCTTCCTGCTCTATTCCCATCTTCAGCTTCACTCCTTCACTGCTGACTCCTCTGCCCTTGCTTGTTATCACCACAGTGGACACTTAGTTCTTTAATTCTAACAATGAGAGTCATGGAGGGATTATGGTCACAATACAGCACTTTCTCTGTGCTGCTCCTTCTTTCTCACTGTTTTCCTCTGCTCTGGCATGGGTCTTCCATGAACTAGAGTGCTTTTGGGATTATGTGCACTGCTGTGGAGCATCTCATCCTCCTCTGGCCTTGGTGTTCCCTCTGCTGTTTCTTGCTCTTTTGTGTTTGTTTGTTTTGTCCCCTCCTCTCTCTTTCCCTCTCTCTCTCTCTCTCTTTCTCTCTCTCTCTCTCTCTCTGCCCCTTGCTGTCTAGCATTTTCTGACCTTTCATATACACGTTTTCACAGAGGCACCACAAGCTTTCCTGATGTTCTTGGTTTTGGGTAGCCCCAGCCTCTTCCCACAGACACCACCTGTGCTGCATGGGTCACATTCCATCCTGCTGCCCCTCTCCAAGTCTTGCCATGTGTATATAATTTAGCATCTTTTAGTGTTGGCAGTGGCAAAATTTGGTTTTATGGCAATCTCAAAGTGGTGTGTGAAGGAAAAAGATGAAGAAGGTTTCAGGAAGCTTAGGGGGATTTGAAGAGATGTGTAAGGCACCTGTGATTCGGAGTACCTCTTCCTCAGAGACTTTAGCACTGTAAACCAGTCTGCAGTGACCAAAGACCTGGAAAGGACCAGTAACTTGAGATGAAAACCCCCATACCTGATCAGGTGAGACAGGAGTGTGGGACCTCTGGTATTATCACACCTGACTCTGGTCATATTTCTGACCCCTTCGTGACTCTTGCTGAGGCCATGGTCTCCTCCACTGCCCCTGGGACAGTGTGTGCTCACTTACCCACCTCTCATGATATTCTCCTCTCTCTCCATCCCACCTGCAGTATGGGACTGGAGTTCCTCTCCTCCTTTTCCAAAACTAGCAGTTTGGTTTTCTTAGAGGCTGGCAGAGTGCAGCCAGACAAAGGTGCTCTGGCCATTTCTAACTGTTGGCTTTCAAAGGAAGCAGCTAAATTGTCAAAACCTAGACTCACTTCACTATTATATCTTTTATTCCAAGCAATTTCAGAATTCAGCTTATGAAAGTGAAATTGTTTTTTGATATTAAGTTATACAGAGACTTATCTGTTTTGTATTGCTTATCTGTTTTCTCTCCAAATATATTTTAGAAAGTATTTGGTATAAAGCAAGCGCTAAGCATCATTGCTCTGGGCAAAATATAAAGACTTCAGGAATAAATTGATATTTATCCTTCATGTTGTTTGCTGTGGTCTTGCCTTATGAAAAGCCTTATGAACTACCGGACTCCATTTTGACTTAACTAAATTTCATCAAACATCTCTCCTTTTATGAAATCTGTCAAAAATGTTGCCAGGTGAGATTCCTTCTTTAATCCTGATGGGATTTTCTCTTTATCTCTTTTTAAACTCTTTTATTTTTATTTCATTCTTGGCATTTTACCATTCATAACCTTTCAGCTTCTGGTTTTCTGCTGAATTTTCTAGGACTTTTGCTCTAGACTCATTGAAATCAGGACTAATGTTCTTTCTGACTTCAGTAGGGCCGAGGACATACTTATTTTTTTCTGTTTCTTGTTGGTCTCATTCTATTTGCTTCAAGAAAAGAGAGATATTTCTCATGTTCATACCTCCACTGATTCATTGTATGTTGACTGGGACATTTCACTGGGAACAGGAACAGCTTAACAGTACCCTAGAGCCTTTCTTAACCAAAACAATGGAGCACATGCTGAAGTCAGATTGTTCTGTTACCTTTTTTAAAATAACCTTATTAAAAAGAGATTCCTCTGTGACTCACTAAGCACAGTCCTTTTGGTGTCACTGAAGCTTATCTCTATTCAGCAAAACTGGGCCTGGCTCCATTCTAAACAAGTACTTAAGGCTGGCTGGAGACATGGGTCTAACTGCTTTAGTGAAAGAGCAATGCAAAGCTGGTGTGTATAATGTGAGGCAAGAATATTTTGAGAGATATGTCATTTGAAACTAGCCCAATCTATGTCTTGAGTAATCAGTCTTCCTTGCACAAGGTGAACTAGGAAAATCTCTTGCATAGTGGCAGATAAGGATTAAAATATAATCAGTTCAAACCTTCAGGAAAATAAAGCTTTGAAGGATATGTTGCAGAAAATGTGAGACAATGAAAGCAAATGTTCATCTGCCTTGCATGCAGAATGGATGCCACAGGGAGAAAGGCTTTAGGCAATGTTATTCTGCCCTGTGGCAGTCAGTTACTATGACACGTTGAAACAAGCAGGACATCTTCTATCAAAATATTTTTAATGGCAAATTATATTTTTTCAGACTGAATATCTCTATAGAATAACATTGAGTTTATTGGTTAAAGTAACATATAGTGGTAATAAGGAGCTTCCTTTTAGCCATGTGGTGTATTTTGGGTGCCTCATGGATCCGTGTGTGTCAAGGCTTTGTGCTTGCCATGCTGGACAAATGTTCCCATGGGTCACCATGGCCCCCCCTCTCAGTTCTTTGCTACAGTACAGTGTGGGAGATGAAGTCCAGCTGGGAAACCTGATTTAGAGGCAATAATAATGCAGTTGCCTGTGTGGCATTTCTGCTCAGGCTGACTGCAATTTCTATCCCAGATGAATTTTGAATTAGCACTGTAATGTCACTAAGATTACAGCTATTTCAGTATACTAAACTGTGTCGGGATACAAGCACAAGTTCTGAAATTTAATAATCAATTTATTAGCAGGTTACTTGGTGTGTCTTCAGCAGGGGACAGTTAATAGTCTCCCAAACAATTCCTAGTCACTGACTGGGTGGTAGCTTAGCCAAAATGAATTCCCAACAAGCAGTTTGGATATGACACCCTGTTTTGGATTTTGACGATAAAGGCATGGCCTGGTTGTTGTACAGACCTGTTGTACAGACCATGCTAGTTGTTGTCTGGGTCAGATAATTCACTTTAATACCATTTAATTTTTTTGTTATGGATGTAACCTTAGTCTTCTCTGCCTCAGACTCGGCAGTCCTAGAGTATATTTTTGAAATGATCTGTCTTGACTTCACATCCTTAAGTAAAGGAGAGAAGAAGGAATGGCTGAGGAAGATTGAGGGGGATTTACTTCTTTTAATAACAGCTCTGGGCCCTTGCATGTCAGCAGCATGTGCTTTTTTCTTGCTATCTACTTTATACCATGATGCCTTTCAGAAATGATACAGAAGCTCAGACAGGCTAAAAATACAGACCTGAAGGGTTTCTGGGACATAAAAATGATGATGTCTATACTCTGAGGGCCAGCTAAAATTCTTCTCTTACTGCAATTTTGTCCATAACTAAATGCTGAATAAAAGTGCCCTTGAATTATGTGAGATCTTTTGAAATGGCTGCATATCAAATCTCTCTGAATGTGAGGCTGAAGAGAAAAAGCTTCAAGCTAAACTAGCTCCTGAAGAACATCAAAGTTGACGTGCTATCCCAGGCTGAGAAGCTTTGCCCCGACCTCATTTAGATTCCCAACAGGTTTTGTCCAATCTCGTAGCAGTGCAAGGGGAAAATAACAGCAGTAGGGAGAATTCCAGGAAAGGAAGCCATTTCCTAACTGGGTTTACAGGAAGCAGCAGTCTCTCCATTCCCATTGCTTTATCCAAACTGTCTCCTTCAGAGCAGCTGGGAGCAGACTGCCTTGCTCCCAAGGTCACTCTACTTGCTTTTTGTACCACTCTTTTCCCTACTCTGTTATTTCATCCTACAGTAGGATGAATACTGCTCCAGCCAGGTTTTTCCTTCTTCCTTAGGGTGACATAACTAATTTCTTTTTACAATGCTGAGAGTCCTTAATATGGTCTTCTGAAACAGTCCTGTCCTCTAAGCCTTAGCAACACATCCCTGAGCCTGGGAAGAGCAGGTATCTTTTTCTTTCTATATGCTACTTTATTTTCCCATCCTTAACTCATGTCATTTGTGACCCTAAAATAGTCAACAAGTGCTAGTCTAATACAGAGGTGCTTTAATCTGTTCATCTATTCCAAGTCTATTTTAGTCTAAAGGTGGAAGCATAATTTCAAAGGTGCAATGATCCCTTTCCCTAAACAGTAATAACAGTGTAGTAGCACAGCTGGCATGAAGGGTAGGGAAATCCACACATTTGGGGATGAAGGAGCTGAGCTACTTTACCTGCAGCATTGTCATTAAAAGTGTATGCCTTCTCTGGGTAGACAGACTCTTAGATTAGACTGTGTTGTGTTTAATCTCTAATATTCATTCTGATTTTCTTTTCTGAGGCTTTAAAAAATTTTACCTGCTCTCTTTTCCCGGGATTATGGACACAAAAATAGTTTACAAGTTCCATGTCAAAAAATCAGACCTTTTGATTGCTTTGTGCTTTATAGAAAGACAGACAAAGAAATGAAAAGGATCCTGGCTGAGTCCCTTAAGAAGAAGGAATGATATAAGAAAGGCAGTATTTTTTTTGGAAAGAAAAGCAAGAAGAAAAGATTTATTGATCCTTATGTGACTGAATCGAGACTTAAAAATCATTTGAATTTGGGGAGCCATTAGTTGGTAAAAAAAACAGAGGAACACCTGCAATTTTATCAAAGCCATTTGTGCCAAGGATTTAGAGCTGGATTTTGCAATGGGTTATTGTCAAATAAATGGCCAGGAATGAAGAATTGAGGAAATGGATAATAATATCTCTTTATAGACATTTTTTTATAGTCAGTACACCAAAAGACTTCCAAACATTGCAGGGATTCTCATCTACTCCTGTTCAGTGAAAGCATTGCTTTAAAAAAACAGTGTGAGATATAAGCATTGCTTATCAGAATTATTTCTGAAACAATTCTTCTCTGTTCCTGTTCCCCTGAATATCAACTGCATGCATTAGGAAGGTAAAATCTGAAGCATGTGTTTTAAACTGCAGATAAATGTCATGCCCCAGATAATTCTGTGCTAGCAGACATAGCTTTTGGGTCCTTGGTTTCGACTGTCTTTGAAGGCTACTGCTTTTGCATGCCTGCAGAGACACCTGCCCAACACAAGCTCCCTAATCTGTCTCAGTCAAAATGAGGTTACCCTGACGAGGAATTTGATAATTTGTCTTATCTCAGCTGCAGCAGGTACAGTAGTTTCCCCTTCAGCAGCTCTGCTGTGAGATTGGATAACCTTTGAGATAAGGGCATGATAAGCAGTTGGTGACAGGCTGAGAATGGTAACTTATTCCACCATCATAGGGCTGCTTCTGCATAATCCCCATCTGCTTATATCTCTATTTGTTTCCTACAGTTACCATTTACAGCCAGCACTTATGGTATGAGTTCTGTTCTGTATTCTAGGAAAAAATAAGTAAGTACATGGCAAATACAATCCATGACAATGAATGATGACATGAAACAGGCTGGAATTCATAAAAATAATCTCTTTAATACTTTTTTTTTTTAACAAGGAAAGTTTTATTTTCCAATTACTTCCTAAATTACATCTCCTTTAATAATTTAAGGATATGCTTCGTTCAGCATTGACATAATTCCAGGGAATATATTCCTGAACACATAAGGAGGTTTTCAAAGCTCTTTTAAGAAACTGAGTTATTGGTTTCTTTAGTGCACTATTCTTTTCCTCTTTGTGGCAAAGGAGATGATATTTCTAAAATCCTTAGGTGGTTTTGAAGAGCTTGCTGGCTGAAATATTCTAAATTTTGTTCATTTATCTAAGCAGACCTAGTAAACAAGGTGGTTTGGAAAATATTTCCATGGAATTTGCATTCTTCTGTTCAAAGGCTCAAAAGAAAATATTTCTCTTGCATTTAGAATTACAGTTCTCAGAAAACTTCTTAAAGATAACAAGAAAAATCAGAAATCGGAAATGTTAGGAAATATAGTTATGTTAAACTTCATGAAACAACTCAAAGCATTTCCTTATAATTTCAGTATCCATTGTGCCTTTTCCTTTCTGTGTTTTTAATGACACCAGCAAATTTTTAGTGATATATCACTACATTGTGAATTTGCTTAATTTCCTCTGTCTTCCTCTGCCTTTTGAATATCTGTGCTCATAGGCTGTTTATTTATGGAAACACAGGTTTGGGTGACTCACACAAGACTTAGATTTGAATTTCAATTTAGGAATCATCCCATATGTATTTATATCCAAACGGAATGCATTAAAAAAGGAAAAAAAATCTTTTATCTACTTAAAATTAGCTTTAGTTTGGTTTGGAGTATTTCACTTGCCTGTGGGAGTGTAGATTTTGCAGTATTGTTCATCAAAATCTGTAATTTTCCTCTGTTCAACACCTTTTATTTAGCCTGAACTGTAGTCTTCTTAGGAGAGAATACAGAGAAGTAAAAAAACCCTGAGTTCTTTTAACAGAGAAATATTAAGAAAATAGAATAAAATTGCAACTAATTTTAATTCACAACCTTAAAATAATCTGCAATCTAACTGTTTGTTTTGAGCTTATTTACTGGAGTATGAATAGGTAGCAGAACAGGTAACAGTTTTTCTAAGAGGAAACCAGCATCTTTTCTGGTGTGTAAGGCTGAGAATTCAGAAAGTAAAACAGAGAAAAAATGTCAAGGACAATGAAACTAGCTTACTGCTCACAGGAGCTTGGTATGCCCTGTTTTTGCTAAGCGTTTGTAAATATTTTTCCTAAAATCCTTTCACGAGCCAGTCCTGTATTTTCTGTAATGGTCTTGAAAAATGGCTCCTTTCTAATAAATGCAATATATTTTTGAACTGTATTTTGAATTTTTTTTTTTAAATCTTAAGGCAAGATTGAAACCCCACACTGCCCTCTACATGACTGAATCCCTGTCATTACTTGTTAATGGTAATTTTAGTTTTGTAGGGGAGAGTGGAACTGCCTTGGTCTAGGGCTGTTTGTGACTGATCAGTTTCTAAGCTCACAAAGGAAATACATTTCCTTGTATTCAAGAAGCTGTGCTTCAGATGTGTACCTCTCTAATTCCTGCACACCAGGCATGGGACTCTCACATAAATCTGGAGGGTGTCAGCGATACCTGGACTGCATGAAATGCAGGTGGAGTGGAGGGAAGCAGAATGGTGAGATTGGGCTCTACAGAGCCACTCACCTACTGGCAGCCTGTTAGACTTGTTAATCTTTAGCTGAAGTACAGTTGGACACCTTAAATAGAACTGAATTTGGACACCTTAATTAGAATGGAATTAATTTGGCTCCAAACTGAGGTATAGAAATGCATTGTTCCAGAGGTAACAGGTCACCAACAGCTGTAAATAGTTAAGGCTGCTTCTTTAAAAAGAGGAAAATATAAGGAAACAAAGCTTATTGGTAGTATTTTTTCTTCTGTAGATGGCACAAGTTGAGAAACCAGAGATTAGTCTTCTGTAATTTATGCAGTCTTTATGCCTTAAAGGCACTTTACACAGATGTTTATTGTTTGGAAACAAGGGATGTTGGTAACCAAAGATCTATCTGCAAAGAACGTGTCTGAACCAGCCACTTAGTTGCCAAAATCCACTTTTCAGTGGTACAGGATGCAAGTCTAGGCAGGAATAAAACCACTATCAATGACCATTATAACTAATTTTTACACTGGTTTTCCATTTCCTTTCTGCATTAAAAAAACTCCCGAACCCAACCAAATAATGAACAAGTTTCATAAAATATCTGTCCTCTCTATTTGCACAGGGCATGGAGACAGTATAATGATTTTCTTCTGTGCAAGGCTTTTGATCTTATTCCTGAATCTTGCTTTGTATTAGATGTCCCCAACCTTGGATAAGGCAGACAGACTCAGGACCACCCCTTGGGAACATTTGCTGACCAAGGTGATAAACTCTTTCTAGTTTTTAATGTATGAGAGCAAATATTATAAAATGTCTTGTGCTGAGCAATTTTCCAACACAGGAATGATCAAAAGATTCCAGGACCAGAGAGCTGGAAGTAAACAAATGCACAAAGAGGTGCTTACTGACCCTTTGAGACTTCTTGTATGGTTCTAGGCTCAAAGTACTCATTTTGAGACCCCAAAGTTAATTGTCCAAACTGGGATTCATATAAAAGTTTGCGAAAGACTAAACACAAAAGCTGGTTATATAGAAAGAGTGCTCTTCTCTGAAAGATGATGAAAATCACATTTACCCCCACGTTTCTATTTTCATCTTCATTATTGCAACCTTTGTGCAAACATCTCTGACCTTTTTATCAAATCTCATGTTTCTAAGCTACCACCAAGAGAAAGAAATACATTTACTCAGATGTTCATTAGTCTAGAGGTCTCAGACTTCAGGAAAGGAAGCTATTCATAAACTTGTTATGTTAATCAGACTGGTCAGAAGGTGAAAAGAAAATGGGGAAACAGGAAGAAGGAACTAGAAATCTTTTTCACACAACTCTAGCTCCACTTTGAGCCACACCAAGAAACAAAGCACTTGGAGTGGGTGGCCTTTTCTATTTTAAACAGCAGAGCTCAGTGTCCAGCTTTTAAGCATCAGCTTCTAAGAATAAGATGCAATTTGTTCGACAGGGAGTAACACTGAACCTGTGCCTTGGTAGGCTGCCCACTGCCCCATTTTGGGTATCAAGGACAGGCATCATCATTATGACTATAAAAGGAAGAGGTTTTTCAGAAAAAATATCCTTGTAAGGATAAAATTGCCTTGTAAGGAAGAACTTGGTGTTACTTAAAGCATTTGAAAACCCAAATCCTTTGGTAAAATAAGAGGCATATTAATATATACCGATTCCAAAGTGTGCAAGGAGATCCTTGGATTGCCTAATGCAAGAAGATTCACTTTGTGGATGTCTCTTGCAACAGCTTTTCTTCAGAAATCATCTTTCTCAAATTTGTTTCAGATCAAAAGAATGATTCATACATATACCCTGATTCAAGGATAGGGTTCTAGAGCTGGCTCTTATAAAAATATCCAAATGTCTAAAGTTTCATAACTCCACTGTTCCTGTGCTGTAACTCACCTCTTGAGTCATCCCACTAAAACCAAGGGAACAACTTTCAAACTAAGCATGAATAAGATTCTGACCCTAAATGGCTTGCCAAGAACACAGAAGGAGTCTGTGGCACCCAGCCCAGGTTTCTCAGAGCGTAACAGGGTAAACTGGCTGAGCAGTGAATGTCTTGCAAGAAGACAAGCCATGGAGAAAGACTGCAAGGGACTGCAAGGTTCCTGTTGGAACATATCGACATTGCCATTCTGCAAACACACGTTTTTAGAAAAGCTGTCTGTATCAATTAAACTAAGTCTTGGGCAGGTCTGCGTTTCAAGGCCATCACTTGTGCAATTGGTAGCACAAGCTGACTTTGGTAGCACTGCCGGGATAATACTTGGGTAAGAATGGATGATTCTTGAATGGTTCCTCTACTCTAGCATGGATGTGCATGCTTCTTTCTAATATCAGCTGCAAAAACTCCTCTCTCTTTCAAAATGAACATCTTTTTTCTGACCAATAAAGGGAAATTTCAATCCCCTACCATGAGCTCTTTCATATCCCTGAAAAGATAAATGGTGAGCAGCAAAACAAAGATGTTTTCCAGATCACAACGTTTTCAAGGGAAAAGAACAAATAAATGGTGTTAATCTTCAGACTTTATCTGAATAATGAATAGAATTGGAAGTTGAGCAATGTTCCCTATTTTTATGGGACTGGTATTTGCAGTCTGAGAAAATACCTTGATTTTCTCCCTTTTCTGCTGCTATATCTAATTCTAGGTATAAATCACAATCAAGTTGGAACAGGAAATTTCTTTGCAGGCTGTCTGTGAGGTGGCAAACAACATCAAAAGGCTCAAGGCTCTGAAGAGTGCATCTTTACAGTCTGAACTTCCCTGGGACACACAGTGACGTGAACTATATATTCACACAAAATGTGAAAGACTTCTGGGCTGTTCAGACTGTGAATTGGAATGGGTGAAAGTGATCAGGACAAAAGGAAAAAAAAAATCTTGCAATTCACTGCTCATAACAGCCTGATGCACAATGGCAGTCCCAATAAGAGTATGTGAGAAAACACAGTTTTGTTTTGTGAAGGGATTCATAACAGAAATTATGAATTTTTCAACTTAGGTAAACCTAGGTTTTATAAGGGTGATCCTTTTAATAGGCTGACCCAGAGTCAGCAGCCATGGTGATTTGTGCAATGAGTTGGAGCCATAAGTGCTAGTAGCCTGGGGGTTCAGGGGCTAAGGGGCAATGAGTTTGGAAGGTAGACTCCTGTCCCCTTGTTAACTGGGAACCTCTAAGCTGTAGGAGCCTACAAAATTGCCTGAAAGGCCATCTGTGCAGCACTTGAGACCTGACGAGGTGAAATCCAGGATTCCCACCATCTCAATTATCTACCAGCCCCTTGTGTGCATTATTGAGGGAGTAGGTGAGGTGGCCAGAAGCTGCAGAGGTTGGAAGCCCATTCAGCAGGCTTGATCTTGAGGGAAACTTATCTCCATGCTGTTTTGAAAGGTCTCCACAAAACATTTTTATTTCTGTGAAACAATATTCCCTGGCATAAAAGTATTCTGCTGGAGTATTTCTGACCAGTTCAAATGCTTTTCAGCTGATGTAATTCATCTTTCATTTCTCAAGGTTAGCTCTAAAAATAAAAACCCTTATTGTAATGGTTCTGTAAATGAAGGGTAATACCAATGAAGTCAATAGAATTGTGCTAATGGGAACCTGGTACAGTAGGGCTCACACTGTGATTTCAAGACTGCTGCAACCCTCAGAGTCACTTTCACTGGGACAGCTGTCACTATGTAGAAGATAAAGACGGCTATCAGTTTATGAGAGTGCCATTGAATGGTCCAATCCCCACTGAAAGTTACAGGCTGTAACATCTTTCCAGGTAATGTATAGTGACATACTCATGTACTGATGAAAATCTATTGTTTAAATGAAGGAGAATATATTGCTATGAAACATTGGAAGACTTATTTCTGACACTTTATCACAGCTAAGTGACATCAGGAATAAGAGAAATAAAGGACATGGTGATAATTAGAAATTAAGAAATGACTTATTGCTGAAAACTGAAAATATGTTAACTACAGTTTGTAGTAATTAGCCAAATTACTGGGTTTGATAGTAATAAATGCAAATAATTATAATTATTTATAGATGGACAGAAGCATAATCATTAAACATGCCATGGATATTGGACACTGAAGAGTAATTTAACTGGATACATCCTGCTTTATACTTGCTCTTCATTATATTTATTAGTCATTTGAAAAGTGTTTAAAATTATTTATTAAAGCATTTCAGTCCTATAATTAGGATTAATACTGAAAGTCACAATAATTGCTCAAGCAAAGTTAGAATGAGAGTGCTGTGCTACTGTATATGCAGGACTCAACCAAACAGTCACCGAAACTATTGCACTGCCAAATTAAAATATGGCAATTATGGCTTTGGGCATGACTGATTTTTTGTTGTTGTTTGTTTCTCTGGTCAAAGTGGAGGTGAAGATGGGTAATTTGGGCTGGAGGTTCCAAGAGTAAATCTACTTCGCATTCTCACCCAAGACTCTTCAGCAAATTGCATTTGCCTTGCCACAAAGTACTACATTCGAGTGGAAAATTAAGGGTTTTGTTAGCTTGCAAGAAGTGCAGAAGAAATAATGGAAACACTTGTAAAGCTGCTAGAACTGGTTGATGCTTTTCCCTGTTCCTGTATATTTAGTTCTTCGGCAGCTGGGATAGAAAAGATCTAGTGGCAAGTTTTAGGTAACACCAAGTTGTAGGTGTGAAAGGAAGGGCTGAGCTGAACTTTGCTGGTAGCTGTTCATTTGTTCAATAGGAATAAAGACCTTCTGAAGCAGGATGGAGGAAATTGTTCCCCAAATTGTTCCCCAGGCTGCTGGCTGTATAAATCATCTGAGAAGTATGTTTGCTAGTAAATTATCTGTCTGATTTTGGGTAAGGAACTGAACTCAAGTGAGTGGCATAATGATCAGGCAACAGCATCTTCTACTTGACTGTGGCATATCCTGGCTCTGAGAAAGACAAAAATATCTCTAACCTAATGATGAGAACACTTGTCAAGCAGGTGCATAATCTAGGAACCTGTTCCCATACCAAGGACAGTTTAGCAATGATGTAATGTAAAGCAACCTCAACCAGTAATATTGGGAATATCCCATCCATTTTTTAAACCTTTTTATTTGTATTTCATTTATTGTGTGAATTGCATAATAATTTGAGCATTCCTGATATCTCTGCCCTGTCTAACCTAATTATTTTTGTACCTGCTTGTAAAATCCTGCTGAAGTTAACAACATCCCACCTGCATTGTATTGTTTGCAAAATCTTTAGTTCGAATTGCATTGTGTTTGACTTGATCATAAACAGCTTTGGGCTTTTTTGGAATGGACCAGGTTTTTTTATAGACTGTATGTTTTCTATTGTGGCTTGACTGTTCTTTATATAGTTTCTCTATTTTTTTCCTCATGTGAGATGTATTTATTTTTAAACTGAAATTTTAGCTACCACAGTGAGTTTGAGTTAGAACAAGTAGATGAAGTAACATGATAAAACATTATCACAAGAGAAATCAAAACATATTTTTTCCTTTAATAGTTAATTCCTCTTTTCATTGCACTCTTATATGTTTATATAATTTAGGCAATAAAGGCAGTGTGATAGAGATGGCTGACTCCTTATAAAGAAAACCAGGCACAATTATTGACTTTGATTCTTGTGTGGCTTGTTGTTGGTATCTTGACTTGCAGAGGCCTCTCTGTGTGCATGGTTCCCATTGAAAGTGGTGAATATGTTAGCCATGCTCTACTCATCAGCCTGCACAAGAACACCTTTTTATGTAGCCATACCCTGCCACTGGCCATGTTCCCTGACGGTCACTTTGACTTTATTTTGTGCAGCATGGGGGTTGTTTGTAACATTCACGGTTTTAGCCACTTCAGTTTCAGCTGAGGTGAGCCAGCTACCAGTGACTTCAAATTTCTTCCTCAGGAAGGCATCTAGCACAAGGCCTGGTGCCTTTTTGTGAACTTACAATAAGCAGAAGCTGGTGGCCTGGATCTCAGCATCCAGACCTTGCGTGGTGTAACTACTGCTGTAAACACCACTGGCAGTGTCCAGATCTGAAAGCCAGCCCAGCGCAGCAGAGCTCTACCAGGCCATTCCCTGGAATGCAGAAGGAAAGGGCCAGTGGTACAATGTCACTGCAGGCAGCCCTCGTCCTCCCAGAAAAGCTGTCCTTTGCCACACTTGGCTCCTCAGCTTTGCATTGGTGGCATGTTAAATAGACACGTCTTTTGCACAGATGTATTCAATCTGTTGGGGGCAACTATTGATTCTAATAACATTTTGCACTTCAGTTACTGTTGGTTTGACTCAGACTTTTTTCCCCTTTTCCTATTTAAGTTGGGTGTCAGTCATTGAGACTTATGTTGTTGGTGTGGTTTGTGTTCAGCCATTAATATTTCAGAGAACTTGAATCCATTTTCACTTCCCACCCTCATCGTGGAAACATCAACGTACCCCCATGGGGGATTTTCTGCTCCTCACCATGTGTAAAATCTTCTTTCTTTTCAGAAAAACTACCACACAAAACAGGATGTGGAAATGGTTCTGTAAAAAGAAACCAACAAAATAAGCAGTTCCTTCTACTTTATTGCTGTAATTATAGACTGTGAATGCAGGCTTTCCTACATTTGCAGATTATCTTTCAAGACAGATCTTGAATCACATTTTAAATTGGAACTAGAAGTGAGAATAAAATGTAAAGCTAGGGTTTTGGGAGTCCAGTGTTGTTTTTCAATCAGTGGTCTTAGCAGTAATGCATCTGGAGAGCTGATCTCAACCTCTGGCTTCAAAAAATTCCAAGTGAAATGCTTTGAATCAGAGTCTTTTATATATTCCAGAATTTATGTTGGATATGAATGCTTGGAAGTGTTGTGGGCTGGAGTTTCTGAGTTCATCTGATATCCACAGATAACATCGAATTCCGGGTAGTTGTATCAGCTCTATGTGCTAACCAAAAGTACATTTTTTTTGCAGGAGAACTTTCCACCAAAACATACTAACACCTGGTATAAGCTGGGTCTTTAATATTAATACCACATCATCTAAAAATGTTGCAGACCCAGATATTTATATAGGGAAAATATTTTTTTTAAGGCTGGGCATCAGATCAAGGTAGAAAAAGCAGAATATCTCAGATCAGAGTCCTGGGCATTCCAGAGAGCAGCAAAAATAATGGCAACACCATTGTGTGGAACCCCTTCCAGCACAGCCTTCCCCCTGGATGTGGGATTGGAGCCCTGGGGTGACCTGTGGGCTCAAAGCCATGAAGTTCAGAGATGTAGCACAAGAAGTTGTCAATAAAATAACTGGTTGACCATTTCGTTTGTAATAACTTTCCAAAAGCTTTTCCTGGCTTACTTACACTTATTTTATTTACTTAGTAGATATATCATACAATGCTAACCCAAGTAAAGTAAATATTGATTCCAATCACTGAAATATTCATCAGAACTTCCTATGCAAACTGTTTCCTCCACACATCATTCTTTCTAATTATTCCAACTTAATATTGACATTTCTTAGTTGTATCTAAATGAATGCCTTTGATAATTGACATTTCTTCTAAGTCTCTAAGGCACTATAATTTCTTTTATTTTGGTCTGGTACCATAAGCTTAAAATGGATTCTTTCTGGCATGAGATAAAAAAAAATTATCCAAACAGGATATCACATCTCATAAAGAAACTATGCATATTACACAAGGTTTCAAATGTAGAAACAGATACTTGCCACTTGTGTCTCAAAATGTAACAGAAGCGTTTCAAAACAGCAGCAGCTACATGCACCCAATTTGAGTTTCCTCAACATCATCCAGAGGCAGATTTTTACAGAACAGGTTATAGTGTTTGCAAAAAATATGGCACTTCCTCCTGGTTAGGACACATTACTCTTATGTACTGGAAAGCTATATAATTGGTTCCTACTCAAAAGATGAGACCTTCACACAACCTTCAGGTGCTTTAGTGATAATTTTTTACATGCCCAGTTCATTCAAGCAAAATCTGCTACAGTGCTGGAAATCACCAGATGATGCTGTTAAAGATAGGCATGCAAGTTCTGCTCAAAGGAATACGTAGTCCATCACATCTTGGAGGAAATACTACATGAGGAATGGAGAGGGGTATTAAAAGGTTTTACTTGTCCATCAGTTGACCTCACTCCTGACTTCTGTCTGATTTCTGTAATCTCTATCCTGGGTGTGTGACAGCAGCAACCATGTGCTACTTCTGTGCTATGGAAATGCACTGCAGAACACATTTTCAGGAATGTTTATAGAGAGGGAATATCGAGTGGCCTGTGCCTGTGCTGGGAAGGCCATTGAAGGCATTGGTTAGCTGGTCCCAATGCGTATGGACCAGATCAGGAAGGGAGCTGACAATGTTTGCCCTATCATGTGTTATCTCTAACACTGCAAACAAAGGGGTTCAGTTAGCGCCAGTAACAGTGGTGTTGTTTTTTGTGATGTGAAACTGCCTAATTCTACAAGACCTTTTTATATAGACTGCTGTACTGCCTCCAGTGGTGAAGACTTTTAGATTGTATGACTGGGTCATATTTAAAACGTTGTCCAACAGCAGAAATTCTTCACAGTTCGTGACTGTCTCTTTGAGCTATCCTTCCTTTAAATCACTTAAAAAAATTTGTAAAAGGGAGTTCACGGTTTATTCCTGCTGTGGAACACTTATATCAACCTCTGAACTTCCTTTTTTCTGGACTGAGAAAAATGGGTGCACTGTTTCTTCTCATAAACAAGTTGTTCCCATCATCTGTGGGAATGTTTATATCTAAGAACGCTCCGTGTGCAGGTGGTGACCTGCAGGAGTAAAGTACTTCCCACTGCACCGAAACTGACCCTTCACATGTTGGCAACATACGTCTTCAAACTGGGAGTTTTGTGTCTTTAATTGAATGATATTTCTGTCAGCCCAAAGATGTAATCCTCAGCATCTGAAACCAAGCTAGCTCTTCCTCGGTCTGCTTCAACACTGGCAATATTAAATACTCAGAAGCTCCATTTACAGACCTGTTTGTGTTCTGACTTTGCTTATTTTAGTAGGTGTCTCTAAGTCATGAGGCCTTCCAGGAAAAATATTATGCCCTTAATGTACTGCTCTAATTGAAGAAATTCAGAGTTATTAATAAAAATAACAACAAACTGAACAATTTTCATACCTTATGAAATAAAGTTTTGTTGCAGTCTTCAGTTTAGTAGTGAGGACAAACCATTTTAAGGGTCATGAAGAAAAATGAGATTTCCCAATAACCTGGACAGTCTTGATTGTCAAGTCTCTTCTCTAACCAATACATTTACTGGAATCAGACTCAGTGTAGAATTCTGATTGCTGCAGGAAACCAATTTATTTTTAGCAGAAAACAAGCTATTAAACTTTTTCTTTATCCTGTTCATTGTAAGAAGCAGTGAACAGACTTTATATCTTTGTTAATGAATTTTTCTAAGTGTTTTGCAAATGAATGTTCACAAAGGGGGATGTGGAACACACAGAACCAAGAATAACTCTTGTATTCCCAGAAGTGAGATGTTGACGAGATTAAGCCTTGTTGCCTGTGTGTATCAGGGAAAAATGAGTCAACTCCCAGTTCAACACAGCAAAACTTCTAGATGGTCTTTCAAGATCTGGTGTTTTCCCTGAAAAGAATACTGATATTTTGGCACAAAATTGAATTTGATAGTCTGTGTCAAAGGGAAGGAAATTGAGCACCAGTTATTGGTGATGGGGAGGATAGCTGATTGGATATGCTTATTTCAGAATGGAAATGCTGTGCTTTAAGTGGACTTTATCTACAGTGTATAAAACTCATTTGCAAGAGAAAAGTAGCATTTATCCTTGAATAGGAGCAGACACATAGAAAATTGGCTATAAATAGTTCAAGGGTTATTCTGTTCAAACTGTCCCTGTGGGTAACAACAAATAATTAACTACCTTTGGAAAATTTACAAGATTTCTTCTGGATATTTAATTTTTTCCCCAGAAGGAAAGATAGATAACCATTTCCAGAATGTTTTTTATCTTCTCCAAATAAGGGTCTAAGCAGGATGGAATTAACTGCCATTTACATGCACCTGTCTCTTTCCACTGAGTATTGAAGCAGCCAAGACAACAGCCATGATGAGTAGGATGCAGTCCCAATGTTAGTTTGGTGATCATTGTGTTCATAAACCTTGCATTGGGACTTGTTTATCTTATTTGATATTTGGATTTGTATATACAACTGAGGAAGTAAAATCCTATATCAAGAACACTTAATTTGTGTGTGATGTGAAGGTGAAATAAAGAATTGTCACACATGGCCACAGATCTAGGAGGCAGCCCAGGGTCAATGTGTCCATTCTTTTCTGCTAGTGGTATGAGTGTCACAAACAGTAATAAAGTTGTTCCTTTATTTTTAGCTACTGTTCCCCACTCATGTGAATTCCTTTTTTCAAAACCTTTGTTTACTAAGACAAGAAACAGTAGGAGATTCATCTTGATTTCACAATATGATCTGTTCCTTCTAAGATAAACTCATTTTATTCCAAAGCAAGTGCGAGATTCTTATGGAAACCCAACTGCATTTCAGAATTTGAGCTACAGCACCAGAAAGGAGTAGTATTCTGATTATTTTCTACTTAAGTTAAACAAATAATTTATCCTAAACAATGTACTTTTTTGGGATTGGGGCTTAAAGAAGACATAGCTATTGGGGGATCAAGAGAACTAATGGTTAGCAGGGGACTTCTTCAATCTAGGCTAGGGCAGGACAGTTTGAATCATGAGCCTGCTAGGTTCTGTCTATAATTCAATAGTGACTTAAGGATTACCATATCTGGTGGAAGACAAGTAGCATGGAAAGACTTTCATTAGTTTAAACCATCTTTCTAAACAAAATCAGAATCTTCCACGCTGGGGACAGTCCCTGGCTCGTGCTGAGCCCTGACCTCAGTCTGGGTGTTGTGTGCAGTTTGGCCATGGAGGAAGGATGCACTGGGAGTGCAGCAGGAAAGCAGTAGCTTGGATCAGGCCTGAGTGCTCAGCTCGAGTCTCAACCAGGTTTAATCTACTGATACAGATCAGCCAAATCTACTGATACAGATACAGCCAAACTCGCCAGGTCCACAATGAGAGGCGTCTCACTTACTGAGTGATGAGGGGTTATGGGTCACTTCTCAGTTCGTGGAGCTCAGACTGGGGTGGACTAACAAGGAAGGAAAATAGGGACGTTAAGAATTTGAACAGAATAGAATAGTTCACTTACAAGGGACCTACAATGATCGTCCAGTCCAGCTGCCTACTTGCCACATAAAAAGTTTGAAAATTGTTTTACTTCATCAGATGAAAATAATCTTCCCAAAGTTTGTTTTTGCACAATGTCTTCCCTTTCTTCCCAAGCTGTGAAGAAGTATTTAGTCGGTCACCTGGGGATTGTTGACTTGTTTGCAGGGTTGATCGTGGACTTTGCAGTGGAGTTGTTTTGAGATCTCTGAAGAGAGATCAATCCACTCGATTTTTGCTGGTCTCTGTGTCAGAAAAAGCACCAGTAAAACTAGTTGCGTTCAAGGCTGTATCTTGAATTTCTACTAGAGATTTTCACAAGAAAACAGAAGTGTAAGATCTGTAACGTCAAGTATCACTTGAGAGCTGGATAGTGCTGATATTGAAGGAAACAGTGGTATTGGAAGGCAGGAGATGATTCGTCATCATCTGCTTAAAAGAGTAGTGATATAATTTTATAACATTTGCTGCGACTCAATACACAGGATACTGTGAGAGTAGGGCCCCTGGAGCTGTGCAGAGCAAGGAGAGAATATATAATTTCTGCATGCTGACAGAGATATTTGATCTGCTTCTTAACATTCAAAAAGCTAAGGAGGTTTTTCAGAGTCAAGTCTTTCAGCTAAAGATGTCCTGAAGCAAAAATAAGAACGCAATGGTGAATTAGCCACCACATTGACCATTACTAAAATCACTGCAAGACAGTTAACAAACTGGAGGGCAAATTCACATTTACAACAAGAGACTTGGAACAGCTCTGACAACATAGTGTCAAGCTCATTTTGGGATCACTGTAATCAGTTCCAGAAACCTGATTGTGGATGTCAATTCTTGGCTTACAAACTCACATAGAAGTAACAATGTTAATGGATGTTTTCATCAAGCCCCAAACTTGGGTTCCAGGTTATCTAGGAGATCTGCTATAGCCTCTGAAAGCTGGAGGTAAGATACAGGACACAGAGGAATGTCTATTTCTGCTCTTACACTTCTTTAATGACATGGTGAGGGAAGGTGCCTTCCATGGGGCTGTATGAACATGTAATAAACAATGTTCAATATGAGTTCAATGTTCAATGTTCAGTATGAGTGTAATAACAGAGGAAGGTAAGCCATCACATTGTATAGGTGCTCTGCTGTGCCCATGCTTTCTACAAACACTAAACACACCTTTTGAAATGTGTATCCACACAGCAGATCTGCAAACAGAGGATGTCCAGACCATGAATTTTTTTGTTTTAAATATTTCTGCACTAGTGTAATTTTTGAAGACACAGTGGATTCATGCATATAAAGGCATGGGCAGGAAGTATGATGTGTCTTGAAATTACTGACATAGGTCCTTTTACCTCTCCTGTATCAACCTGGCCATTTAAATTATTGACTTACTGGAACAGGTACTTTGTATTTATATTTATGTACATGAATATACATGAGCCTCTAATACCAAGGAGAACGAAGCTCAGCCTCAGCTGAGTTCTTTGGACAAGACCAGAACGCATATTAAACAAACTAAGAAGCCATCCCAAGCTCATCACTCCTGAGAATGCTATAATAAAATTTGGCCAAAACATCACAGCTGTAGAGAAGGACCTTTAGTACTGGGTGCTGTATAACATAACATTAAAAAATGGGTGTTGCCTCAAAAAGTAAAGGAGCATCTCTGACAGTTTCTTCTCAATTTTGCCGTATGCAAACAAATTGGATCTTTGATACAAGGACTGATCATTGACTGATCTGTAGTGAGGGAAGAGAGTGCCAGTCTTACGTGAGCCTGAGAGTATGCAATGATCCAACTTTATTTTCTGTCTTGTGTAACAGAAAGCTCAGCCCTAACTAGGTCAAGTACAGTCATCCCTGCATATTGGTTCACAATCTTGGCTTAAAGGGACAACAGCCTATGACATTCAGAAGGATTATTTGAAGGATAAAATTTAAAGGTACATTAAATCAATAATAAATCACTGGAAGAGATTTGAAGTTCAGAGTCCTCAAAATAAAATAAAATAAAATAAAAAGTAAAAAATAAAAAATAGAAAGTCCAGAAGGATGAAAACAAGGCTAACTAAATCAAGATAGCTTGCTTTCACATTTTTTTCCCTACGTGTGAACTATTTTTGACCTGGAGGATTTGTAACACAAAACTAAAATCTCCTTTAGGCAATGATTTACACCTTGCATACCAATAACTTGCTTACAGTTTACAGCACTGGCACGCAGTATGTTCTGTCCTTATCCCTGGCATGAGATGATTTGCTGAAATTTGACATTCAGGCTCTGAAAGTTAGCTGGAAGCTATGATTCCCATCAAGCAGAGAAGTTATAGGAGGAAACCAGATGGAAGTTCTGCAGGTTAACCACAGGCATAACTGAACTAAAACTCCTGGCAGCAGTGATGGTCCATTTTGGTTCTGCACTTTTTAGAAAACAGGCATGACAAGAGTAAGACTGATGCTTGTGCTTTAGTCACTGCCCTTTAATCACTTTAATCACATCTGTAGGGATTTCTAGGGCACTAACCATGGTCAGTCATTTTTTCAGTGTTGTGACACAGCTGAGAACACTCCTAAAGGATCTCAGTATCTGAGAATACATTAGTACAGTTTTCAGTGCAGGTGGGAGGGATAAGAGCCCTATGTTGCAGACTTTTGAGACCAGGGCAGATTTGCTTCCTATTGTAGAGTGAACTTCAAATTCTGGTCTCTGAGCTTTCATGGTCAAACATTTAATGGATTTAATGGATGTGGGTTGTACTTTATTACCCTTGAGTATTACTAGAGAAACTCCATGTGATTTCAAGGTTTCCTCACATTGCTGTACAGTTGCATTGACCAGGAGCCTCAGTACCATTATGCCAGAGGTGTAAGTTTAAAATTAAAATAGAAGTATCCTGACTGAAGCTGTAAACATTGAGATATAAGGATGGAATGTGACTAGTTCTCTAAATGTCAATAGCACTTCAACAGATTGAAGACACAGAAGACTAAGGACCTGTTTTGTAAGCACATAGTCAAAGGCAGTGGTAACAGATGCTAACTCCAAAAGAATGGGTAAAGAAAACCCTGTGGCTTTCTGTCTGGTGCTGTGAATTTGATACTGATGGACATTCAGGGCACACACTCACAACAGGGCCCTGCAATACATCTGAAAAAGTTCATGCCTGCCTCAAAACAGGACATTCTCATTCTTTTATCAACTACTCATGTAACTCTTTGCCCTCAGGAATAGCCTTAGCTTCAAAAGGTATGAAAGGAAAAAGAGAAAATGGCCCTAAGGTGATGATATCATTATTATAAATTAGGGCAGAGTCCACAGTGTCATTAAAATGGGTTTTCCCAGATTTTGATGCTTGGTTGAGTCATTACAGTCATATCACCTACATCACGGACACTTAGACATCTACATTTGGACTACTCAGAGAGTCTCTAAGTCTTTCTTTTTCTTTTTTGATTTTTTTTTTGCCGGATTCCTATTGTCTACAAAGTTACTAAGAACTACTGGGTAGGAAGTTATACTCAAGAGAATTCCAGCAGTCATGGTTTTATGGTGACTCATGTGATATAATTTCCAGCTGCCTGAATTGCCATTGACCAGGGAGGTGGCTCCACTCCTGACTGTAGTAAATGGTGGAAGTAAGACTGGAAGCTCTTCTGAAAACTACAGAGCTCCTCCTGAGCTCTCTTCAGTTTAAATATATGACTTCTATAGACAACCAGCTCTATCTTTTCAGTTTCTTAGATGAGTTCCCTCTGTAATATTTCATTTGCAATATGCTTCCTTAAGAGGCTGACAGCCCTAAATGTAAACCACTTACTGTTTTTTAATTTGCTGATGGAATTTGATCCTTTCTCTAGGAAGAAGATAATATTAGCTATTGGCAAATATTGGATTTCTTACAGATTTTTGTTGCTGTTCTACAGTGAAAGCATGATTTAATTGATTACTTTATGATGTTCCAGTGTGTCTCCATTTAGTTTAACTGTCACACAAGATGGAGTAACAATTAGATTTGCAGCTAAGAGGTTCTGAGCAGTCTCTTTTTCAGCTGTGTTTTTTTGCATAAAATCAACTTTGAAGATTTTAAAACAGTGGTCTCATCCTGAATGGCTTGGTAGAGCAATATTCTGAATATTCTGTGCAAACCGTGTAAGTATCTCACTTACTGCATGTGAAGGGTCCTGCTGATTTAAACTAGTCCACTGTATCCAGCCCTGAAGACTCCTACCCAAAACACCTGGGCTCTAGGAGATGGTGTAGATTATGGTCATGACAGAAGAGCTGGGTTTTACACAACAGAAGTTATATAAAGCACAGATGTTTTATAAGTCACAGACTTTCACAAATGTGTTTGCTGAAGCTTTCCTGAATAGCTCCACCAGTAACCTAAATATTTCAATCAAGAGATATTGTTGGTTGAAATAAATATTTTTTTCATTTGAGAATGTTGTTCAATTTTTTTAAAAAGAAAATTTAAAAAATCACAATAAATCTTTAAATTCTTAAATAACTTTTCCTAGTCATTTTAGTTTTTGGAATGACAAAAATTACTTTCAACTGGAAAAGGGAGGAAAACAAGAGGGTAAATATTGCCTTAATATAAAAAATTTCAAATGAAAGTCCAAACTACTCTGAACAGTCACTGTCCTGGGTTTTGTAGAGAAGGGGTTCTCCAGATCCTTATATGTCTTCTTTGCTTCATGGAACTACAAGGCCAGGTGAGGACAGGAGAATTTTGATCAGGTGGAGCCTTGGAGCTGGAGTGTCCAAGGGCTGCAGGCAGTCCTTAAGCATGAGGTTGGAAGCAGTCTCCCCAGATTCTGCAGGATGCAGAAAAAAACTTGTGTGAGAGAAGACTTGTGCACCCTTCTTGAATCCATCACTTACTAATGGTCAGAAAGGATGTTTTGACCAGAAAATTTCATCCAGGTCTTATAATACACTTACCCCATTTCACAGCATTCTCACAGCATTCACAGCAAGGCTATGGCAAAGAAACAGCATTTGCATCAGGATGCAAGCTCTTTGGATTTAATTTTGATTAGAACAGACTTGGGATCTATTTTACAAGTTCTTGTATTGTTAAACCTACCCTTCTACCTATGTCTAAATGTTTTTAGGTGACTGCACAGTGATATTACAAATGTTTTTATCCTGCATCATTGCAAAAATAGTTACAGAAACAAAGGGAATATACAATCTCAAAAGATGAGAACTGTCACGGCATGACCATCTTTATGATTTTAGTAAATGTCTCAATGCAGAAGTGAAAGACAGTCATTATTCAAATACAGAAAGAGAACCTGACAGAAATATAACTGCCCTGACCACAAGGCAGTTGCTTTGTTACAGTTGTTTTACTAAATACAAAGCTCTCACCAGTGAAGCCCATACAAAAGGTTGGCAAGTTGTCTAGGAAATACATTTCAAATGGATTAAGAGCAGAAATGGAATGTTTCCAACACATTTAACTTAAATCAAAATCCAGGTGAATACCACTCCAAAATAATGGAATTGTTTTGTTTGGTGGCGAACTATTTTGCAGTTCAGAAATGATATATGCTTTTACCAAACTGCTGTGCCATAGAAGTACTGTACTGGGTAATGAAACTATGCACTGATTTATAAAAAAATTGAGTATTTACTGTTTCAGGGCCTGAATTTGGTGACCTGAAACAAAAGAAAAAAACAAATTTATTTTCTGTCACCACAGATCTAAACCTGCTGTTTGGGGTGGTATAGTTTTCATTTTAATATTTTTAAAGCATCCTATTAAGCATTTTGTGAATATACGTTGAAAAATTAGAGGCAGAGCCTGGCTCACATGTTGAACAGTACAGTCTTCAATATCTATTGAGAAAATCTGCCTGGAGAAGGATTGTTGTTCTTCCAAAAAGTCCTAGCCCAAAGCAATAGTAAGGATTTCTGAAAGTGCAAACTCAAACTGATATTTTCAGCATCAAAACAGGTCTTTATTTGCACTACCAGTTTATTTGTACTTTGCCTGGACTTTTGCGATATCACACAAAGGCTGAAGGCTCGAAGTAATTTAGGTGTTGGGACCAGAAGATCTATAAAGCATTTATTTATTAATTTTTTTCTTTATCATTGGTCTTTTTAGGAAAATTCCAGATATGACAGATTTTCTCCAGGAACCCCTTTGTGTAGCAGTACTAATTCATTGAACATTCAAGGCCAATTTCTATAAAACTCTTGCATGAGAGAGCAGCAATTCTTACTATAATCTTCCATCTTCTTTCAAGCGTGAACCTAGTTTAAGGAAATTTTTGGTGACTTTGCTCTCTTCTCACACCCAATTTTGCCAGCTCTCTTGGTCGTGGGTGAGACTTGCTCAGTTGCTTCACTCTCATTATCAATGATTTTCATGTGCCTTCATCTGAGGCATTACAGAGAGAATTTCCTTGGTCCTGCATGCCAAATAATACTTGTTTTGGCTTGTGGCATCACAGCAGCAAGGGAGAAGCCCCACACACTGCCTGGAATAGCAGCTCAGCGCATCCCTGGTGAAATGCATGCTCCCAGCTGGGAATGACTTTTGTGGCACCTTCCCAGACCCTTGCCCCCGAGCCCCAGAACCTCATCCTTCCAGCAAAGACCCTACATGGCAGTCCCTCATGTGTCAGGGATGGAGGTCCAAAAGAGGTCTGTGATAACCCTTTCTTGATGTCACCCTCTTCCTTTGATGGGTGGATGACACCAGGGCTGTGTGTAGAAGTGGCTGGGTTTGAAGGGCAAGGTGACCATACAATATATGTAAAAGGTATCTAAAGGGTTTAGACCTGGGTAGACATCAGTCTGTTTCATTGAGCCACCGCACAATCAAGCATGAAGACACTTTACGTGTGGAAGAGGAAGAAAATCAGAAAAATGGGAGGGCTGAAGCTATGAAGTGACATTGAAAGCTGAATCAAAACACTGAAGGCCAGTTTGTGCTATCAGTAATTTCACAATGAGCTGTCATTTTCTTGCTTTGATGAGAACTCAGTTATCCAGACTTAGAAAGAAAATGGAATCTTTACTCAGTGAGTCAAGCACTATTTTCTGCTATTCCTGACCACCACTTATGGGGGTTAGACCACACAGCTCATGAACAACTCTGAATAGAACCAGCAGATGTGCTCCCACCCATCAGTGAGCCAATGAATAACTGTAAATCCAGGAACTGCACACATAAGCTGTTGATGTTCTTTTAAATTTAGTTTATACACAGCTAGATAAACTGTATTTTACACAATTTCTTAAAAAATGCTCTTTAATGAGGTATACAGATGGATATGTGTGTGTATAACTGCACATTGCTATGCACAACATGGACACACATACAGGCATAAATATATATAGAGTCCCTTTCAACTGAAAATCACATTACAGTTTCATAGCTTGTGAACTGCTTTATTTTTATGTGACTGGACAGTCTCCTATTCAATGCCTCAGCAGAAAATGTGAGAGTCTGAATATCCAGCAAAACAGTGCCCAACTGAAATAAATAAGTTGTCAACATGCATGAGTTTGGAATAGCATAACTTAATGTAGTGCGCAGAATATCATATCAGATGATGTGATTCCATCCTTGACCTTTTGCTTATCTCTGTAGCCTCACAAAGAAGTATAATTCTGATTTCATGGACAACATCTAAGAGAAACATCTTGTGTTCTTTAAAAAAAATCTGACCATTCCAAACATACAGGCTCTGTCAGGAACAGGTCTGCCTCAGACCAAACACAATTAGTAACTTTTGATCAAATGTCATCACTCTCCAGGCTGTTTTCAGACTACCAAAGATGACTGCTAGTGCCATCTGTGGCGCTCAAGGATAAGTGATGATACAATTCCTTACATCTTTCAAGATAATTTGAGATGTTTGGCCTAAGAATGTCTATGCTAATATTGACCACAAACCTGAGCTCACTGTGGTTTGTGATTGCCTAAACTCTATTTCTGCTCTGAGGCATCCTGTGCTATTCTTGAAAGTTACTCTGCAGATTCTTGCTTGCAATACTGTTCTGGCTAATTGTGTACCACACTGCTTTTCCTAACAATTGCCTGTTTTAAGTGGCACCTTCTTATTCAAACCCCTCAGCTTTGCACAACTAAGCACTGCAGATTGCTGAATGAGTGAAAGGTTGCAGATTTGCCTATCTCTGTGAGATAATGAAACCTAAAATAGACCTTATAAAGTAACAGCTCGCTAGCTGTTTATGAGATACATAAATTACCACTCATGGTTCGTTCTGCAGATTAGCACATTCTGCACGTTTATTCATTTTAGTTTCTGCTAGAAGGCCTGTAAGAATTTAGTGGTTTAGAAGTATAAGAAATATATTTACTGCATCACTAATCTGGAGGTTCTGTTTTCAAACCCTCCTTACAGTGCAAAGACCAAATTTTGAGGAAGCCCTGCAACTGCTGAAACAGAAGCAGTGAGAGCCTGACTTTCAATATTGCTCTATGTGAAGAACCATATCTGTACAACCCCACAGACAGATTTTGGTGCCAATCATTAGTCATCTTTTTAAGTGAGCATTATGAGTAGGTGATCCAGGTAGGAAATCAGCTAAAGCTCCAGCTTTTCTAGAGCAGGTTATGCCATGTGTCTGCTGAGGATGAGCTCTCTGGGAGTACCAAAACAGGCAGGGAACTGCTAAAAATAGACAGGAATGCCTCTTACAATTTTGTTTAGTTACAAGCAAGTTAGATGTGCTCTTTTCAGGGGCCCATCTAGTTTCCAGTGTTAATGCCTGTATAAGAATCATCTAAAACAGTTCTAACATCCTACTAGCTCCTTTCTCACTTTTTAATTTTTTTCTCCAAATGACATTAGTAATTGTCAGAGTTCATATCTGCCTGCAGCCAGAAGAGTTTCAGGGAATGATGAATGCTCATGATAGTGAAGGCACAATTCAGTTCCCTAAACTGACATCTTGAGAGTATCTCAGAAAACCACATGGGAGTTACAGGTAAAACAGAGCATCTACAGAAAGCCTGTGACATTCTGGAGTGTGGAAAGTTCTAGAGGGTTGGAACTAGATGATCTTTTCTGTCCCTTCCAACCCAAAGCATTCAGTGATTCAAGCTGTTTACAACAACCCAAGGCTGGTGTTTAACACTGCACAGCCACTGCTCTGATGGCAGGATATTGAGCACCCTTGAAAAATAAACAATTGAAGATGCACCAAATTAATGACTTCTCTAAGTGTTCTATTTTAGAATGCCTTGACAACTAAGGGAAATTCAAACACTATTGTATCCTGAAAATAATTCCCTAATAGCTAAATATCAGTTGTCTGAATGTTAATCCTAAAACCTTTGGCTCCCGTTTTTGTATTCAGAGGGATGGACTCCATTTGTATATACCCTTAAATTTTCTTCTGAACATACCTAAACCTGAAACATTCCTAAAGCACCTGCGAGAAACAGGAATTGGTGAACACAATGGTAATATATTTTTTTCTTATTACTATGTCGGCTATGATTTCCTTTCCTAAGTTTCCAACCACTTTGTTCTGAGTTGCAGCTGATGGATGATAGCTATATTTCTGTCCACAGACATGATAACCTCTAAGTGGCTTTTATCTTGAGAAAAACTCTTACCTCTTCCAGGCCTAAAAATCTGCAATCCTCCAAATCCCATTTGTTTTTCCCTACACTCTGTTAACAACAAGAAGTAAACGAGAGAATTTTGATGATGTGCTCACAATGCTTATTCCTTCTTTTTTCTGGACTCAGATCAAGAAACAAAACACAGCAAGGAGACAGCAGGACATAAATGATGATGTTTTTATTGCTTTTTCAAATTTGAGCCAGGTTTTCGAAGGGACCATTTTACTAGAATTTGGCTATTTCACTTGAAGTAGCACAAGTAAATTAGTTCTTGCATCTGCTGAACATTTACAAAGTTGCACACAACAGGTTCAGCTGTTTATCAATAGCAGGAGCCCTCAGCCCCTGGGCCCCTGACCAAGGGATGCTGCTGCTCTCCAAAGCCCACCCTGCCTGGCCGGGGCCTGGCCTGGCTTTGGCCTGTCCCCACACCCAGGGACGTGCCTGGTGGTCGGGCTGGGGCTGTCCTGGTGCCTCCCAGATGGCTGGGGCTGGGGCTGGGATTGCCTTGACAGCAGCTGCGATGGTTTGGCAAAGGCCCGCGTCAGCCTGGAGTCCTGATAGCCAAAAACTGTCCTGGTTCATGGGCCTCATGCCTGGGGCAGTGTCAGGGCCAGGATCAGACTTATTCTCCCCGCTGGTATATTGATCAGCAAAAGCATTTTGTGAGATGGGCAGGACAACAGCTGTAACTCAATACTCTGAAACTTGAGAAAAATGCAGGAAAGTTAAGGGCACAACTGTCCACTGAGCTTGTACAGTAGTTCTGTTTATTTTACAAATGCTGCAGGCTTTGCAATGCCAGATCATCTTCCCCAGAGTGGTCTGTGTCTGGCTGCCAGAGCAGGGAGGCAGGTCTCTGTTTATGAGCAGCTGACACCAACAGGAAGGCAGCAATGAATGCTCTCATCTCTTGTGACACTGCAGTGGGAGCTTGTGTTCCATTTAAACCACTGAGGAAATGTGGTGACTGACCGAAGGGTGTACTTATTTAGTGTGCTAATGAGGCAAGGCTTTGGACGTGCACAGCTGGCTTTGGAGCCCAGCAGTTTGGAGAACTGCATGCTCTTCTGTAGGATAACTTTTAACCCCAACATCTGGAAGTCTACTATAAGCAGCAGCTCCTGCTAAAACTATTTGTTGGATGATAATGACAGTGTCAGTCCCTTTTGGGCTACAGTTGACTCCCAGTTTTGATGGATATGGTCCTCCTCGTTACAGCTTTTTAATTTGCATGCAACAGGAATGCAGAGTAGAGGTGGAGGTAGAGAGCATCTCTCTGCTCTCCCACACCCATGCCCTATGTCTCTGTATTCTGAACAAATGAAATTACATAGAGCTGTGTCTGAATTCACTCATTTCATGCTCTGTTTAGCCATAATGAGAAAAAAAGCATTACACTGTAATCTGCTATTGAGAGCATTGCACCTTGGAGCCCTTGGTTCAAAAAAGGTAATTACAATCTTCCTTTTAAAAGTCATAGTGGGACCACTCTTCTCTTTGAAAGGTGAGAAAAACAGAACAGCATCCTCCAGTCTCCATCTGTGTGAAAAGGACAGTTCATTGAGAGTGTGAAGCCCAGGACTTGCTCTCTCTCTGCTCTTTGAGACAATTCAGAATAGGGGCCTGCCCATATCATTATTCTGTGGTGTGGGAACTGAAACGGGGAGTGAGGGAAGACTGCACACCTCTATGTGAAATATTATACATGATTCTTTAGCTGCCCCTCTAATGCCCCCTCCCAAGAGACAGAAAGAGAGATGGTGACCCTGTAGCTTAGAGACTACAGCACTCACCCACGTGGAGGACTGCAGGGTCTCACGGTCTTGGTTTAAAGGCTGCACATGGATTTCCTGTTTCATTGAGTATTTCCAGGCCTAGCCCATACTTGGAGCAAATATAGACAGATTCTTGCAGGCTATTATACTGTAGCTCTCTGATGCATGTTGAAAGTAGCATTACAACCTTTTTCAGACAGGTGAAGGATATTTTCTGCATTTCCACTATTTGGAAAAATGCAATAATTGTATCAAAGCCTTTCTAGGATTAATGGCTTAGTTGCAGGTATTTCAATTTGCAAAATAAATAGCATCCCATCAGTGGAAATGAGCAAAGTGCCAAAAGGACTGGATGAAAAATCCCAAACAAACAGAGCTCTGGAACCTGATGTTAATCAGAACAAAGAGAGAGAGGTAATGAATAATTCATGCATTTGTTTTGGAAATTATTTTTAAAAAGAAATTTAATATGTGAGGAAAGGTTTTTTCCTCAGTCTTTTCTTTTTTGACTGCTTAGAGGTAGAGGTACAGGGAAGAGAATCAAAGAAGTGAAAAACTCATAAAAGTGCATGAGTTTGTCCAGAGGGTATAATTTCAATGTTACTATAATATCTATCCAGCCAAATTGTGACACAGCATTCATCTCTGTCATGTTTGAATCCCTCACATTTGTTACAGTCTTTCTAAGTCAGAAAACAATTAGGAGATGGAAATGCTCAGATGTAGGATCCAAGTCCTTTAGCACAGGACTAACCTTTCTCAAATGCTGTAAAGTAGCAGGAAGAAAGTAATCTGGTAGACAAAAGGCAAACTTCTGACCCCATTCTCTGCTCTAAGCAGTGTTTCATTTAGATGAGGTCCTGACATCACATCTCATTTTGGAAATTTACTTTCAGTGACCAAATAATTTTCTTTAAAAAGCATTTCTATTCTATTTCTAACCATTCTATTATAGGTGATTTGTATGAATTTTGATTTTCGTGATGTACCTGGATAATGAAAAAAAGGCAGTAAGGGAGAAGGTTGCTCATCTGTGGTATCCAGAAGTAGTGCATTTCATCAAAGCAACTTCTGTAGCCACTGCAAGAGATGACATTTTTCAGAGGGATATTGATCCCATGGTTTTCGGGCTTTGTTTCTTTCTCTGCTAATTACACATGAAACTTAGATCACCTTATACAGGATGCATAGAGTGGGATGAGTGAATCCAGGTCTTTGTCACCACTAGATTGCAAGTTAGAAACCAAAATGTTGCACTTTGTGAGAATGTGTTTTAGTGTCATTTAAAATCTAATTGATTTTCAGTTGAACTAAGATGCCTAGATCAGTTTGTTCTGTCCTTGCAGGATCCCCATTAATTGATTGTTCCAATGAAAGAAGTTTGCTACTCTGTGATTTATAACCTGGGATTGTTCAGATACATATTTCTGAGGGAATTCCCCCGCAGTCTGTGGCCAGATTAGTTACTAATGCATCATGCATCACTAACATGCTCTCAGGCTTTTTAGTCAAATAATGCAGGATCAGAATTTGGCTCTGTATTTCTAATGGATAATTGTTAATTGTTATGCTGAAGGTAAGACAAACCCACACAATATGGATTCCTCTAGCTCTGACATAAATATTGGTTAACCTTCCCTGATTTTGCAATATTGCACAGGATATAATTTGTCATATTAAATCATACTGTGAATCTATCTAGTTCTGTATTCTTAATCTTTCAGTAGTCAGATGAGTCAAAAAAGGCTTCAAGATAAAGGCAAGCCCTTCCAGGCAATGGGAGAGTTGGAGAGAAGAGCCCAGACTGCAGAAAGAGACAAGGAGGCATCAGGAAGTCTGTCGTGTATGGTTGGGTGCTTCAAAGCTTGTTCATAATTAAGAACCACTGAACTTCCAAAACACAGAGTTCTTTCATATTACTGATCCGTATGTAAAAAATTAACAGCCTGAGTTTGAAAGAATCCTTCATAAAAACTGGTCTTCAAAGTCACTCAACCAATAAAATTGGCTGCAGCTTTTAAAACTAAGCTTTAGAGCCAGCACGTAGAACTTGTTTTAGAAAACATGTCTGCAAAAGTCTGCATGGTTATCTCACAGCAAAATAGCTCCAAAGTAGCATGTGCAGCTAGGCAAATAGTGGTTTTATGAGCAATTTCTGCAGGCAGTTGATGATTAGTAGAGAAATCACAGCATCTGACTTGTGCAAAGTAATTCAGCTGTGTATTTCAGCTACATAATAATCTCCATGGACTTTCTGGGTAGTCAGTAGAAGGAGAGATGTTCTCCCAAGTGGCACCCGGAGTTCCTACCTTGTCTCCTGTCTTCAGTTACCTCCTCTGTTGCCTAGAAAAAAGATGAAGAAACCAACCATCACATAACTTAGTTAATTCAGGCCTTAACAATGACATCTAGGCATGAACTTTTAGTACTTATTTTAGACAAAGTATTCATGTCGTGCTCTTTCATTTTCCACTGTTGTGTTTCCCAAACTACTTAGACCAAGAGTGTTTGATTACGCCATTACAGATGGCTTTATATTCCAGTTTCAGACTGTCTTTTTATATCAATTTTTATATCAATTTTTATATCAATTTGTACAACTGATTACTAACTATATTGTATTTTAGGGGATGCTATGTTACATATGTTATATGATGTGAATTAATGTATTAACCAGGCGTGTACTTGCTTTTAATGAAATCTACATTACAAAATCTGCTATAACAGCTAGCTGTGACATTGCTTGTTAACCATTCATTCTTAATGCTTTTTAAAAAATATCTTCTAAAATAAGTTATTAATTTAGCTGCATCTAGTAATTATTTAATAAATATTAATATAGACCCTGCACACATAAATGCACACACACTTTTTATATAAAATTATATTTTGTACTTAAGAGTGCCTTATCATCAGTTAAATTTATGGTTATTATGCTTTCCTGTTTGGTGAGAATATAAAACAAAAACTATCTTAGAAAAGTTTCATTCACTGAAATTAGTGTATAAATCCATCCAGTTTTTCACATAAAATGTGTAAATCCCTCTAATTTACATCAGGGAGTGAAAAGGATCAAATAACAAATAACCCAAGCTACAAAGAAAAGAGGCAGCACTGATCTTGCTTAAATTATCAGGAGAACCCCTGGTAATCCAGTTTGGCCAGGGGCCCAGTACCTCCTCTCGATGCATTGAAGAACTTGTGACAGAAATACATCAGTTTATGAAGGTCCTGTTAGTTATCTGCAGTGCAGTACAGTACAAAACTCCAGGGACTATCATCTTGACATGCTAAACTGCAGCCAGATGTGAGCTGCATGTCCCACCACACCAGATGTTCAGCTGCCAGAACAAGGATATCAACTGGAACGTGCAATGGACCCATCCCTCTATTTCTACCACCTGGTCTAGTGGAAGGTGTCCTCACCCATGGAAGGAGGGTTGGAATTAGATGATTTTAAGGTGCCATCCAATCCTAACCACTCCATGATTCTATTTCCTCTCCCTAAAAACCACAGCAAGCAGTGGCTGGGGGGCAAAAGAGAGGGAAAGTGCCAGCCCACACCTTTCGCAGGGACTGGCCATAGTTTAGATGTAGACTTTGCAAGGTGAATAGAAGGAATATACAAGTTAAGAGAGGAAACAACTGCATGAAAGGAACTAAGTGATTTGCTTGATGGCAGGTAAGATGTTAATAGACCTGTGGATCCCAAACCCAAGTGCCAGACCTGCGTGTCATCTGCTGAGCCATGTGGAATCGCTGGCATTACATGTGTGTGCACAGTGGAACAAATCTGAGTCCCTCAAGGGTGTATGGCCAAAGGTTGAATGCTGGGTGATTCACAGGTAAAAATCTTTTCTGTCAAAATCAACAGCAGCTTGACCAACATATTCTAGGGTGATTTTTGTAGCCCTGTCTGGATTTGCTACCACCAAAAGGGACAGAGTAGGTGACAGAAGAAGTTGAAAATACAGAGTAATAGTTAAACTTTTCATTTTGGATGCAGGGTGCACCTCACCAAATCCTGCTCAGTCCTAAAGCCATGAAAATTTTGGTTCCATAGAATGGGGAATGGACAACAGGCAGGATTAGAAGATCTACCCATGGAAGGAGGGTTGGAATTTCTTTTTAAATTCATTTAATAAGAAGTGAGATCAGCCCCAAGAACATAAATTTTGAAGAATTTTGCTGTTGCTGTTAATAGAGTAACATTTTGACACTCTGGTCACACAAAAAAATTTTAATCACTTGATGCATTATAATTTTGTTTGGCAATCAGACCTTTGATTACATTTAATACAACCATATTGCATGTATTGGTAGCATTCTCAAAGAGCAAGGCATCCATTATCAAATCACAGAAAAAAAGTACCCAAGAAAAGAGAATTAAAAATGTCATAGCAATTATTAATAACATTATTAATAGCTAGGTCCTTGTCACAACACATTATAATATTTCCTTTAAAGACATTACAATATATCATGGGGAATGGACAAGATGACCTAATAGATCTTTTCTATCTTTTCTGTCACATAATCATGTCAATCAGCACTACAGAGTCATAGTAATTTATACCTCACATTGCTTCCAGACTACATTATTGTAACTCAATTCTGCTACACAGATCTAAAAACTGCAGCTGCAACATCACAGGGTTTGCTTCATCTGGACACACTTTCAGCAGAGTTGCAATAAAGGTGGGGACCTGTTTTATCAAATATTAATGGCAGAAAGTTTTGGCCTAACTTTGCCTTAGGGTTCAGTTGACATAAACTTCTGTCTTCAGTGAACTTTTCAAATATCTTTGCAAAGCTGTGTGTGGGACAGAAGATCCCAGGCTGTGGATATTTCTCATGTGTTATTATTCAGATTTCCTAGGTTTGTCAACTTTTCTGGGTGGGAAAAATGAATAAATACATACAAACACATGAAAAAACATGGTAAACATTTTATCTTAATAGTCATAATTTTGAAATGCAGATATTCTATCTATCTATCTATCTATCTTTCTATGATGATTCCAGTGTATAATTTGGTTATTGTAAGTTTCACAATTCTGTTTAAATATTGCCTATCAATCATAATTTTTATTGCATTTCAATTCAAGTATGTAAAATAAAAAACAGCCAGAAAGCTCTTTACTTATTCCATTGCAATTAATCTGAAAAGAATTTTTATTGGGATCTATATTTGTTAATTCTTGCAGTCTTTCCAAGGTTTTTTAAAATTATGGAATTTATTCTTTTATTTCCAGTGTGGATAGATAAGATAAGAATGGATATAAAATTTCTTTGACTTTGAGGGCTGGAGAAAATTATGGCATGGGGAGAGTTCTCAATGCCTTTCACTGCACCCATTGCAGCTTTTGGAACACAGTATTTGTTATGCAGATAAACTATATCAAGCCTCTTACAAAGTTTCACCATTTTAGTGATGTTTAAGATTCTGAAATGTCAACATTTTGCAGAGAAAGTAGCTGACTCAGGCCAGAGTAATTGTGTTAGCTACTATACACACCAAGCAAAATAGAAGAAAGATATTTGAAAGCAAACTATTTCTAGGTAGAGAGACTTCAATTCCCGTGAATGTAGCATTGACAAAACAAATCCCTCATAATTCCAAACTTTTCCTAAAAGTGACAAAGTATCTGAAAAATCTATCATGCAAAGTGAAAGAGTTAATGACAATGCATGTATAAAGTACTTTCCCCCAGTAAGCAATATTTGACCCAGTGTGATATCTGGAAAAAAAAGATTCCAATTTTCAATTATTTTGTGGACAGAATTGTGTCTTCCAATGTTACCATTAGCAGCTGTAAATGATGATATACTGCTAAAATTCTAACTATTTAATTGCATCAGATATTGTAACATTTCTACTAGATTTTATTATGCAGGAAATGGCTATGTCATCACTACTGACTTTGTAGTACCAAAAAAAAAGTTAGAACAGTTAGAAAAATGTTAGAAAAATGTTCATTCCATGGTTTAAGGCATGTGCAATGACAGAGAAAACTGTGCCCTTTTAAAAACAAACATGTTTTCTCAGTTAAAAAAAGGAGGAAATATCTTGTTTGCAATAAACAGGGCTTTTCTTCTACAAAACTTAACAATTTCAGGCATGGATGAGCCCAGAAAAGCATTTCCTGTCAGAATTAAATGATGAATACTTCTGAATATGTGTTGTATTAGGCTAAAGTTTTGCTAGTACTTCACAATCACCTTGTCATTTTCTCTATTTTCACATTTTTAGCGACAGGAGAAATAAAGAGTTTTATTTTTCAGAGCCACACTAGAATAATTTTTATGTTTTATTCTGTTTGGACGCAGCCTTGCCTATGACAATCCACCAAGAAACACCACAAAATTCAAGTGGCTTTTAAGACAATGGCTTTCTTAGTCTGTGTAGGAGTGGGACTTGAATAATTGAAAGTACAGAAATCCTTCTCAGACTAAACCTTAGAGCAAGGTCACTATGTCCCTTCTGAAATACTTGGTCCTGACATAATAGAACTAGGGAAGCCAAAGGATGATGCTGGAGGACAACCAACCGTGGGAGTATAAGCCAGGAATTCAGGGATTTCTGACTCTCACAGCAAAGATAAGAGTTACATTACAAATGCCTGCATTACAGCCAGACCCTAAACTCTGGTGTTGAAAATGGAGTTCCCTGAAAACTACATGTTTGGGTAAAAAGAGGGGTTGCAGCTGTTCCTATCCCAGCAACTGCCCTGCTCAGAGATGAGTAAATTCATTCAGCACCACAAAGGCTCATCCATGCCTGAACTTAAATACGTAGTGGTAGATCTAGAAAAGTTCCAGTTTAAGGAGCTAAGCACCAAAATGCTGCATTTGCTCTGCTGCAGTTCGGCGAGTGCTCACAAGGATATCTAAACCCTTGGTCCTGGGAAGCTCTCCTGCAGCCAGAAATGCTCTGAGCAGACAGAGGGCAGTGATGAGTACAGTGTCAGAAGGAGAGGGCGTGCCTGGCAGTGGTCACAGGAAGAATTCAGAGGTGAGGTATTTGAGCCATGGATCTTTCTCCTATTGGGGGTGATTGAAATGTAAATCTGCTTCCCTCCTCAAACCTGTGATCCCATACCTAGCTTGACGAGTCAGGGATTGTTCACCCTTGGAGTGATGATGGGGACAATAGGTAGCAAAAGGGCAAAAGGGACAGTGCAGAGAGCACACGATTCTCTACTGGCTATAGCACATTTCTGAAAGCAGAGAGAGAGCTGGATGCCAGTCCTCTTTTCCTGGACTACTAGTATGGTTTGCATTGGTTATAAATAAATGTCAGATAGGAGGAATAGAAAAAAACCCAACAAACCAGCAGTCTCTGATCTCACTGAGACAATCCTATAATTCATGAGCTGTGCCTAGCACCTCACAGAGCCCAGGACATTTCTGTGCACCCTGTACATAAAGTTCATGCCCATGGTATTCACCTTATGCAGTGGTATGACTGTGTCTAAAATGCCTACAGGAAAGAGTCTGTGGTCTGAACTCAAGTTTAGTTTCTGTGGAAAGCAAAGCCATAGCATGCCTGGGAATGGTCTAACATCTGAGAATTGCAGGAGACCAAATTCCAGCATGCAGAGCATTCCCTTCCACTGTGTAACTTCCTTGCATGCATATAGGCAGGAATTAAGCTCTGCTAGTTGCAAGAACATATGCCTCATCCATGGGTGAACCAAAAGCCAAGGTCAAAGTAGTGAGTGAATATATAATAAACTGTATGAATAAAATAGTTAAGAGCTCAACTTTATAAAAAAAGAAGTTTGTAGCACTGAAGACCAATGTGGCTCTGTTTATAACAGACAAGATATTAAAGGTTTTCAGGTGAAATAAAGAAATAAATACCCAGTCAAAACCATAAGATTTTCAGAGGGATTCTTAGTACCTAACTTTCTTTTATTTCAGATCTGAGAAAGATCTCATGAACCATCATTTTGATGTTTAGATCTAAATATTTTTACAAATCCAGTCCCTTGGCACTACCAAATGTTTTGATTATTGCATTTTAACACTCAAAACTACAAACATCTTTTACATTCAGGTCTTACCTGACATAATTTTTTCAGCAAGAAATCAGCCCTTAAAGAGGATGAGTGTTAAAGTGAAACCTCTGGTTCATTTAATGCCATGAACCTTTTGTTTAAAATATTGGTCATCTTTCAATAGTACTACATTTTTATTTAGATCCTTATCTTCTGTATATTTCTGTTGAACATTTTGTATTGTTACTATTTGTTTGCATCTTTGAGAAAACAAAAAGTTTAATTTTCTCTGCACAAAATTAATTATACTAATATTTGGATAATTGTAACATTTGAAATGTATTTTAAGCTGTATTTTATTGATCTACAGGAAATTAATTTTTAAACCTGTCATATACTGAATCTGACATTTCTAAGTCAAATTTCTGTACCGCTTCGTTGCTTTCAGGCAATTCTTCACTTGCCAGGTTTGGTATCAGGCATAGAAGGCTGTATTGAGTCACTGCTCATTTGAGTGTTAAAATTCAATTTACAGTTACACAGATGTTCTGAGATCCTTTGAATTTAATGAGGATGACTCACACAGATGAGTAAAGAGGATGGACTTTGAGTCCTGTAATGCTTTCTGAGATCAATGCATTCCAGATGAAAATCATTCAGCTCGATCCATGCTATCATACTGAACTGCCCATTATCTTTGTCCTCTTGCCTTGTCTTTCTGCTTAAAGTAGGTGTATTTAGTAATGAACTGGTTTTAGTGACCATTACCTGACTTGAAATAATGACATGACATTTCCTGCCTTACTTTTACATTCCACTACTAGTGGCCTGTATCAGTCCCTGAAAAGTTTTATTATGAAGTTATTCTTTACCTAGAGAGGGCAGTATATTATGCCTGCAATGTTACTTTGTTAGTAAAATGAGATTATTTTCAAATTAGTTTATTATTTAGAAAAGAAAAATTAAAGGTAACTTCAAGTCAATACTATTTTTGCATATGAATTTGAAACACTGTAAAATATTGGGCAAATATTTACCATTCACGGCAGTGAGTATCTGTGAAGTATCACCAGACAATCAGGAATGCTACTGCTGAATATGAGTTGTGGGAAGGAGTTGAGAAATTGCATGACAATGATTTACATAAACAGAGATTAAAAATCTTGTAATTTTTTGGAAAACAGAACAATAAGCAAAGAAAAACTAAAGTATATAAAATTAAATTAAATTATAAATCTTGAAATAATTCAAATCAGGACTTTCTATTTCCCCATCTAATTATGAAGAGACAAAACACGGATTTAGTAAAAACTGAACAGAAATTAAAATTACAAAGGTTACAATTAGGACATAAAGTAACCATGCTCCTCGGAACTCATTGTCTCAGAATGTTTTTAAGACCAAGAATTTCACAAGGAGTGAAAAAAGGCCAAGTATCACAAGAATTTTAGAGCTGTGAAAATTAGTACTAAAAAACTTTGGAAAAGAAATTTATGCTTCAGAGTTTAATCCAAATTTTATCTATCAGGATGAAGAGGAGAAGTGCAAGGATTAGTGTATACTTTTATTACCCCATGTTAGTCTTGTTCCTCTGGACATCTGGTATTGGTTATTGTCAGAGACAGGATTTTGGATAAGCTGGACCTTCATGTTTGAAAAAGAATAGTAAATCCAATGCCCAGTTTCATAACAGCAGTTTTTGGATGCTGTGAGCTGCCTCAGAGCACCTCCCTGTTTCATGGTAAATCCCTCTGCCTTGACCCTCCCCAGGAGGGAACTACCCTGGAGCTGCAAAGGTGCCTTGATAGCAAAGCTGTGCAGTCCTGCTGCCAGGAAAGGCAGAAACACCCAGCTGGAACAAACAAGTAGGAAAGGGAGCAGGGCCAGGTGGATCTCTTTTCCCTCCCCTTCCCTTCTCTTCTCTCCTAAGGGACCTTCTTATTTCACAAATGTCTGTGTGTGTCTGTATGTGCATGTGTGGTGGGGGATAAGGGGCACTGGCACTTTGGAACTGGATGCAGCCTTGGGAAACAGTTTTATTATAATCAGGCTCTCAAAAAGCAGATTATAGTCCATTTTCATTTTGGCAGGGGGTATCATTGACTCCATAAAGGTATCTTCTGCCTGGCATATTCTAAGCAATACAAGGTGGGCTGAAACCATCAGCCAGGGCCAGGTCCAAACAAGGCAATATCAATGACAAGAATGAGGATGGCTCCACTTACTAAAATCTTCTCAGAATGGATTCACTAAGGGGCACTTTCACAGCATATGAATTAAGGTCCCTTTTCCTATCTACAGCTTTATATTACCAGCATTTATTGCAGTCTTATTCTCACTGGTTTCACTCTGGCTGGTGTCCAAGGTAGGCTGAAAACAGGTTTTAGCTGGCTGTATTTCAGCCTCAGGTTGATGAAGGATTTATTGATATTCCAGTTTGTGCCACAACTTATTGTCACTGTGATGTGATGCGTGTGTGAGAGAGAGACACAGGGAAAAAGTGGGGGATTTATTTCACCATCTGACATGCACTGAGGAAACCTTGCTGCTTTTTGTTCTGCCTCAGAGTCCCTCATGACCTGGCTTTCTCATTACGGTTTCACTGCAAGCGCGTAAGTTAGAGAGCAATTTTTGCCATCCAGTTGAATTTGTGCTCAGATTTTGAAAAAAATATCTTTTTCAAAAAAGAGTACAAAACAACTTCAAAGAATGCAGAAAAGCACAGAATATGGCCATCAAGGATGTAATGAGTTTTGATCATTTTACATCATCTTATAGTGGTACCTGAGAGTCTGAATGGAGGGAAAAGGAAAATTGACTCCAGCACAGGTCAAAGCTGTTGTGAAAGACATTTACATTGATGGGAGCCTCTTTGTTGTCCAGAAGCCCAGAATCCTTGTAGCTCTTTGGGGCATGGGAGCGTGGAGTTCCCAGCAGTGCTCTTCCTCTTTCCCCTATGGCAAGCGAGTACAGCAATGCCACATCAGTATTCCATTAACGCTCCTGTGAGCCTCCTCTGGTCTTTTTTGCTGCTCTCATACAAAACAGTACACACATGAGTGCTCAAAAAAGGATTTGTACTCAACCTAATGGTTGTATTAACCAGGTGCACTAGAATACTGAATATCAAGTCTCCTTAAAATACTAATATTAAATATGCTTATCCTATAATGGTCATGGCAGTCTAGATCATGGAGTTAAATAGAAGCGTGAGTTATGGTAATGTTTAATGTAGGACTTCTTAGGCTACAGAAAAGGAAAAGAATACAAAAAAGTAGCTGTGCTATACTAAGTAGGTTGCCAGAGAATTTAAGTCTAGCTCATAATCCTGTTTGTGAATTTCATATAGAGTCTGAAGAAAAATGAGTTGCTGGTCTATTAGTAGTTGTGTTTATATTTACTATAAAGAAGAATGCTGTATTGAACAAGACAAAAAAAATTCACTTGGGGGACAAAGTAAATTTTGTGTTAGTTTTTCTTTATGCTACAGAATTTTTACAGTGTAATCAACCTCTTTTATTTTTCCCATTGGGACCAAAAGTGATAGTGTTCCAAATTTAGTTTGTTGTTATATTCTCATGTGTTCTCCTTTTTTATAGGTCCTTGATAGTGTGAATCATTCTTGGCTCCTATAGTCTCAGTATTTCAAGCCTGAAAAGCACTGTCTCCTGAGTTCAAAAGAACATCAGATGCACTCAGCACATTTCAGAAAGCATTGAGTCTAGCTCAGGATAGGAACTCATGGCTTTACATTTGCTATTTTGTTTCTGGATTTCACCGGGTTTTGTGGCAATTAGTGTGAACATGCTGTTTTTGATGCTTACCATGCAGAAGCTGGACAGTCACTCTTCCAATACTTGGAGTATTTCCTATCATTTTTCAATGGAGCACCTATGCTAGAAACTTAACCAGTTCCAGGGCTCAGACACCATTTGTATACTCATAGCATATTTCCCAGCATGACTTTGACCTGAGTCAACAAGTGTCCTCTGAACAATTCCCTGGAGTAAGCAGAGGCTGGCGTCTATTTCTAGTAGGCTGCCTGAAGGCAACTACACTTTGGAGGCATAGCGTGGACACATCTGGGCCAAGCTGCCGATCTCAGAGCCAAAGAAAGGGTCCTGACACTGTTAAATTTAGCAGTATGGATGTAGCGTGTGTGACCAAGAGCATAAAAAGCATTTGGAACACTAATCCTAAACTAATAGCTCGGACAACCTCTTGGGAAGGTTCCAGGCAAAGCACATGCACAGATTCCTTCAGATTAAAGAAATAATAATTGCATAATATTTGATAAGTTTCCCCCTTCCCCTTTATGTGCCTGACCCACTAGCCTGTAAGGTCAGGTTATCTCTTGCTGCTCTCTGTCTGTCCCCATGACTACAGTAGTTGAATTTCAGCAGCATGTGCTTAGTGCCTTGCAGAGATGTTAGCTGGGGTCCTGGAAACGGGAGAGCTGCGTCAGCAGGGCACGGTGCCCAGACTGATTAGTTCTGCCATGTTGATGCAGCTATGCTGCTTCCTGTTCCACAGAGAGGACATTTGGAGACATCTGAGATATTGTTGCCTTGCACAGACATAAGGACAAACAGGCTGCTACTAAAAAATGCAAATGTGCACAGCACGGAAAATAAAGTTATACATATCCCAGCTTTACACTTGCACGCATGCTGCTTCTGTTTCAGAGGAGAAAGGGAGAGTCAGAAATGGCTGTTGCACACAGTTCAGCTTGCCTAAATCACTGAAATTAATATTAAAAATGTGTTTTTATATACCATAATATGGTCATTTGCTTTATCTGCCAGAGTTTCTCACACTGATGCTTGTCAGTGCTCACCTTCCTACCTAGATTTTAGGTATGGAAATGGAGGCTCGTGTCTGTATTTCCAAAGGAGGCAGCTCATTTTCTATTCTGCAGAGCCTTAAAGTACCCCTAAGTACAGATACTATAATTCTGGTTGAAGATACTGAGAGCTCTGGCTGAAATTTGACTCCCTGACAACACTGGCCCATCAAGCTGGAGATAAGGACCAGCCTGTCTACCCCAGCAGCAGATGAAGCCAATGTGCCACGGGCTTTAATTTCTTAGTGTGCAGGTTTGCTACAGCTGTGCTGGAGTCCAGTCCTGGCTGGACTGCAGGACCCTTCTTTGTAGTACTAAAACCCTAAGTTTTTGTGTCGGCTTTGGACCTTGTCAGTGGCTGTCATTTGACAGAGATGTAATCAATTGAGAGATGTAATCTGAAGGAAGGGAAAAAGGTTTAAACTCCTGCTATCTCTAGTGTCAAACCTTTAGTGCATTGCTTTAAATCCATTGTGGCTTCTACAAAATACTTAATTTGTACCTTATCTGGTTTTTATAATTGAAGATGCTGACTGGGTAATTTCTGATGATCATTTTCATTGCGTTTTTTAAAAGGTTTCTGTAGAATGAGAGCGCTCTTGTCTGCCCTTTTTTATCTAAAATTCAGACACAAAACAAATGCTTGGGCATTTGTCACAAGTAAGGGAACTGAAACCATCTGCACTGGGATGTAGGAGAAGGAGGGGTAGAAGAAGGAGGGTATCAGATGCTAATAATATGGAAACTACCTTTACTGGCAGTTGGTCTATGTTAGAAGATTTTCTACTTCTTCAAACACTTATTCTCACCTTCACAGGATATTTCTTGCCAAAACCAGATGCCATTCTAATTACAGAAAAAATTTATTTTTTTTTCTTTGCACTAAAAACAATTACTAGATGTGTTTACTAGGAAAAACTGGCAACCTTACAGCAACTTTTGCCTTTTTAAACTAAGGTAGTTAGCTTAACTTTTCTTTCCAGCCCATTTCTAGTCACAAGTTTCAGTCTGCCTGTACACTCCCAAACTGTGCCCAACCTCACTGATCCTTCAAGTTATAGTAGGCTCAGATACCCCAAGCTGGAAACTCCACTGCCATGCGTGAAGAAAATTTTGGCTTGATGCCTTTTCCCAAAGCCATGAAGTATTTCAGAGGATGACCCGGTAGCAGGATAGGGCAAGGCTTCTGAGTTGCTCTCCCTTTACTTTTGAATCTTGCTTGCTTTTCTAATCTGTTATCCTCTACTCCTTAAAATAAACTCTGGGCCATCAGACCAAGTAGGGACTCAGATTTATGATACACGATGAGTTCCATTTCTCTCGCATAGGTGAGCACAGCTGGAACAATGCAATGGGACTAGACATGTTTGTGAGTGTTTGCAGAAGGAGAATTGTTTTTAAAATGGAGGAAGAAGCTATATTATATTGCATATGGCTTGTCAGAATTCATTTTTAGAGTATCTGTCAAAAGCCTCACATTATTTCATAGAATCTAGGGAAATAGCAAGAGTGGGAGAGGCGTAAAAAAGAAATCAAATTGGCTATTCCACCCAGTATTGCAGATCCAGCATAAAGTAATATTGTAGTCCCTTATCCTGAGACTTCAGATAATCCCATTAACCTCCAAACTGTTTTTGTCTCTGGAATTTTCATTTGAGATAACCTGCACTGAAATTTTACAGTTCACTGATTATTAGAAGTCAGAGCTGTTACAATATTACGTTTGAGTGAGATAACTTGATTTGCAGCATATGCTAGGTATACACCCAAAGCATTGTCCTGATTCCAGGAGCGAGATTAAGGTACTGAAAAAAAGCTGCTGAAGCTTTTATTAAAGGAACAGAGCCGAAAATGAATTCATCAGTTTGCTGTATGTAGGCATAATTTAGCTATTAAAAAAATCTAAACAAACAAAGAGAGTAAGATTCTGATCTTAATTAAAATGGAGTAAATCCAAAGCAGCTTCAGTACACAAATAAACAGTCTGATCTTAGATTTCTATTAACTGAGACGAGAATCTGGCTTAGTAATTATGAATTTACTTCAACATTTGATCTAATATTTGCAGTTGTCTTTGGCTTTTTTTTTCAATAGAAGAATGTGCTCTGTTGTGCATCACTCACCATAAGACCTCACTCCTTAGAGACATCTTCCCAGAGAGATTTTTCTTTATTGTTGCAATGAGTAACTGGGAAACACCAAGGTGAGTGCACTGAGCATATGTTTCCCCCCGGGGAAACGTATAATCAGCAGAATGCTGAGATCTGAATATCTGAACCATTAGATAAAATCATTTACAGAAGAAAAAAAATTCTTAAAAATCTGTTCCCATCCTTACACTTAATTTATTTTTCCTGCTTTAGTTAGAGGGCACTGTATTCCTTCAGCACTTTTAGGCTGTCAGCAGATTACGTTTTAAAGGTAATGTGACTATGCTGCACAGTAGAGCTGGATTGATTGGCATGAAACATAAACCTATCAAAAGAGAAAATCAAGCAGCCTGATAGCTCTGCTGTCAAGGCACATTTATCTTTCATTGCAGCCTTGGCGGTCCCACTGCCTGGGATTAAAAAGCTAAAATTCTGTTGTGATCATTGCAATGATCTTGAGTTAGTGTGAAAATTTTCCATTAAATTTTGTGTTTAATGAGAACTGAATTTGAAAACCTACGTATCTGTCTCTTTACTCCATGCCCAGTAAAATACCTTCAGTGTTTCTCAAACACCCATATCAACATCTCCATATATTTCATCCATGATTTCCAGAACTCCTCCTTCACCTTCACATTAGTGTATTAACAGTGATTTTGCTCTTGTCTTAACTTGCACACCACAATGATGCAGGCACTGCACTCCAAATTTTTCCTCCAGAACCTTCCCTCTGGCTTCCACCTTTTACACACAAACTCTGGGATTTTCACTTTGCTAGAATGCCTCTAGGGTTGAGACTGTCTAGATGACGTGTTTTCCACCAGCACGTCAGGAATTGGATCAAGCTCTTTATGTATGGATTGCTTAAATTTCTCTCAGCCCTCAAGAAATGCTTTTAAATAACCAGTGAATACCCATCGCTTGCCTAGAACTGAAATGACAACACTGGGCCACTACTCAAGAACAAATTCATGGCTCTTCAAATAATGCTGCAGATTTGCAAAAATATGTCAAGACCATGAACAAAAACCAGGTTCCAAAGTCATATATCCTTAAAGAAATATTCTCTCTTTCATGTCTTCAGGCTTACACATTACTTAAACTCCCAGTAGTAGTTGTAGTGTGGTAAAAACGGGGATTGAGGACCAAAGCGACCAAAGTGATTTTACAGGATACATGTGGGAACACTCCAGATGTGTATAAACCACTGGTGACACTGATACCCTGGTACCATCTATCCATTGGTTAGTTGTTGTGGACACCACATGTTCTCTTAATCTGGAGAAGTCAAAGTCAGTAGCAGGGACACCAGGTCAGGGTGCAGGCTGTTTGAATTACCTGTAGTACAAACCTGAAAGAAACAAAGCAGATCAGCAACCAGCTACTGTTATTCTGTTTTTCCACAAGTGTTAAGAATTGAGGTGTAGGAGAGCATTTTTTTTGCCTGATATCGCCTCAACTTGAGTCCAGTACTGGGCATGAGGTTAGAGTGCCTACAAATAAGAATTTTGTATTGATAAAATAAAGTTTCCACAAATATTTTTACTAAAGATTTTCTAAGCTGCAATTCTCTTTTCCTAAATAACTGCTTATTTTAAAACATTCTGTATATATTTAGTTTCCTCTACCGGAAGACATGCTGGCAGTCCATTGTGATGGCCTAGGAGGATACAATTGAACTCTTACCATTAAAATACTGACTTCTTTCTAGGCAAGCCTAATGTACAGTGAAATGTAAAGTGTGGATCATAATGTTTTGTACTTAACCCCATGCCAGGACAAATTTCAAGATCCATCACTTAAAGGCATGCTTATGTAGACCTGCCTACTAACACAGAAGTTGTAATGCAGTTTGGTCAGTTAATGACATAGGAGATGATGATTTTTGAGTTGGTGTCATGCATCCTGTTTCATACCTGGTGTATTTCTAAACTGAAAAATCCTGAAAGTTAAGAAAAAGAAAATCAATAGATTATTGTAATTAAAAAAAGAAAAAAAAGCAAACAAAAAAGAGCAAAAAACCAGTCATTTTTCCTCATCATCCCTTAGCAACTCTATGATATATCAAGGCAAATAAAGGAGACAAAAGATCTGGTGCAGACAGAAAAGAGTGGGTTTGGGAGACGGAAGTGGTAATTTCTCTTTGATTTATCAAATCTCAGTTTATTATTTTCAGAATCTCATTTTGAAAGCCAAAGATCATATCTGCTTTTCACCCACAGCACTATTTCAAGTGCTTTAGTTGCCTTCTGAACCTAACAGAAAGCTTGTGTTTGAGTCCTGAAATAAGCAGTAGATAACAGTTCTGAGCAGTTTTTTCTAAATGTACTCACATCTGTGTATTTGCTAGATGTCATTAGGAATTTAGTTAGGTGAGAGATATACTATTCCCCTGCAGTGTCTGCTATCCACATTAATAAATGTGTGGTTAGGCATGACCAATGTCTCAGAATTTCAGCTGGTGTATGTGCAGTGTTGTAGCTGCATGGATTCCAGTGAAGTTGTAATAATTTATACCAGATGAGAATCTGAACATAACATTCCATGTTTTGTAAACTTCTCCACATATCTTGCTTTTGGATGGGCCTTTTGAAATAAAGTGCATACCCCTGAAAGTGTACAAACCTTTTCAGCATTGATAATTTTGCTTCTGTGACTCTTTATTATATTTTCATTATTATCTGCAAATCATTTTGTGTGTCACTATTTTGTTTAAGTATTTATCAAAGTAATGCAGGAAAGTAACCTAAAATCTATATCTACCTACTGTCCAGTCTCCTTGGTGCTAAGACACAACAAGACAGGTGGAAATTTCAAGAAAAAGAAATGACAAAGGCCACGGACAATGGTTGAATTTACTTTTTGCCACCTAATCATAGGGTCTCAATTATTATCACTTTAGAAAACATCTCTCAATTAAAAAAAAAAAATACAACTTGGTTGGGCTCTACCTTTCTACAGTGGAATAGATTTCTTCTATATTGCCCTTTTTTACCTAATAGTATACAAGATGCAAATGACACTAAATTAGGAAGAACTGTTCACTCCCTTGAAGGCAGAGAGGCCCCACAAAGAGACCTTGTCAAACACGACAGTGGGCAATCACCAAACATATGGAGTTTAATAGAGACAAGTGCCAGATTCTGGCCCTGGGATGGGGCAACCCAGGATGTATGTACAGAATGGGGAATGAAATGGAGAACAGTGGAGAGCAGTGCTGGGAAAGGAAGAGTGGTCAGTGGCAAATTGAACTGAGCCAGCAGTGCCCTGGAGCCAGGAGGGCCAGCCCTGTCCTGGGGACATCAGGCCCAGCATGGCCAGCCGGGCAAGGGAGGGGATTGTCCCCTCTGCTCTGGGCTGGGCCGGCCTCACCTCCAGTGCTGGGGGCAGCTTTGGGTGACACAATATAGGAAAAGACATTAAACTGTTAGAGAGTGTCCAAAGGAGGGGAACAAGGGTGGTGAAGGGCCCTGAGGGGAAGCCGTGTGAGGAGTGGCTGAGGGCACTGGGTCTGTTCAGCCCGGAGGAGACTGAGGGGAGGCCTCACTGCAGCTACAACTTCCTCGTGAGGGGAAGGGCAGGGGCAGGCCCTGATCTCTGCTCTGTGGTGACCAGGGACAGGGCCTGAGGGAACGGCCTGAAGTTGTGTCAGGGGAGGTTTAGGTTGGATATTAGCCCAATATTCTTTACCCAGAAGGTGGTTGCATACTGGAACAGGTTTTACCAGGGAAGTGGTCACAGCACCAGCCTGGCAGGGTTCAGGAAGCGATTGGAAAATCCTCTCAGGCACGTGGTGTGATTCTTGGGTCTGTCCTGTGCCAAGCCAGGAGCTGAAATTGGGTGATCCTTGGGGGTCCCTTCAAACTCAGGATATTCTGTGATTCTATGATACTAGTTTTCTACATGCTCACTCCTAGAAGCAATTCAGAATTGTACTGACTTGTCTTCCCCCAACAGATTTGTTAAAACTGACCTTTTTATTATTCTTTTGCATTCTTTGTAGCTTTTATGTGATCTCAGTTTACATAAATGGGTACTGAGGCTACTCAAATCAAGGCAGTCCATCATACGTATCAGCAATATACCTGGTCCTTCCAGAGAAGTACCTGTGACCACTGAGACAGCCTTGGGAGCAGTCGCAGTTCCAAAGCTGTGATCACTCTGTGCTGAAAGTTATAATACATCTTTGCAACAATCTTCTTATGCTGGGAATAGACATTATCAAGGATGGATCCTGAATAATGCATTTGAGAGAGGTTTTGGGGAGCACTGCTGGTAGAACCTTTGCCCTCTGACTTAAGTCACGTAAGGACTTTTGTTTTAACTGTTAAATTTTATATCATACCTTCCACAATAGATGTTATATGCAGTATTGTAATATAATTCCTTCTTTGCAGCAGAGACAGATTTCTCTAGCAATTTCTAGTCAATATATCCATTATATAGTTGAGTGCAGTTTTGTTTAAGAGTCAGTGCATTTCTTATGCAGCATTCAAGCCTCTCTTGGGCTGTTGAGCTCATGTTTTCCAGGGAATCTCCTTTCTGAATGACTGTATATAAGTTTTATAGTAACTGCATGAGAATACAGTTTAGAATCTTGTTCTATTCTTCAGAATCCCTGCTTCTTCAGGAGAAGATTCACTGATTGATTTTTAAGATGTTGATATACTGAGCTATTATTAATATCCTATTAGTAGTTAACATATCTTTGTACCTGATTATATAGTTTGTCTAAATTTTCATGCTATTACTGTGACAAGTTCTGATTTCCATTTCTCACTCAAAACTTAATTCTGCAAGAACCTGATTTTTGATCTGAGAAAGTGAGGCATGTAAATAGCAACCCAGCTTAGGTATGTAACGATATCATTAAAATATACTGGATACTTACATAATTAAGCTGAAATAAAAATCTAGTTAATCAGCTTGGAACATCCAGCTCTGAGTTCTGTCACACTGGAGAGATGTTCATAGAATCACAGGACCAGCAAAAAAGTAGAAAATGCAGTGTTCAAAGAGTTGGCAAAATGTCTGCTCAAAAAAAAAAGCCAGAGGGGAGCCTTTAAAGACATGAGAGTGATAGAGAAAATAAGACAATAAACTGTTCTTCATTTCCATAGAAGATAAAAAACAAGGCTTAAAATTTTAGAAAGATTTCCTTCAGATACTAGAAAATCTTTTTACACAGGAGATAGTGATGCAATATAATTGTCTTGGCAGACTGTGGAATTTCAATTAAAAGAAGGTTTTAAGAAACAGGTCGATGAATTATCAGATAAAAATGACTGAGGTATGACTGATGTTGGACTGGGACAGCAGGATAGGTTAGATAACCTCTGAGATCTCTTCAGAACCCATTTTGCTATTTTTTCCCTGTGGTAATTTGAAGAAGCAAAGTTAGATGCCTTTGTCCTCCTCTGTAACAGGGGATACAAGCATTTGCCCAGCCACGAGGCATGCTGTGAGAGTAAATGCAATAAGGACTTTTAGCCAGTCAGATGCAATGGCACTAAGTAGGAAGCTGGAGAAGATAGACAGCACAGGCTGAAAAACCTCAGTAGATTTGGCCAGAGTGCTTGGACTGACACTCTGTTATCAGCATCCCTCGGGCTGCCAAGCTTTCAGTGACAGCAGAATTTAGACACTCATTTCATTGACTGCTGATTCAGTTCTGTGTGAATTGAATAGGCGATTTCTAGATCCAGAAACAAAACCTAAAAGGTCCTAATTCTGCAATTACTTACACATGAAACTTAGTCTACTTGAGTAGAACCGTTAAGTGTGGCTCTTGTGATACACAAAGAAAAAGATGGATGTAATCAAAAGCCTCTCTGAATTGTACCCAAATCGTTCTACAATTAGGTGATAGTTTTTGATCCAGAAAATGGTTTGCTTGACTTTTAAGTAAAAATAGAAAAACTCCAAAACAACTACAAACCGCAAAAGCCCCCCAAACCCATAAACCAACAAAACAGTATGGTCAATGGAGCAGACACGTGTGGATATACTTCTGGAGTAAGTTACAGCACCTTCACAGATTCTGTAACACTGGAAGTTTCAAATAAATGCTTTACATAATGATATCTGTTAAAGCTCCACATTCTTATGTATTTCGGTACTTGGCATGCAAAAATAAGACACCTGTTTCGCTCACAACATTAACTTGTCAAAGCTCAGAGGTTTTTTCTCTGTTAAAGTACTTGCAGCTGATAAATTGTGTAGACTCCATGTTGTTTGATAATGGGCTAATTTGGTCAGCCATTTGAATACATCTGTTTGCATCAAATAGATGAACTGTGGAACTTATCTGTCCTTTGTGGGTGTGTGCTGGTTTGGCCAAAATTTAAAGGAGACTATCCTCCAAGGGAGAGTCAGGGTACAACCACCCCTTCCCCCCACCACCAGGTTCGGGAAAAAGAAAAGAATTTGCTCGAAGGAGAGTGAAATAGATAGAAACTATTTATTTATTTAACAAACACACAAATAAAAGGATAATAATGCAAAATAATAAAATCCCTCGCCGTGGAGGGAAACCTGGGAAGATTTCCAGAGTCCTTCTCTGGGTGTGGCCTCCCTCCTCCTCAGAGCTGGGTTGGTGGGCCCCTTCCAGGGGCCTCGGAAGGAAAGGTCTCCCCCAATACGCTCCGGTGTTGTAAAACAGTCCCGAAGAGAAGAAGAAAAAAAAAACAAACCAAAAGTCCCAAGAAAACTCTCTCCAGAGAGAAAGAGCTGAAAGCTGGCTGGAAAGCAAGGTTGCCTCTCCCCTCTCCCTGCTGCCGAGCCCAGAGCAGAGATCTGTGTGTGTCCTTGAGCAATTGTTTTGAAAAGTTCACTCAGTTTTTTCTCTCGCACCCAGGCTTAAAGACACAGAATTCATCTTCTGGGCATGGAGTGGTGATAGGGGATACACATCATAAAGTCACCCTAAGACAGTGGGATATCTAAAATTTAGATAGCTATGTTTGAATGAGTCACTTATAGTCAAGGGAGGAAAATCAGGACAGTCAATGCAGTGTTCAGCTCATCCTAAAACAGGTCAGATGAAATTGTCTTTCTCATTGAAAAGCTCATACTGTATTTTTAAAGAAGTACAGCCATAGCGTTGTGTACGTGTTTTGCAAATTGTCATCAAAAGGCATACTATATATAAAAAAGTGCTTTGTATAAGAGTTGCCAGATTTTAACTATTTGTCTTTTGAAATATTTGTATAGGGTGTATTGTGTAAGAGGCAGTACACTGATGTTTCTGAACTTAGATCATTAAGATAAATAACCTTGTAATTTTGTACACACAGATGGCTTGAATCAAAAAATCAGGCCAGGTAGTTGTTAATGGGCACATTTAAAGACAAGACAATTTTGGTCCCAGCATTTACTGCAAGTTTTTAGGAAAGGGGGAGACGAAAGAGAGAAATTTACTTTAATGAGGGTCTTGTCTAGGAAACATCAACTACCCTTCTGCTTCCAGGTTCTGAATATCTTTCCTTCAATTCCCAGCTCATCAAAAGGCAGTGCCTATCAATTGAATCCTTGCATGTGTCAAATTCTGACAGCTATTTCAGATTTTCTGAAAGCCAAAGAGAAGAAGGTCTGAGGAAAAAGGTTGATCACTTTGCTATAGCATTTATGGGATGTTGATATTTTTGCTAGTGGCTAATTTTTTTCTTATAAATTAAGACAAAATACACTCATAGCATTTATAGAATAGAATAGAGCAGTAAAAACTAAGATGGGTGCTTCCAGCAAGCCTGGGGAAATAAGGACACAAACCTTCAAACGCACTTTGATAAATTTGTAATATAGAGGATATCAACAATGCTGACCTCTAGGATCTCAATTTTATGCTTTACCTAACATTTACAATGCAATGACAGTTAATCTATATTGTAGTTTATTATTTTTGTACAATAAAACCTTTTATATTTTGTCGGCTGCCTTGCTTGATGAAGTGAGAAAGAATAGCTGTTTTTTTGAAATCTTTTAAGATTAGGCCAGTATTTAAGAGAATAAATAAAATTTGAGTTATATTATAGTGCAAATGTAAAAACACAGTTGAGAAAATTAGAAATTCCATATTTATTGCTTTTGACTTTTTCAAGATACCCACATCAGATATTGAGGTCTGGAGCTCTTATGTGAGAAATCCAATTCTATACTCAAAACATTTTAATTATGGAATTTGTTATACGTACATGGTGTTACTAAGTATATAATTTTAAGGTCATTATGATGTATAATTATGATAAAGTAGTGCATTTATATTCTAAAAATACACATTCTAGAGATAAGATTAAGATCAAGCAATTACACAGAGAGTTAATATACATTCGATATTTATAAGTGGTATTTACTTGCATAAAATAAGAGTCAGTTTCAGTAAATTGTAGTTTCAATATAAAACTATAATATGTGTACCTGAATTATCATTGATAATGTTGTTAATAATAAATTGCTTGAAGACATTCTACCTAGACAAGTGGTGTTCATTGTGCCATAGGTAGAGAGCTGAACATCTCTTTTTCAACATCTCTTTTCCTTCTTTTGTCCAGTGTAATCATTTCAGTCTGGGTCCACTGCCTAGTCTCAGCCTGCGTTAAGGTTTTGACAATGAAAAATTTCAAAGACTAGGTATATAATCCCATTTGCAGTTGTTATTTTTGAATTTAACTTCTTTCCTATTATGAGATTGTGAAGATTCTTTTGCTCTTTCCTAGGGAAAGAAGCCACAGGCAATATCCAAACTACCATGTCTCTGCTGATAGTGCAAAGACCATTTGCTGCCAAAGGTATCTTACCCTGCCAACACCAACTTCAAATGTCTGTAGTGGAGGGTGTAGACAACACGCAGCTGCTCTTCTTTACTCAGTCAGCACCTGTAAATGTATTGCTTTGCACTGAACCCAGATCTATGGGATTAATTTTTGCACTGCTTACTTTTGGACCCCTAAATCAAATGGAAATTTTAAACAAATATATGGCAGCTTATGTGCAGTGAATCCAGTCTAATCTCCATGTGTGGCATAAGCAGTGCAGATAGGGCATGGTGTCAGCTGCATCATTCCAAGCACATCATTCAGGTCTAGTATGGAACAAACCTCACAGAGCTTTTTCCAAATAGGCAGTGGCCATTTGCCTGAATCTTTCAAACATCCAGAAATCTCTGAAAAAACTGTGCTGAACCTGCCATTACTAATAGAAGGACAAAAGAGTGTAAAATCTCATTACTGCTCCTGACTTCCTTCCCTAGCAGCAGCCTGGCAGAAGCTCACCCTGCAAGTAACACTGTTTGCAAAGTGAACTGCTGTTTCTGCTTTGTTCAGCAATAATTTTTGCTTCTGTGTAACCACACTTCAGAATCTCATCCGAAAAATACCAAATGATGATACTGATACTAATACTAATGATTTTGTGGTTGAATACAAAGTTCGAAATATGAAGTGAATGTGACCAACCTTATGATAGCTGCTAGCATCCTTTGGTAATCTGAGGAAGCAGTATGGGGGCTGGGAGAGTGATTTAATATGACATTAACTAGTAAGATCAATGATATATAAAATGGTAATATGGATAATGGTAGTTTTGTGCCTCTTTTAAAGCAAAATATTAAAGTAATCTTTTTTGACATGGGCAGAAGCAGGTCTTGCCCTGGGGAAAGGGACAGCTGGTTGCTACAAAGGATTGTTATATTGAAGATAAAAATGTTCAGACTGCCCTTCTTCCTGTGCTTTTTAAAACCATGCATGTTCTTGTGTAGTATACAGAGCCTGGTGTAGCAGAAATTGAGTCAATGAAATCTCCCCCATTGATTTCAGTGGGTGTTGGATTGATGCCAGAGAGGGTGGATGCATTCTCTCTAGAAGCAATAATCTTATCTGCTTTCATAGGCACCAAATTGCTGATACCTTCCTCCATTTTTGAGAGGAAACAAAACCAAATCATCTTACCAAAATCTTCCTATCCTCATTCATAAGTTCTCCCAATGATTTGGTGTACTTTTGTTCAAAAATCTGGATGTTCCTGCAAAAAGTTTGGTGCAAAAAGCCACATTCTAACATAATGACATAGGGATACTCTGCTGACCACCATGGACAAACCCATGGGAAGGGCATGGTTCCAGCATTCATGCTGCACCAGTACAAGCTCTGGCACATCTTTTAGAGCTAATATTTGACAAATGGCATGCAGCTTTGTCCAAGCTTACTGTCCCTTGAAATAAAAATTCTTGTTGGACTATATCTATGTGTTGTAAACAGGATGAAATGTAGCTACTATAATTTAGCAGCTGGTTTGTGACTTTGTTTCCTTTCTCATAAGAAATATCCATATTTGCAAATAGCAACTAGTGAGTTGTGGACAAGGATTAAGTACTTTTTTAATCCTGTACTGAGATTCACTAGGTAAAGACCTAGGTCACTTGTGTAAAGCTACAATTCCATCTGTATCACTCTGTTCGATATTTCTTCTTGCTGTTATTGTATAGAAAACTAACTTACCACAGCTTGTCCTTTTTAAAGTCTGAGCCTCATGGTACAGTTTTTAGTTTTGATAACACTGTGAGAGCCTGAGTTTTACCATCAAATAATGAATACAAAATGGTTTGGGATATTGATAAGCAGACTCGTATATAGATATAAATAATCTGCTTCATTCACTGTGCTTATGAAGTCCTCTTTTGTTTGCATTCAAGAAACCCTTTTTGGGTTCTAGGACAAATTAGGATCCTGTCTGGGTTCTTTAAGCTTGTAATTAGCTGCAGATGAAACTGTATCTATTTAAGTGTTTAAGCATCTGATTACTCCTAGAAACAGATACTCATATTTCTAAATTACAGTAATTTTTGCCTTCTTTCTGCAGGTTCAGTCCCTGGCCCAAAAGTAATTTAGGCCATTCCATGTCTATTCACTGCATTTTTCACAATAGGGCAGGGGTGGTACAGCCCTCTTTTTGCAATTTTGTAGACATTTTTATGGCATAGCATTACTTAGCATTTGTATATTTTTAAAGCCCAGAGGAGACAAGTAGTTTTGCAAGCATATAAGTGGATTTACTGTAACAGCAGGCATGCAAGACAGAGGGGAAATCTGTGCTAAGGCTGCAGCTATGGCTTTTCTCAAGAAAAGGAAAAGAAAATCCAAACAGCTAGAGTGTTTCTTTCAAAGGACATCAACTGTGAAAATCACGACTCTCCCAAGAGCATTAAAAGGGTGGGCAGTGAAGAAAGAGCAAGGTGGTTGAGAGATTCTCAGATGTAAGGATCCAGGTGTTATTCAAATAAAATCAACTTCTGGCAGAGCTGCAAAATCACTCTCTAATAAGAATGGATTGAGCATTACCTGGGGGGGGCTGACAGAAGCTCAAAGGAGAGCCTCTCCTACACACTACATTTGTCTTACATAAAGGCTGGATTTTTGATTCACTGAGGTTGAATTTGGATGATCTGCTTCCATTATCACTTAACTACTAACACAGCCCATTGATTTTACTACCACCTCTGTTCTGTCTCATCCTCCTGCTTCTGTTTTCCAGGAAATTGGTCTTACAGCCGCTGACTCCAGAGGTTCTGGCCAGCCCCAACCTGTGCTCCCCTCACACAGCCTCACACCCCAGCAGGCCTTACCTGCATGGTAAGACAGCATGGTTCTGAGGCTGCTACTGCTAAAAACATTTACAGCCTGCTAGGACACCACATTTCTATATTGTTCAGCTGCCACTGGCCTCTGGCAAGCTAAATTACCCCAACAGTTAGTACTGTGATAAACACTGCTATTTAGAATATGCATACCAACCAAAATGTGTTGCAGCATGTCAAAAAGATAGGTGACAGGTTTTTCTGTCATATGGTCTATCCCTAATATAAGCTTCTATAAACATTCTATATGAACACCGCATGTGTTCACAGTATACACATAAAACATACATATATGTTTACTAAGATGTTTATTCCTGAAACCAAATCCAGATATGTGTTCAGGCAACATGCAGAATGATTGCCCTCATGACTGCTCTTTAACAGGAATCATCCCTAAATAAAATGTATATGGATTTCTCTCCCTGGTGTGTCTAAACACTTGATTTTTTGTGCATACATGTGTCTCTCTGTGTATTTTACATACAAGTTAATGTATGAATAAGCCAGTAGAATTTCAAAGTATAAAATATAACTGAATTGTTAAAATTTTGTTAATTCACAATACCTTGAATCTGTAAGACAATAAATACAAAGCTTCTTTCTCAAAGAGAGAACAGCAACTGGCCTTTGAAATGGGATTATCCTTTCCATGCAACCTGTCTGCCCATGTCAAACTGTAAATCTAGAGTTACCATCTACCACGCTCTTCTGTGCCTGGATAGGGAAGTAAAACACTGCTTTGCAACAGTTGACAAAGTCTCAATCGACTCTCCCTGTTTCACTGACCAAAACAAAATGAAATTCTCTTCAGTTATATTCCAAGCAGAATTGCCCGTAAGTACACACAGGAGAAAGGCCGTATTTTCAAACTTTTATCCACTGTACATAAGCCAGAAACCCTTTATAAGTAGCAGCTTCATGCTGAGCCTCTGAATTCCTCCCTCCTTCCCTTCCTCGGCTTCAGACTTTTTCTGAATGAACCTGATGATGGTTATCCTCTGACTTCACTGAAAAATCTGGAATCTCTTAGGGTCCTCAAAGATACTGCAGAGAAGTTTGTAGACCAAGAAGTAAACGCATTTCAAACAAGTCAATGGTCTACCAGTCTGTGTTGGCTAATCTTCACAATTTTTTCCACAAACTCTAAATTACCCCAAGTGGTTTAGTCTGCAGATTAATTTAGCCTCAGCTGAAAGTGAGGAGGATTTTTCCATTCATTTTAGAAAATGCTGGATCAGACTTTACACATTTTGTTCCTGAACCAAACCTTAAAGATGTCAATAAAGTGCCTTTTATGTAGTTTAATGGACTTGTAGTCATTCCAGTAGTTCCATATTTAAAAAAACCAGAAAAATACTTATTTCCTTAATCTCATTCCAACTAAAGTGGTTTTGGCTTCTTTTTCTCCATTGCTACCCCTCCCAGTTGGTTCAAATTAGCTTGCTCATTGTAAATGTCAGCACCGAGACAAAGACTCAAATAAACACAGAGACTCAGCAATTCTCTGAGGTCTGCTCCTCTCAGGATGCACGAGAGGGAAGACAGCAGAGGAACCTTGTTCTCCTTCATGCCTGCATAAAAGACAGCAGTCCCCAGGGTTGTTTCTGCACCGCGTTGGGACTGCGATGGAGGCGCTGAGTTCAGAGCAGCCAGAACGTGTCACTGCCGGGGAAGGGGCAGTGTCACCGGCCACAGAGCCTTCTCCAGCGGGCTCTGTGATTTCACTGCCATCGACCCGAGCTGGCCACATTGTAGCTGGTCTGATACCTCTCTGTGTGCTGCTCTAGCCCTCCCACTGCAGGCGAAGTGCCAGCTTCAGCCCTGAATTTGTACTTTTTAGGCTTTGATGTGCAGGGCATTGAAGTCAATGGAGAGATTCCCGTTTGCAAGCACCTTCCTGTGCTTAGCTCACAGCTCATCAGCCTGCTAAAGTGCTTACCTCCCCTAGAGCACTCAGGCGTCGCGAATGAGGTGGAAAGGGATTACTTAGGCACTCTCTTTAGATTTATTTTAACAAAACCACCTTAACATTCTCTAAAGTTAAATAAAATATTGATTACTAAAATAAAACTCAGATGTAGTTCTTGTCTGAGGCAATGTATTAGTACCTGCTCCAAATTAACATCTGAATACTAGATAAAATATTGTGGATTGTGAGCACACCACTATTACAGCCACAATGGTCTCTCCTTTCTATAGTAAATAGACTTCAAAAATATTGCACAATAGTGGAGCTGTTGAACATCTCTTAAAAAATGATATTGAAGACTCAGAAAAATAAAGATTTTTTTTAAACAACAAACTAAATTTTGCTCTCACTTTACAGCCAGAAGCTGTGTTGCTCTGTGGATTAGACAGAGGGTTAGTGTGTCCCCTTGCCACAGCAATTTGTTCCCGGGATAGTGAATTATGCACCAAAATGGTGTTCATTCTATTACCAAGATATTTACACGAAAGAAAAATTCTTTAGAAATAGGAAATTTTCTGATGCTCAGTGTTCTTTAAATTATTTCAGGATAAAATCGCCGCGATGAACTTCCTGCTCTGGTGTGTTCAGCTGTTTTGGTTTGTTGTTGGCTGTGTTTCAAAACAAAGCTTTCATAAATGTGACCATTGGTTTCCAATAGAGAGGTTTTCATGCCGGGAGCGTGCTGTCGATGGCTGTTCTTGTTTGCAGCCCTTGCACTCTGCACGGCTCTCTGCAGCTGACTGCACTGACGTCAACTCCAGCACTATCGACACATTCTTTGTGTGGTGTGAATGAAAAAGTAAATTGATCCCAGTGGGGACTGTGCTCACAGTGAACAGAGAAAAGCTGCCACTCTGCCAGCCATAGATGGCATCAGACGTCTGTTAGTACAGTCCTTGCTTTGGCTTTTAGATTAGACAGGACATCAGTCGGGGGGGTGTTTTATGCCCCTCAAAAAATAGCATGCTTTTTTGGGGGGGCTAAACTTGACACATGAAAATTAATAATCATTTAAATGGCAAAGGATGTAAAAAAGAGCACCTTGTATCTAGGAAGTAATTTTAGAAAGGACAAATATTATTATGCTAAATTTATGGATGAGAGAAGTGTAATCTCCTTGGGGCTATGGAAAAAAAAGAAAGGAATAAAGGGGAATAACAAAACAGTCACCATATATTTAAATTGTGAAAAAATATCCATTTTGGAATGTTGAAGTCATCTGTGCTAAATAAATTATGCCTGCTAGGATTCTGGCCTCACATATTCTGAATTCTAGTCCTGAAGTCCAAGTATTTATTACAGGAGCAGTGTTTCTTAGCATGAAAATGCAGAATTAAAAATTCTACACTGAAGTTTTGTTTTAGTTTTGGTTTAAACTATTGTTTTATCTGGGTATTTGTATCAAAGAGAAAAGAAAAACAGAGTTATTTTCTAAGCTTTTACCACATTTCCTACATTTACCCTCTAGCACTACCAGTTCCTATATTTATAATGTCTAACATTTTCATCCTTTCAGAATCCCTGTAAGACAGGTCCTTCATTTGAGAGTGGTGTACATACATGTCTGTGAGAGAAGGATTAGAGGAACAAATGGTGGCATGACTCAAATTCCCTAGAAAACCTGTGACAAGGCAGGAAAAGAAACTAAAAGCTGAAATGGCATCCCAGAAATGCATTTTTGTGTCTCTTCTTCCTTCACACAACAGCTGCCACGGGCTTGCTATCCCCTACACTCAAACCGAACTGGACTTTACTTAGGTAGCAGTATAACGCTGGCAATAGTTACCCACAATCAGACGTGTATCTGGTGAGGTTTGGCCTCTTAATTTCCAGGATATTTCCTTTTTATCGTAATTTTTCTTCATTACTATCTAGCAGCGTGTGAATGTTATGAATGACTTGAGTTGGCAGACTTGGTGCATCTCCTTCTAAGGCAGAGCTATCAACATCTGACCTCTTATCTACAATCTGACACCATGGGAAAGCTGACCTGTGAGGTTTCTGGAGTGCTAACCCTGCACTTACAGCCATGACATTCACAACCTGGGATCAGAGAAGCCACATGCCATCATAGTAATGGGTGGTTACATCCAGGCTTATTTTATTAGAAAGGTGAGAGAAAAGCAGAAAGGCACAACAAACTTGTGAAAGTACATATTCTGCTCAAGTCCCAGTGTATGGAGGTGTTTGTAGAGAAATTACTTTCTACGCATTTTCCAGGCTACTTGATTTTAATAGAAAGATATATTGTAGGTAATGTCAGCCAAATCCCCATAACCTGGCTTAATTATGAAAGGAACCCATAATTCACCTTTAGTAAAGGAAGGATAATTAGCTGGGTAAGTCAGACAGGCTTTGGCTGACTTAATTTCCTTCAGGAGTGTATACTGTTTCATTGTGGGGCAGAATTGCCCATGTGATTCTCTGTGCACTTTTGCTTGTATTCATAATTGCTTTATCCCAAAAAAATATAAAAAACCAACAAAACTTTAAATGTCAATTTTAGCTAAGAAAAAAAAAAAATTGAGCCTTTTATTTCAAAAGCATAACTGCAGGGTAGAATCTGTGGGCTGCAAAGTTTGCAGTTCAAGATGATGCTGCTCTTTCCTATAATGGAGCTTGACTTAGGGGAACTTGTTTGATTTCAGTGTTCATGAGCTTGAGACCATTTTTCTCTTCTGGATCAGAGACTCCAAAGAAAAAGGGAAGAGTAATTTTTATTATCCTATTTTAGTATTTGAAGGGTCATTTTTTATTTTTATTATCCTATTTTAGTATTTGAAGTGGTATAAAAATAGGTTGATGCCATAGGCAGAATATTAGCACTGTCATTTTGCTACTTTTAAAAATATATATGCATTACAGGTATGAGATTTTTTCTATAGATTTTCCATATAGGTTTTATCACAAGGTGACCTAGTCCACATGAGAACTTCTGAGTGTTACCTGCATAAAACTCTAGGATAAATAAAGTAAATTTGATGCTCCAGCAAGAACTTTGTGGGGCCTGTTCATTTTTATTACTCTGTTGAGTGTTACTATAAATCTTAGTGTAAAAGAAGAACTATTTTTTTCTCTGAATTTTCATCTAAGCTGGATTTTTCAGCCCCACATTAAAAGAGGTGCTTTAGGGGCCATAGCAAAACTATCTTATTTTGACACACTTGGAATTACATTTTATTATGTTAATTACAAAATGCTTTTTGAAAATCAAATTAATTATTTTCTACTAAAATGTTCTTAACATTTAAAAAGACTGAAATTCAAGTGAAATGTCAAAATTTTTCAATCAAAGCAGCTGAAGTGATTTAAATGTCTTATTTCTTAATTTTATCCTTTTCTTTTTCCAATTTGTTTTTGCTTTTGTTTCTTTTGATGGGAAAAAAAGGAAAAAAGTGGGGGGAAATCATTCTGTTTTCACTAAATAGACAATCTGGTGTCTGTCCTGCTTTACTCCCATGGGAAGAGCAGAACAGATGTACAAGAAGGACTAATGTTATATATCTGATAATTTTAATGGGCATTAGGCTGCTAAAGTGTTCAGCAACTTCTCTCCTTTTGCGCACCACCTCCTGCTCATCCAGCTGCAGTAAGAACTCAAAGTGCATGTTGTCAGTGAAGGGAGGAGTTCCAGAGCACTGAAGCACCATCTAACAGGTCTGTTACCAGATTAAAACTGGGAGGCTGGACAGCCTTTGAGACACTATGGACTGATGCATGAAAGTATGGTTTTACACTGGAAACACAATATTAGGGAAGATTGCCTGGGTGTCCTTATAAATTAATATAAAAATGTATGCAAAAAGACTGAGGTGATGCAAACACAAAGGATGTGTGTTTTCATGGAAACAAAGCTGTGAACTGCCTGCGTGCAGTGTACTCTAACTAATCCCACTGGACTGAGTGTGCAACTCATGTGCAGCCATCATGTTTGGTGAGTAGAGGAAAAAGAAACAGCAGCTTGGACTTAGGACTGTTTTTTCTACCCCCCATTACTGAAATTAACTGTTGTCCTGAGTAGGGTGGCAGAAGAGGAGACAACAAGTTTTGAAAGACAAGGGTTTCAGAGATTTGGAAATCTGCTTGGCATTTATGGATCAGGGGGAATTTTCTGTACAAGTTCTGCTCCTTTCCTTCACCTCCTTGTGGCTGTGCTGTTTTTATGTGCAGGAGGCCTTGTCTCTCCCCTGCTCTGACTGGCTGGACATTATTCAGCCCTGGTCAGCCCAGAGAAGAAATGATTTCTGTGGTCTGGAGAGGTTCACAAGAGCAGACAGGAGATCTCTCAGGGTGAAGGGGACAGAAGGTGCTAAGTCTACTGCTGATCACAACTGTATCATTATCTGACTTGACAAATGTGATTCACCCCTTAGTGAGTGAATTGGCACAGCAGGAATATTGTAGAATTCCCTGCTTTCAGTTCAACATTAAACTGTGGAAGATTATTTTCTCTCTTTACCTAGTAAACTTTCCTACCTCCTTGGTGAGTTGAGAAGACTGCCTGTGAACACCATGCGCGTTCTGGAAAGAAGTGACTTGGGAATATTAACCTGTTAAGTAAAGTCTATGATAATTCATAATTCACCATCAAACCACTGTCTGATAAAAGTCCCATGTTTTTCTCTGTCCTGATCTGAGGAGTATTCAAAATAGCTGTAGGATGGAAAGGTTTGTTACATTTTACTGGTGACCTAGGCCATCTTTAGCTGGCTCTGGCTGTAGGGTGCCCTTGGGGGTAATACAAGCAGTAAAAGTCTGTAGCTTCCACATCAAGTTTGTATTCTTCCTTGAAAGCAGATTTCTAGTTTATAAAGGAAACTTCCTTCCCTTAAAGATGCACAACTCTTCAACCTAGGCTTGGGGCTGAATAGTCTTTCATAAACAGAAAATGCATTGTTTTCTTAAATATCAGTGGCCAATTTATCAATAAGATCCTGTAGCTAGTTTGAATCTCCATGTTGCTTCCTTTAAAGCAAGTTGGGTTAGGTCACTGCCTGAAATCTGTCATGAAAATTGAAGTTGAGCCAAAAAGCAGCCTTCACAGTGTTCCCGTCCTGGAAAAGTAAAACATGTCAGCGGAGGAGTTTAACAGATTTGTTGTCATGAATATAATTTTGAAACAGAAGGCAAGCTTGTCTCATAGTGCAGTTTGGGGACCCCACGATTAATGCTGCTATTCATAATGCTAGCCAACACGGAGGCTTTATCCTCATGTACCACAGCGTCCCACTGCTGGGCTGACACAGGGATGCCAGGCCAAAGGAACAGCATGCCTGGCTGGGGCAGGGGTGTTTACATGCCTGCAGCACACAGGCTGGTCACACCGATGTAGCTGTGACCTGTGCCAGACCCATAACAAGAACTTCTTCTCTCAAGGTACCACGCTGCTGACTCCACCAGACCACTCTGCAAAATAGTTATTCACCAGATTTTGGTGTGTTCCCTTCTGCACCAATTTCCCCCAGAACTGCACTGAGTAGTGTCTCTACTCCCAGTGGCCTATGCTGCTCTTTTTGGTCCTACATGGGGGGTTTCTATAAGGCTTGAGTTTTCTGTAGAAACCATTTGCTGTGGTGATGGTGGCTGCTAGTTATTTTTAACTTGCTTTCCTTCCTTTTTTCTCAAAATAGAATATCTCTATGAGGGGTTTATAAAATTAATAATTACTGGAGAGAAGTGAGACCGAAAGGCAGTTTATTGCGCAAAAAAATATTTTAATTTAAATATTTTGATTACATATACTTCCAGTACCACAGAAAGCAGTGATGGATGGTAGAAAAAAGCATTAAGCCGGATTGGAGGGAAACTCCCGTGGTTGAAAAACATATTCAGTTGCATGCTAGAAGTCAGGGAAGCCTTTGGCATTTATTCAGAGTAATGTTGTGGAGGCAAAAAGCTGAGAAGTGCTTTGAATGACAATGCATTACAACAGAAGACACAAAATTTACTTATGTTAGAATGTAAAAAAAACCCAACAAAACCAGCAAGTGAAAGAGGAAATATGGAATGGGATGGACCCTGATTTATCTTACCTTCTTCAGCTAGTGATGTCCCTACCTATGTGCTGATGTCTGGAAGACATGCCCAGGTCGCTGATGTCTTATCCAGCAGGTGAAAATTGTATCATGACCTCTCTTCCCATTGCTCTTCCAGTATTTAACTGTTCTTTGACTCCTCCAGAGCTATTGATTCACAGGATGAAATTACAAATCAGTTCTTGAGGACACAAACTGTTTCCTCATGAAATGAGCTCTCTTTGCAAAACTGTCTTCATCACGTGTTTATGTATTTTCCATTCAATGGGCCAGTAATGATACTAATTATCCTCATTATTCTTGGAAAAAACCTTCACTGTATAATAAAAATAATTATGGTAATTACATAAAAAAGGCAGAATGAGGGAGGTATGTAGAGGACAGTTAGAAAGAGTAATAAGGAAAAATATCTGAATTAATGGAAATTTAGGAGAGCTAATAACCCTATTAGAAGGAGTCTATTGAGCCTAAAGCATTAGCAACCTATACATTAGAAGAATACCATTTTTAGTTTCCATAGATATGTTCCTAATGCCTTATTTTTATTCACTTCTCACTAAGAAAAAACTTTAATCAACTTCAATCAAGACCTTGCCCCAGCATGCTAGATGAGCTGTGTCATGTTTTACTGCCATCAGATGATAATAAAAAGTTACCTCTATAAAATATAACGAGGTAAAGGACATTTTATGCTGATTGATTTAATAACACTTTGTGCTTATACAGTCAAGCAAGGCTCTCCAACTGCTGTACAAACACTCATGAATGCATTTTAAAAACAAAATCTGTGATTTAGTAAATTAAAATTTGTTTTAGCTTTCCTGATAAAAAGACACTGTTGGGTTAGATGGCTGAAACTCAACTCTTAAAGCCAGGGATACAAAGCCCGGCCCTTCCTACATGTGCTGTGGCTGTGCCTCAGTGTGGGCACATGCTCACAGGTTTTGCTCAGAGTTCCTGGTGCTTTGATTAGGAAGCTATTTTGTCTCAGAACCATCTAATAGAGAGTTTTTTCTGTCCTCAATATTCCTTCAAAGATCAATTTACCTTGCTTGGCTCATTCGTTCATTGTTAGAACTGGTATACTTGGAGCAAAATCTCTGTTTTAGAAATGCAGGCTGACCATCCACTCAGGTTTGGAAGTACTGGCCTCTTTTTCAGAACCCCCAAATTACTCTCACTGTATTTCAGTAAGTTAATTTCATGTGAAAATAATGCAGAAGGAAATGTAACAGAGGTATTGAGTTATTTCTACCATGACTTGTTGATTCTTTCCTGTTATTTTTTAGTGTTCTTTAAGCAGAAGATAAATATATCTGAGTCAGGAGCCTTCTGCTCACAGTAGAAATGCAGTTCTACTGCATTTCTACTGCATGAGTTGAACTGCTCACAGTTCAAAATGCAATCATAAAATTCTATTAGGCTGTCATTGCCTTTTCAGGCCTTCTAGTCAGAGGAGCTTGCTCACCGTCAGAGATCAGAGATCACAGCCTGCTACAGCCACAGACTCACAATGAATGAAAGAATGCATTAGGATTTGTGAAAGGCTAAAGGCAGGGCTCTGCTTTTTATATCCTACAGCTCTAGGTGCTCAGCTGTAACAGTAATAAGCTTTCAGAGGTGTGCTATCAGTTCTGAGGAACAGGGAAGTACCAGGCCCCAGAGAGCATGTTTGAGATGGAAAAGATCTACTGTTCCAGAGAACCTGTATCCATGCTGTGATGAGATAATGTATCTTCTGCCTAATCTTTTGTGGTGTCAACTTTCATTCAGGTGATTGTTAATCTCTTCTACTCCTACTCAGTCATTTTCATGGTTTCATCTGACCTTCAGTCCTATCCAGCACTGATAGATTCCTTATGTCCTTAAAGCCCTTACTGAGAAAGGCCCACAAAGTGCTGACTTTTGCTTGATAATCAAAGCACAACCTAATATATCACACGAAATTTCATCTGATATAACCAGCCCATTTGTCTTTCCCATGGCTTCCAAGCAGTACAGGACTGGGACTTCACTCTGTTGTTTTCCTTTTTGTCCTCTCTTTCTCCCCCACCCCAGGACTTCCAGATTGAACGTCTCTCATCTCCTTTTGTCCCCTCCTCCTGCTCTTTGCTGAATTTCTTGCAGCAGTCATTCTCTCTTGTTTACCCCAGGATCTGCCATAGTCTGAACTTCATTTCCTGTTGTATCTGATTCTCCATCTCGAGTGAAAATGCATTTAGTCTGTCTTCCTCCAGCACCACCGAATTTCGAACAAAGCAGTTTAACTTCTTCTTCAAAATGTCCAAGTCCGCATCCTATGGCATTCACTTGTCTCTATGTTTTGATGCCATCAGCTATACCAAAAATCATGTTGATGTCAGAATATATAATAAAATCCAGAAGCTGAAAAGTGTTTGGCTCTATTTTGCAGTATTTTCTTGAGTAATACGATGCAAATGATAGATTTCATAATAGACCTACTTCTACATTAAAGGTTGTCCTTTGAGAAATTAAAACATCTACAGAAGCAAAATCTAAGATTTCAGCTCTCCTTTTCCTAACACTTTGGTACCAGTGTGATGGTTTTGACCGGTGTAGAGTTAATTTTCTTCACGGTAGCTGGTAAGGGACTGTGTTTTGGATTTTTCCTGACAATAGGGTTAATAATATAGAGATGTATTTGTTGTTGCTGCTGAGCAGTGCTCACACAGAATCAAGGCTTTCTCTGCTTTTTGTGCTGCCCCAAGGAGGAGTCTGGGGATGCACAAGGGGCTGGGAGAGGACACAGCCAGGACACTGGACCCCAACTGAGCCCAAGGATAACCCAGACCATATGGCATCATGCTCAGCATATACAGCTGGGGGAAGGACAAGGGAGGTGTGTAGGGAGACATTTGGAATGATGGTGTTTGTCTTCCCAAGTCAATGTCACATGTGACGGAGCCCTGCTCTCCTGGGGATGGCTGAACACCTGCCTGCCCATGGGAAGTGGGGAATGGATTCCTTGTTTTGCTTTTTTTGCTTTGCTTTTCTTTGCTTGTGTGTGGAGCTTTTGCTTTACCAATTAAACTGTCTTTATCTCAGCCCTCGAGTTTTTTACTTTTACCCTTCCAATTCTATCCCTCACCCCACTGTGAAGCTGTAACACCAGAGGGAGGCTAGCAAGTCCCTGAGGCTGAAGCTGCTGGCTGGGGTTAAACCACAACAAACGGTTTGGTTAAAAGTATTTTTGTGTTTATGTGTGTACTGTCTTTATTTTATAACAAAATAATTTTAATTTTATCTAGAGATTATATTTGAAATTCCCTTTTATCAGTTCAGAGTGTTTTGCTGTCAAGCAGGAACTGATACACTTTGCTATTCTCTGTGTTTCCTGAAAGGAACCTTACAGTCCCAGAGTGACCCTTTGGTAGCTATTCTCAGCACTGGTGAGTCACTCATTAGAGCTTTTGAGTCATAGATGGTATCAGTTTCACAGAGGCATCAGAATCACAACCGCACTTGCTATGCAAGAAATGAAAGCAACAGTGGGAGACTAAATAATTTGGCAAAACTTCTCTGTTTTCTTGCTTTTCCACCTCCTAATTTCACATCTTCTGAAACCTGTAGACATTAATTATTGAAATGCATTTTGTCACCTGCAAACTTTATTTTGATCGGCTTGATAAGAAAAGATCAAATTTATTGGGCTTTGCTGTGATGTAGCTAGAACAGCTTTCTCCAGGCAAAGGATGTTTTGCAATGACATTGAATGTGGATTTATTCCTTGAGAGATTATAGTGAATTTCATAACAGATAAAAGAAGAGCACTTTTTGGAATAACTAATTCTAGGACAGAGTTCTATCTACCCTAGAGCCATAAAACAGGTTAAGGAAAGGCTATTTGACAGGAGAATCTTAAGCAATGAATGCATGACATTTGGATTCATTTCAGTTCATTTATTTATTTACCTGCAAGAGGCAGTCCTTTCAATTTTTATTTAGGAAATGAAAAAAAAAAAAATCAGTACAACAGAAATGAAATGCAAAACTCCTTTGAAGACAATTTTTACCATTCTTCTGTGCCACCCTCATTTAATATCCAGAGACTCCTACCATTAGTGATGTCACAATCTGCTTTTTAAAGATGAAAAACTCTCTCCACTCTTCCCTCCTGTCCTAGTTTCTCTCATTAACAGATGAGTATCTACGCCAGCCAAGGAATTTCCTACATGTTCTCTCTAGGCTTCAGCTTCAGTCTTCTCAAACAGAGACTCTGGTTTTAGAAAGCATAATTTTCATTTTGAAAGGACAGACTATTGAGAGGTAGGGGGATAAAAAAGGGATTGAAGTTCGAGATTCCTGCAGATCTGCAGCAGTGGAACATGACAACGGCTGGGGCCAGGTGGTGGCTCTGATGGTTTCTGGTACAGAGTCACACTTGGTGCTCTCTTTGCAGGTGGTTGTGGTTTCAAAGGGCTGTGGGAACAGAGCTGAAATAAATTGTTCTTTTAGTGGAGAGTACTCTCTGTAGCCTGTTTGCAGTAAGATACTTGCCATTGGATCCAGATTTCACCTATACTTGAAGTCTTCGTCAGAGTATTTTCTCTAAGAAAAAATGCAGTTTCTAAAAATAAGAATAACCTAGAAAATCTTGGACGTATCTCAATTTTATTTTTTTACTTTTTCATGAGAGAAAATTTCCATTAAATATTCTGTTCACATTTATCTGTACAAGATAAACCAGAATACTTGAATTGTCCAAATTAGTTCAGCAAAACACCAAGCTAAATTTTCCTGTTATAATACATTCCCAGCAGAAGTAACTGTTCTGATCTCTGTTTTTCCTGATTACTATTCTTCCCAGGAAATTCTATATTCCAGAAGTCTTTGCAACAAATTTCACTCTGAGATACATGGTAAATATGAAATGCATGTTGTCTGCACATGGGAAGAATAGTTCTGTTAATGAATATGTAGTCATTGGCTCTCTAGGCTACAAGAAAATGCAGTTTAATGTTAAAATTGCTTGAGAAAGATCTTTGAGTTATTTTACAAATAAACCTGTGGAAAGTTGTTTTTTTTTTTTCTTCAGCAGTGTTAAAACAGAATATTCTTGACAATTCAAATGTGATGATTTTCAGTGTGTATATCTTTATATATAAAGAATATATGTATTCTCATTGCACAGAAATATGGAAGTATAAATCATTTTTCACTAGTGTAATGCAGAGAAAACTGTGAAATGTCAGGATTATGGATGGTGTAGAAATTCCTTTTTTTTCACCCAAATAACAGTTTGACAGAATTTTTTATTTTTTTTGAACTGTTTACTGATTTGTTACTTATACTTCTTTAATAACAACAGTAACTGGACAGTAGCTGAAACAGTAAAAATTACTAAAGTGCTTAATATGCTCTTCATTCAGATGACAAAGTTTGTGGACACTGATTTGTGTCTTCATTTTGATTCCCACTTGAATTTATTTACAAGCTCACACCAAATTTCATATAGTTGGGACCTTGAGAACCCTCTTTGCTCTGAGGACCTCGTTTGCTTGCTGAACACCTTTGCAGTAGTTCACAAAACTTGAGTGATTTACAAAATATTTATAATCTTATTGCAATGCTGGCCATAGTAGTCCTATATTTCAAAGGGGAAAAAAAAGGAAATAATCCAAGGACTGTGAAGAAAGTACTGTGAAAGACTAGCTACGACTGAATATTTATGTCTGCAATTTCACCTTCACAGTACTGCTTTTAGTTATAAAATACCAGCAGCACTCCTTAGAAAATGAAGCACCCATTTTAAAATATGTTCATCTTTAACTTCTATGTTGCTTTAAGGAGCATCTGCTTTGCTGAAAATGAAGATAAGAAATTAATTTAAATATTGGACCCTTGGACTGTAAGTTTATTTTTCTTATTATACACTCACAATATTTTTTCCCAGACTAAAATTTTTTTGTCAGAAAACGTAAGTAATGTCACCTAACAAGTTCCCAACTGGGATATTGCATTGACTGGATCAAGGTGAGGTTGGAAAGAAACAAGGAATGAACACCTAATAGAACTATACTTTGAAAAAGCAGCACGTCCTTGAAAACAGGGAGCAGTAGGCTGTTTTGCTTGTAAACACAACTGAAGGGCACTGTTCAGAGGAGATTTAAGTCAGTTTTTTAAAACTGGAAGCTGAAGAAAAAGCTGGGTTTACAAAACAGGGGACAAATTTTGCCTTAACCAGCTTATGTACATAGTTTTTGAAGTTGGAAAGCTCCTTCAAACCATGTCTGATTGAAATGGATGCAGAACGTCCCTGTGCCAGAGGAAACTATTGACTTTCATACAAAAAAAAAATCACATTTTATAACTGTTCCAAAACCCACTTGTGAATGAGAACTTTACCGTTGGTTACAAAGGATTTTTCAGGCTCCAAATGAAAATTTCAGACTGGTAAATGTCAGTTCCAGCTTTCTGTGTCTTGTAGAGAGGATTAAGCTCAACACTATTTACACTCTGAAAAAACATTTTCATTAATTACCTGAAGTTTTAAAATATGACACTAGTGTATAAAGGTCTGTAAAAGTATAAAGGTCATCAGACTTATGATGATGAGAAAAGCAACAAATATATCTCTAGCAGGAGATGGAGGGAGGTGAGAGGAAACAAAGAGAATATAAAATTAGTGCTGTGCATGACTACTTCCTCAGTTGTGGTGAGAACAAATGTGAATATCTACAAATATGCTTGAGCAAGAGAAGGTGCAGAGGTATCTTCTGAGAAATGACAGAGGCAAAAAAAGACCTCAAATACAGACTCTCTAAAACACTCATTTGTTCATGTGAACACACACTGTCAGTCCATCTTTTCAGCAGCAGAAATCTCAGGACTCTAATGCAAACATATCTACTTTCTGCCAATTTTCTTGTATCAAAGCCCTCTGGCTTAATGTATCTAGAAGTTTAGGATCATTAAGTAATCTTTAAGCACTCCACCTTTGGCATCTCTAGGCTCAAATCCTAGCAGGATTTAAAAGACTATAAAATTAGCATTGAACAAACAATAGAACTCACTTGACTAGACAATCAGCATAGATTTCTTGTACAGAAGCAAATTTTGTAGCCTATTAGATATTCATTATTATAAGCATACCAAGTGATTCCCGTTAACACTGTAGCCTGTTTTGCCTTCATTATTCTTAATTAAATGACCAATCAGCACTCACTTTATGGGATGTCAAAGAAGCTCTTAAGTAAAAAGTACATTTTAAAATTCCTGTAACTTCTAAACTAAAGAAGCAAAAAGAGGTCAATATGAAATAGGACATAGAGGAAAATATGCTTGTGTTAGTTAAGAGATAAAAATAAAGCAGTCAAAATGAACTTGTTCTAAAGTGGATAATCTCTGTCACCCTTTGTCCTAATGATAATGATTCTGGCTATAGTTAAGTGAGATAATCTATCCACTGTGAATAGATTTATCATAGACTAAAAATCACATTTATCATCATGAAGGCACTTTAGCTATCCAATGTAAAGTTGTTGCAAAAGATTTCAGTTTAACAGGTGTTTGTTTCCCATCTGAGTTTTTGTTTAAATATAAAAGAAAAAACCCCAACTCCCAAACCCTGGAACTTAACATTTCAATATTGTTTGCTGTTTCTCCTGGTACAACTCATTGAATTTGTCAGCTAACTTGTGCACTATTTTAAGCGCCAAATAAGGTCATGGTTGTAAGGGGAATCACATAGTTGTTATATATGCAAGGAAGAATGTTTAAAGATAGGCAAAATGAATCAGTCTCCTGAGGTACCTGTTTTTCTTTATTAAGCACAAAGAAAATGTAGGCTCCTACTTGAAGTGCAGCAGAGCAGACCCAAAACAGGTCTGTCTAGTTTTGTCATTCCTTTAGAGAATTTACCTTGATCTATGTCTCATTTTTTTGCTTACGTCTCCAGAAAGAAAATTTCTGGAATCTCATTCTTGACTGGATGCACTTTCCCTGCCCTTTGAAGCTTATCATGTCTTATAAACATCTCCTGTATGATAAAACTTGCTTGCACAGTAGTTAATTGCCTGTTTCAGTGCGAAGGAAAAGAAATGTATAAGTCAATGTGGGACAGAGAGATTCCCTGTGTAGTTTGTGGGGACTCCCTCCATCTCTGAGCTTGCTGTGAGGCTCAGGAGGGTTGTGCCACGCCAGCAGCCGAGCCACTGCAGCGAGTGGGAGATGCTGAGGGCAGCAGGCACTGGGCTGCTGGCAGAGAGCTGAGTTGCTTGGGTGATTTGTTTTGCACAGCCCTGGGTGGGCCTGTTAAAATACTGGGCTTTCACCTGAGCAATGTGGTATTTTTTCAGGGAATCCTTTCTCGCTGCAGCAGGGAAGAAGAAAGGCAGTACTACTTACTCCCTCCTACTTGATGGGAAAAGTTCTTGAGGGCATGGATTTATATTGGTCAGATCTAGTGACTCTGGCTTTTATTTTCATGCACTTACCACTTACACTGAATAAATCCATGCTTGCCTTCTAAGCTGGGGACGTTTGAGTATGAACTGCTATCATATTTTATAAATAATCTAAAAGGAAGGTCATGGATTGCTGCAGGAACAGAACCTAGGACCTCATATAATAAGTTTAAATCTTCACAAATCATTCATACGGCCTCTTGGATTGAATATGCTTTTCATAGTGACTCTCTAAGTACTAAACCACAATTTTATTCTTAAGTCAAGGACAGCAACCAAGGCAACTGATCTCTAGCATGTGACTGGCAATTAGGGAGTAGTTATGTGATCTAGATTGAACATGTGTGTCAAGATCTCTTCTCACAACTCTGATAATATAAAATGTCTCTGTTACTTAAATGCACTTGACCTGTGGAGACAAAAAAGTGTAATTGCATGGATGTATGAATTCTGTTTGTTTTAATTCTTTTTTTTTTTCTACTTCTTTTTGTTTGCTGTTGGTAATGTCATGAGAAATTATACCAGAACACACAGTTCTGACACAGAATCTATATTGTACAAAAATTACTAAAAAGCCAATATTAAGGTATTTCATCTCCCTTTTTTGGCTTGGTGATTTACCCACTGAATTAAAATAAATAGATTTCAAAAAAGAAAAAAAAATCACCAGCAAAAACCTTTAGTGACACCAAAAGTTACATCAGACACATCCTGTAAACTCAAAATCTGAGAAGTCAGATGTCAAGAGAGAAGTTTCCTGAACTCTTTATCACTTTTTCTTTGTTTGTAATACCATCAGCAGCATTCCCCCAAACCACATGAACTTTCTACTTTCATCTGCAACAAACATCAAAAAGAAACATGTATTCCAGCTCACAGACTGGTTTATGTAGTTCCTCGGGGTCTCAGCTTGTTAAGGCAGAATGCTTCCCGAGTGCACAGAACAAGTGTGAGTCAGAGAGACCCATCTGTTGATACAAAGAGCATGTGAGGTCAGCCTTAAGACTCTGAAGTGTGAGTTTGATGAAGTTCTTGTTTATGCTACTAGAAGGTTTCCAGTAAATTATATAAATCCCACACCTATTCCATTTTCCAGTACATATTTCCTCCCTGCAATATATCTTCTAGATAAATAGCATGAAAATATAATTTTTCTTTTTTTTTCTTCTCTTTTTTCTTTTTTTTCCTTTTGATTCTTTCTTTTCTGCATTCACTAATTCACTTATAAATAGCATTGCCACCAGAGAAAGTGATAGATTCTGACAAGACATTTTACGGGGCTGACAAAATTGGCTGTTTTTATGCAGTAGGCAGGGCAGAGATGTAGAGGTGATACACTAATGTCAAATATTCTCATAAACTTCTGTTGCAGATCCCATATTTATACCTAAATCTGGATGAATCAACACACCCTCGAAAAGTATTGAATGCTCATAATGAGCAGCACACAAGGCTACCTCAAGTTTTTAAACTGTTGGATAATTTTCATAATGTGTAAAAAATGTTAAAAGACAGTTATATGTAAAATCCTCAATAAAATACAACTGCAACCACATGAGATATGAAAGAACTGATTTTTTCGTAATGTATGTCATATGTATGTTGCTGAGGATTTAGTCTCAGGGGTTGTTAAATGCTTTGGCTGAAGAGAAGCACATTCATATGAAAATTTTGGTCTGTGCTAATATAAAAACAGGACACAATTTGTGAGTATTAGCTGTTTTTGTGGGAAAAGAACCCCCTACCAAAAATACCATATTGTAGGAGTTAAAATAGGGCTGAAAGGCAATGAGGTAGATAGATATAGAGAATGTTTTCCATATGGAGGGAGACTAAATTGAATGGACCTCTTCATCTTGGAAAGAACAACTTAGAGAAATATGACAGTTGCATAAATTTATTGTGGAGAACAGGGAATACTTGTTGGATCTCTTGCAGCATGGGAACTCAGGAGGACACATACACAGTAAAGTTATCAGGTAGTGAGTTTAAAATAAACAGAAGGAAACACTTTTCTGTATTGTTGCATAACTGCACTGTGAGGTAATTTCCACAAGATGTTGGGGATGCCAAAAATATAAATGGACAAAAACAGACTTTAGAGAAATCCATGGGAATACATCCACAAGTAACCCAGGTGCAATGTCTGGCTCAGGAAATATTCAAACTGATTGCTGCTGTAACTGGGAGGACAGATCAATAGTCAGACACTATTCATTACTTAATCTCTTCCATTTTTCTCTATATTCACTAGTAGCCAGAGCTTTCAGGTTCACCCCACCATGGGTCATGACTAGGAAAAATGAAAACTACTCTCTTATATCTGTTGTTTTTTTGAGATGAACTGTGAATTTTTACAGAATCTATAGAAAACACAATATATACAGAGAACAGAATTTTGAAATTAAATTACTTTTTTAAAAACTTATTTTATTTTCCCAAGTTCTGCTTCATAATTTTCCCTTAGCACTGCAGTGGGAGCAGTCTTGCTCCCTCCATAGCCTGATGGCCAAGATGCTTGGGGTCCCTGAAGGCAGGGGCAGGCTGAGGCTCAGTGTCCTCCACTGAACAATTCCAGCATTCTGTGAAGAGAAATGAGAGCAAAGGCCATTTGATAAAAAATGCTATTTCATGAAAAGAAGGATTTATAGCAGTTTTCCTACCATTAGCCATGGAAACGTGATCCAAACCCTCAGACTACCTACAGTGAATCACCATTTAGGTTTCTTTTGTAGTTAATAAAGATATAGAATTGTAAAGGATAGAAAGATTGGTTCAATTCTCTTTCTTTCTCCATTGATTATAGAGAGTTTACAAATAATTTGTTCTCTACTAATTATCAACTTTTTATATAGCTAAAGGATAAATGTGACCCATAATGTCCAATTTCCCAAATGAATTCCCTTTTCAGTACAGGCAGATTTTTCTCATTCAATTCTGTGACATATCCCAGAGCTGAATCACCCTAAATGCTCTGATGTCTCCTTTTGTTTTCTCCTAAATGTGATTTCCTTTCTGAAGCAAATTATCCTTTAGTCAAAGATAGTGGATTTCCAGCCCTAAAAAGCCTTTTATTAATTCATGAACTAGATATAAAATAAACAGTAGCAATTTAATTCCCATCTGCTTATTGCTTTTTCAGGGCCTCTTTGTGTACATGCCGTCATCATCCCAATAGATGCTTGGTCATTCTCTGCATCCCTGCATTTGCATATAAGCTGAGGTTGACAATAAAGTTTCCAGGAATTGCCAAATGAGTTAGTGTTCTTGTAATGTGAAACACTTCTCTAGCGGTCTGAGACCACACATCTCATTTCATGTGGGATATTGAACAATTAACATTTTTCAGTCACTTAACCATCTGAACAGAATAGGAAGCGACAACTTAGTCTCACCATGAGCAAGTCATGATATCCTCAGGTTTCCTGTAGATGTAGTTTTAACACATTTTAATGTAATTATAACAGAGGATTTTGCATGAGAAGAAACAATTTAGTGTTCTACGTCATGCCTCAGCTGTGAACCTGATGCTGAGTGAGCTGAGTCTTTCTCTCAGTATATATGTAGTATTAGAAAGCATTATGGCAGGGATTTTAAGGCAATAAATTGAAAAGGCTCCTGAAAAGTATTATTTAGTACGAAAACAGATAACAGAACAAATCTTAATTTACATTGTATTCAATATAAGAATTTATCACATAAATCCATTCACCACAGGAAGGATAATATAGTCTTAGCACTCTCAGTCTCTACCTGTATATTTTCTGTACAATAATACTAGGATAAGCCTGGAATGCTTTCCAGAAATCTGGAGACGATATTGCAAAAATATCAAAAAGTACATTTTGCCATTTTATGAACTCCAGAAGGTAAACAAAATCATATCTATCTATGGAAAATCTAGCCAAGCTAGTGTCTATATTTGTCTTTGAAAATCTGTCCCCCTTTGCTATCTCATCATGTCCACTGATTGAAAGATAAAAGTGCAGACCACTGACATTTTTAAATACTTCTTGATTTGGTCTCACAGTGAGAAATGAACCAGAGGAGAGAATGCTTATCCATTGAGTGTATGAGTCTTACAGGCTCAAATACAGCATATCCTGAAGAAATACTGCTGACTCTCATTGTTTCCATATTTCATAGCTGATACACTTAGAGAATAATGTATATTTGCACATTATATAATTCTTTTATATAACTTTATTAGCTTTTAGAATATAATGAGGAACTGAGGCACTTCTCTGGGATATGGCTTTCCCAAGACCCCACAGTGGTCGTTTGTCTAAACCAAAGCTGGAATCCCCCCTGTCCTCCTGCGGTTCTGTCTTTTCTGTACTCCCAACTTCTTTTTCTTGTCTTTAAACTATTGTTTCTAATTCAAAGACATACATGTATAACATTCTTTATCTTTTGAATCCTGATTTAGAATTCTCTGTCTCACAAAGCAGACACTGGTAATTTCCATCATGTTATTTCAAAAGCAGATACTATACTCTGTTTTCTTTTGTAGCTGGCTGAAGTCTCACAATCAAACATTGCTTCCTTCAGCTTTTGAAGGAAAATGAAAAGAAGCTCTTGCCCTGCAGTTATTGGCAGCCTCTGCAGTGGTTAATTATTCATATTTCAGGCTCAGATTTACTGTACAGCTTAATCAGCATTTCTCTAGACTTGTGTAATCTAGGAACAGTTTTATGAAGCATGGCTAAATTGTACATACTGGGTCACACCGAAACACTGTGAATGAATGCACCATTTTAATATTACTCTCACCATTCTAATGCTCTGAGGGGAAACAGAAACCTCTGTAGTCTGCTGTGGAAAAGATACAAATTCTTCCAAACTTTCTTTTTTAATTCAGCCTGGAATTTCATGAGGTGTACTGGCAAACAAATGGCCTCTCCTATTTGCTCCTGGGAGGAGGTCAGGGCTCTGATGGCATCCTCACTGAATCTGTGTTAGTGCACTTCAGTTCTCTTTGGGAGGTGAAAAAAGTATTTATTCTGTCATGAAAATGGCACATGGATTCAGGAATGGTTTGGTCCAGAGGTTGTTTCTGTTGGGTAGATAACACCACCTAAGGTTGGCCTGTTCACACATTGTCACCTCTCCTCCAGCACACCAGTATTTCTGCAGGACAACAATATATCTGTGGCCACCCTCTTAAGTTCTCTAGCCCCATCCAAAGGTGTATGAGAAGTTATCAGAGTATATAGAAAACACTCCAGTTAATAATAACAGAGCACTTGCATTACTGCAGACATTTTGAAATTAAATGTTAAAAACCAAATTGGTAATTTTGTCTCAGATCTTCTCTTAAACTAAATAACACAGGGAGAAGTCCACATATTGAACCAAAAGTGAAGGCATGAGACCCGATCATGTTGAGTGTTAAAGCAGTTGGAGAGTCACCTGCACAGTTTTTGTTTAGACCATCTAATGTTAACCAAACTTACTATTAAGAAAAGTTCAGAAACACATACAGGCCCTGTTCCCAGTAGTCTGAGTGCTACAACACTCTACAAAAAGGTTAGAAAATTAAGAATGTAGCCAGTTTTCAGGGCCAGGGAAAGAGCTTTGTGATGGTGTAGGTTGCTAAATATACACTTTTATCCAGAGGTATGACGCGAGATGTATGGAAGACCTTGGTTGAATGTCCAGTCTGATCCAGAGAGGCCATGTGGACGCATGCTGTCCTCAGCCATCAGTCTTTGGTGCCAGACATCATGGTGTGGACCAGCAGGCTTTACCAATGTGCTGTAACCCAAGTTTCCCGGGGTGCTTAGTCATATTGTAGTAACTGTCTGGATGTGATTTTCAAGGAGAAATCTTGGATGTGTCTTATGCAGTATTGTGAATCAGGTGCTTCACATGCTTTCTCTGAGGTCTGGCTTGGCAGGTTGAGCAGCCTCTGTTTACCCTGCCTGCACTTTGCAAGGCTCTGGCAGGTTCCAGCAGGAGCTGTTGATGTTGCCTGCAGCAGGAGAAGATGAGGTGTGCAGGCAGCCAGGAAGGAAAGGTGTGGTGAGACCTGCTGCAGCCATGAGGTGCACAGCAAAAGCTACAACTGTGGGATTCATGGAGGTATCACATGGTTGTGACCTGGGAGGAAGAGACCCTCTCCAGCCCCCCTGGAAAATGCTAATATCCCTTTATCCCCAGACTAAATGGTATGGGTTAGCATCCTGTGAAGGTAAAAGCCTCACTAAACACACCTAACACAAGCAAGAAGACCTTGCTTGCGTGGGGACTGCAGTCATGAGGAACCTTGATCAATGCATTTTACTTCTGTTGAAAAGCATCAAGTCCAAGCTGTGACCATTGCAATTCGTGTGTGCATTTTCACCCAGGCAAAACTGGAAAACTACAGATCAGACTGCATAGGTTTGGCCTGATTATCAGAAGCCTGATGTCACATGCGTCTGATGTCCCCAGCAGCCCCTGGAGTACATAATTACAAAGTTTAGGCATCGTATTTCCTTTTCAAAAAATGACAAAATTTTGATGTTTCCCACAGAATAGGATTGCATTTTTGTTAAATCACTGCTACAGTTTTCCCTCATTATGTCAAAATGCTGTGCATTGTAATTTCAAATAATTTCATTTTGGCATGTTGAGTAGGATACACTAAGCATTAATTTAATTATAATGCAGATGACTTTGAAAATTAGCTATGATATGCAATTCACAATGAAAAAGAAATAATAAATTGAAATGAAATATAAAAAGGGTTCAATCAAATTTACAGAGAGCTGTATTTGTCATTTATTTTTCTGGTTCTGATAAAACTGTGGTTTGATAGAAAATCCATCTCTTGAATATTTTTCCCCATTCTTACTACAAACATAATACATTTGAAATGAACTAGTAGGAATATAAGGCATAGAAAACATCCAAATCTCCACAATGCCTCAATTCAATTGTTCATTTTTAGATTTGTGGAAAGGAACAACTTGACTCAGAACTGTGAAGTGTTATCTGGAGGTGAAAAGAGCTACTATATAGTAGTATATAAGCACAGGACTGGAAGAAGGCAGGAGAGATGACACTTACTTTCCTTCCTGCTTGTTTAACTCAGAGCTCAACAGCAGGTACAGGATGTTCTGAGGTATTGCAAAAACTCATTAGTTCTCTATAAGGAAAGTTTGCCCTGGAGTTCACAGTTATTATCCTTGAAGCTAACGATGTGAGTTGAAATTCTATGCAGCTTTGGAGCAGCGTGTTTCTGCACTTACTGTGTCACCTCAGCTGAACCCTTTTGGCTTCTAGAGACTCGCTGCAGCCCATCAGTAAAATTACAGGTTTTGGTGAACAAATGCTTCAAGTTCTTGGGTAATTTCTGGATTAATCAATGGAAATTTTTACAGCTCTAGTATTTTTCTGCTGAAAGGATAATTATTTTTCCTATTTTGCCTTGAAATGAGCAAATGGATAACCCAGACTCCAAGACCAGAGCATAAACACCCATAGTTCTATAGCTTCATGTGCTCAAAATTTTATTCAGTCACATGAGTGCTGTCCATTGAATTCCCCAGTCTCTTACTAAACCTGGAATTACTATTGGCACTGGACAGCAGGTAGAATGCTCTTTGCTTGCAGGTGCAATATACTGAGAAACATTCATAAGACTTTTCCCCACAAGAATCATTTATTTGAATGGTAGCTCCCCCATTTATTTCTGTTTATGCATTTGTGCTAGAAATCTATGAAACCTGGGTGTATATGGTGTAATTGTGACTACAAGAGGGAGATGCATATGCAATGGACCAGATTTTGAGAGCCTTGTCCTTGGCTGTGGGAACTGAGTTGGTAAGTGGCCTCCATCCAATGCTGCTGGCTGGTGCTAAGGTCTTCATTCACTGTGAAGCACAAGACGGAGCTGGATAATCTTCATCTCTGGGCTGACCCCAGTGAGGTTGGTTTTGCTCCTGTCTAAGCAACTGTGGGCACTCCTCACAATGGAACCAGATTAAAACACCCAGCCAAAACACTCCCACATGACAGCCCACTTGTACAAAATTCAGAGCTAGACTGAGATTTAAAATGTCTCTATAGGAATTTTACTGTCTAAATGTTTGCAGCTTCCCTGCATGAGAAATTAATCCCAAGAAATTCAGACTAAAATGCTTCATCACATTATAAACTAACATTTTGCATATAAACCAACTCTTTCAACAGTTTTATGTCTTTATATTTAGTTTCCTTGTTAATCGCCTTTTGCTAAATGGATAGTTCAAAAATAGGAAATAGTTAGGTGCTATTGTGTACCAGAATAAAAATTTGATCAAAATCCAAGACTTCTAACGCTTATTATAAAGCAAACCAAGGTCAACTGCATGTATACAACCTGCAGTCCCTGCTTGCGATTTAATTTATAGCTCGAACAGGACTTGTCATTTCTTCATTAGAATCTAGGGTAATTGTGTTGCTTTGCACGTAATGGAAGAAGTCCAAATTTACTGCTTGAGATAAGAATACAGTCTATACACTTGTGAGGGCAGTGCCAAAGGAACATCCTTGGCTCAGTGGTAATTTCTGAGCTGTGTAGTAGACACTAAGGTGATCTGCAGTCCAGACAGCAACTCACCTCAGAGTGTGCTTGCTTCTTCAATAGAGTTTTTGTACTTCTATATTATATGAATTATCGTGAATCTTCCAGCAATGTGCAATGTGTCAGGCAATGACATATTTCTATATGTTGAATAGGATCCTTTGGAAGGCAGTGGACCTTCGTTCAGTGTTCCCATTTCTGAAAGGAATGACAACACAGGGTGAAGATGTGTCTTCATAGCAGGGTTGCAACAGATTTTTCTTCTCTGTTGGCAGGTGAAGGCTCCTTCACCAAGTTTTCCTATTTTGGCATGATGCGGTGAAAGGGACTCTTCCTCTCACCTTTGTGCATCAGGGCCCTATCCTGAACTAAGCATTCCTCTTTTCTGAGAAGGGAGTTTACTAAAAGTAGTACGTTGGGTCTGTGTATCAGGCATGTGGGCAATAAATAAGAGGACTGGAAGCACTGCCAGTTAGGAAATTATTAAGAGGAAGTGTCAGCAGATAGTTTAATTGGTTTTGCAATGGTCAATGGATAAACCTCACAACAGATCATAGCTGGTGATGAACTCAAAAGCAAAGAATGGAGCAGAGTCTGTGGTTTAATCCAATTGCCTTCTATTAAGGACACAGATCCCAAAGTGAGGGAGCCTCTGTGAAGACTGGATATCAGCGAGACCAGATTTTAAATGAATTATTAAAATGAGCTCTTGGGTTGTAAGGCAAAAACTGTCACTGTGGTACTTCCATGCCACCTAAGGTTTAGAAGCACTCAAATATGCACTAGACAGTGGTTTTCTTGGTAAACATGGTTTATAATTCTGTTATTACCACCCCTGTAATCTGCTTCTACCAGAAGGGCTGTCAAATGAGATCACTATTGCAGTAGTGAATATTTGCAGGTACCAGTGTCTTGTTCACTGAATTTATTTTGGTTCTTAAGATTGGACTGCTGTTGAGGACAATGAGAAAAAAGTGAAATCTTCAAATTTGATGCTTCTTTGGTGTTCAGTGTTTCATGGCTATGCAGTAAAATTATTGCAGTGACCTGACAGATCCACAACTATGTTAAAAGCTTCCTGCTTATATTGATAGATTGAAGGGCGTGAAGCATGATGGCAAAAGCTGCTATACAAATAATGACATCTCCTGAGCATCTTGTAGCACTGACTATACCTATACTGTGTATTTTTCTTCCATGAAAGTAAAAACTGGGATGGCTGTTGTAATTTAGATTTGGAGGCTGTTGAATAGTTGTGAGGAAGACCCTGACGTGATCCAGACTAAGAATTTGACAGGTGTAAGCCCTTTCCCATGTAATGACAAGAGCCTCCAGCTCAAGCAGTCCATTAAACTGAGCCAATGAGGCAATGCTGTTGTGTATTCAAAATAGGAAAGCAGAGTGGTACTGAACTCTACAGTGGGACTGACAGTTGCCTCACCCTGTTTACCTGTCCCTCTCTGAAGATAGGGAGAAGTTGATGACCACTCTAGAAAGCAGAAAATTGTACTGTGCTTATACCATCAACACGGATAAAATTGTCTGTTCCATAAAAAAGTTTTTTTAACTTTGCAGCAAAATAAGATGACACACCAAATTCTTTTCAACGATGCAAGGCAGCCCAAACCTCAGCTCACTGGCTTCTCTAGAGAAATGGAGGAAGTCCAGGATGGTGCACATGTCAAATCTGGTCCATACTTCCCATCTTTGATGCCAATGATGTTGAGATAACTCCTTTTCCTGTTTCTGTTACTGTTGTTGCCTCATCCGTCAATGCCTCTGTTACTTATGTCATTGCAGTAACCTCACCAGAACTCTGGTTGAATTTACATGGCTTGGCAGCATATATCGTGTCTATACAAAAACTTTCCAGTCCTCAGAGACAAACTGAGATGGGACAATATCACAGAGAGTGACAAGTGTAGGGACTATGTTTTATCACATAGCAAATGAATAAAAGCACCAGGATACCTAACTAGTTGGTTTATGCTGAAAGATCGTTTAAATGAAATAATATGGAATCAAATTAATTTTGAATGAATTTTCAGGCTCTTAATAGTTTCCATCTTCCAACTTTCCACAGTTTTCATTTCTATAGAAATCATACAGAAGATATCATATAAAAGATCATATTATCCTTTGTACTTTAACTCAAAGTTCTGTATAAAATTAAAATAAAAGGAATTTGTTCTTTGTGAAATTTGCTTGCACTGTGTTCAGTAACTTATCAGAACAGCAAGAACAACAACATAGCTAAAAACTATCATATGCAACTAATTATGCACAAGTTTTGAAAATCAATATAAATTTCATGTACTGTACAGGTAAATGACTTAGATTACATAATGGAGATTTTTCTTGCATTGAATTACAAAGACCTCATTTGAGTTGTGTGCATGTTTATTTGTAAGTGAGGAGACAGGTGCACGAGGTAAAAACATAGAGAAGAATTTAAATTCTGCTTTTTTCTATATGGAGTGAGGATCCTTGGAGCAGATCCAAGGAATGAGACACTTCCAAGTGCCACATGCTTGGGTGGTGGCTTAGGAGGAGTCATAGTGTGATCTTTAGCCACTTTCATTCTGACCTGGCTCTGCTGGCTCTTTAATTGAGGCATAATCTCAGGTAAACCGAGGAGCTAATAGCTAAATCCAAATGCTGTAGGACTGTCAAGGCTATAAGGGCAGTTACTGCTTTCATCTCAGCTTCAAAGCATGTCCATAAAATAGGGTTTGACGGTCTGCTATGTCCTTAAAGAGCATCCAGCTACATCAGTAGTGGGAAAAGGATTGTAATCCAGCCCCTCACAGTGGTTACCTTGGTTAGCTAATGACTACACTGTGTATATTTTTATACTATACCTTTTTGGGGTCTTTTAAATTAACTCCTTCTGTCTCCTACTAGTTCTTGCAAACAGGAGAACGAGGCCCATTTTTTTCAGCCACAGACTTTCCCCAGACAGCTTCAGGAAGAGATAAGGAGCAGTCTCCATAGCTGCCACATTCATTCCGAATGCTTCTCGACCTTTCCAGCTGAGATGTTCTGCAGTCTATGTTTATTTAGAGATATTGTGGCCAAATACAAAACCATGTCTCTTTCTTTCTTTTTTTTTGTCCTCCCTGATGTTAAAAATAACATAAATAAACCAAACCAAAGTAAAATAAAACTAAATCACACAGCCTGTGAATGATCCAGGTTATCTCTTTTGTGCTTGGACAGTATGTAAGGACAGCACCCAAGGGAGCTCTTCCAGAAGGGATTGAGCTCTTGCTGATTTCTATTCCACCATCCATCTCCTCATCACAAGGTGATGCCAGAACAGCTCAAGTACCTGCAGCTCTGTGGGCATGATGGTGATGCAGAGGAATCCCTTTGCCTATGGTCCTGTGAGAACCCAGCATTACAAAAGCTATCTGCTGTATGTTTATTCTATTTTTTAAAATTGTTTATTCATAACAGTGACTCAGACATTGTGAGGTATTCTATTTATCACCATTGCATCCAAAACAAGCATTTCTATTACCACTACCTCGATTTCACTATTTGGACCTCAGGATACCATTTAACTGCAGCTGTTGAAATTGGCTGGATTTTTATGATACCAATTGCTGAAGCTATAGTATGTTTATGTTAATCTTACAATTTATATTAGTACAAAAGTAATTGAATACTAAAGCTACTTAATTTGCATTACAAAATCATTTCAGTAAAATAATAACAAGTATGAATCTTTATTATTATGGCATCAAATAAATCTGGCCTCTTGTGCATAAGAGTTATTTCAAAATAGAATTAACTATGAACAGACCTACAGGGAATTCCTGCCACATGAGTTTTAAGCAGCTTTTTCTAAAGCAGGAGTCAACATGGATAACATTACAATTCAGATGGGCAAAATAAACAAGTGCAATTTCCTTTAATCACCTATGAATATGCATAAATAAAATATCTCCTCTGTGGTTTAGATATCAGAGGCTTATTGCTAGTGTAGGAAAGCTTTGAAAAAAAACAAATTGAGAGAAAGTCAATCAGCTGAGAATAGTAAATCAAAAAACCTTCCCTCATCCCAAGTAGATTAAGTGGCAAGATGATTTAGGCATCATGTAAGTATTTCACGAAGCCCACAAGCTTTTTAAATTTTTTTTAACATTAGTTAAGACAGCATCCTGCATAACAGTTACAACAGTCCCGAACAAACAATGAAGCCCAGAGAATGGCATGTTTATTTTCAAATATTTATAGAGTGACTCCGATCACTTTGGCAAAGGAAGAGCAAATCCATCTTAATTGGTATTAAACAGCAAATAAAACTGCATAAGAGACTCCTTGGTGTAAAGAGCTTAAAGACTAATTGCTGGCACTGTGCAATGAGTAAAAGGAAACAAGACACGTCAAACATGGTGAGAGAAGAAAGGACAAAAATCCCTCTTTCAAGGTCGCATGGTTAGAAGATGTTAACTGCTGCAAGATGCCTTTAGGTATGTTATTTAGGAGAGTCTAATTCTCCTTTTCCCTTACTTTATAGGAGCAGCAAAGGAAACTTTATTTGAAATAACATTTAACTCTTGAATGCGCCAAGGCCCCATTTGTCCCTCAGAGCAAAATTACCACTTCAGGAATTTTCAGATCACCTGAGCCACAGTACCTGTTTATATGTGTTAATCAGATATGGAATCATTCAACCCAACCACAGGCAGAATGGGAATGCGATGCTATACCCCCATTTGCTGGGACAATGCAGAAATCCTGAACAGGCTACTCAGATGCCAAGAGTAACTTGTAAAGAAAAAATGACAGTGTCCATGTTTGAGTCTTAAGATAATCTTGGGATAATCTAGGGAAAGTGCAGGAGAAGCAGGAATGTTAATAGTTTGGTGGTGTTAATAGTTTGGAGGAAAAGCATTACTAAGTTATTGTGTGTGTAAGGGAAAAGGCTTCCAGATCGAGGGAAATTGATGGTATTGGTGGAGCAGTGACTGCACACAGTAAAAGTTAACGTGCTTAGGAGACCTGTACATGCTGAATAGAATCATAGAATCATAGCATGGTTTCGCTTGGAAGGGATCTTAAAGATCGTCTAGTTCCCATCCCTCTGCCATGGGAACCTTCCACTAGACCCCCATCCAACCTGGCCTTGGCAGCACTTCCAGGGATGGGGCAGCCACAATTTCGCTGGGCAACCTGTTCCAGTGCCTCAGCCCCCTAACAGTGAAGAATTTTTTTGTAGTATCTAATCTAAACCTACTCACTTTGGCTTTGAAGCCATTATCCCTTGTTCCCCTGTCACTATGTGCCCTTGTAGAATCTCTTTCCATCTCGTAGGTCACCTACAGATACTGAAAAGTCACAGTTATGACCTTTCTCACTCAGGAGCGGGAGAAGTGATGATGGTATTCAAAGAACACACTATTGGTTTCCACTGACTTCTTTGGGAGTTATGAAGTTATCAACAGTTACACGTAATCAATATAAACTCTTGTCCAAAGAATCATAGTAGCATGTTTTATACAATTTAATACTAATATCAGTTACCATCAAAAATAAAATAATGAGGAGTCAGTCTTATTGTTAATAAAAATCTTTGAGAACTTCAGATGAGAGGCACTGAAAAAGCCACATATTTTTTAGTAAATTAAGATAAGACTTTTTTTTGTCCTCCTCTCCAGTGTTATTACCTGTAGGATGAATTTGGAAATAAAATGCTAGGCTGTGGTCTCTTTCATTTTTATGTGCTATCCAATGCTGCTATCTCATTTCAGCTGGAATTCACATATGAGATGAAGAATAATAATTTTGTTTGGCATGTGTGATATTGTCCAGCAATTTTTACAAGAATGCTGAACACAGCTGTATGTTTCAGTTTCATAACACACTCCTTTCATGGTTACAAGATTCAGCTTTTTCATACCCAATGCTGCTAAAAGCAAATAGGGTCACTAACTTCCTATCTAACATTTCTGCCTCATGGAGTTTTTCAAATTGACAAATAGGTTCAGAGTGGGTTCAACATATTTTTTGAGCCTTGCTTTTTGCTGTTACTTCTTAAATTTCCATCTCCTTCTCCCTCCTTCTCCCCAGGCATTGCAGATTAGACATAAATAGACACCATTGTCATTCATGTCACCCGTGGTTATGATTGCCTTATGATTCCTGAACTGCTGGGAAAGTATTCATTTTCCATAAACTTAATGCCTTCACTTTTAACCTGCTTGTCAATTTAACATTCACTCTCCTTATGTCAAGATATTGTGTATAATTCTATTCAGATTCAGCTTTTATTTTTCTTCAGGTGGTTCAGAAAATGTAAATAAAGGACACTTAAGAAAAATATTTTTTCTGTTTTTTGTGAAATTTGATTTTAATTTTCTACCTTTATCTCCAGTATTAAAATATGTCACCTGTGAAACCTTCATGAGGTGCAAATGAGTACAAGCCAAGTACAAGTTTAGCTAAATAAAAGATGTTAATTTATAGTGTCTGAGGGTATGGTCTCCCAAGGTTAGAATATAACATTGTTTAACCATACATTTTTCTCTAGTGTGAGTCTGACAACTTCACTACTATATTAGTTTCTACTGTGAAGAAGAATATATGCCTTTGCTTAATACTAGGACAAGATGAATCATACGGTTATATACTTATTATTTTTGTCTAGTGTTGCACATCCGAGTGGGTAAAGAGTGACCTTACAGCAATCACAGAATCACAGATACCACTGAGTTGGAAGGGACCCACAAGGATCATCTACCTCGACCCTTGGCCCTGCACAGGACCACCCACAAAAATCACACCACGTGTGCAAGAGCATTGTTCAAAATCTTCCTGAACTCTGTCAGGCCAGTGCTGTGACCACTTTCCTGGGGAGCCTGTGCCAGTGCCCAACCACCCTCTGTGTGAAAAACCTTTTTCTGATATCTAATCCAAACTTCCCTGACTCAGCTTCAGGCCATTCCCTCAGGCCCTGTCCCTGGTCACCACAGAGCAGAGATCAGGGCCTGCCCCTGCTCTTCCCCTCACGAGGAAGTTGTAGCTGCAGTGAGGCCTCCCCTCAGTCTCCTCCGGGCTGAACAGACCCAGTGCCCTCAGCCACTCCTCACACGGCTTCCCCTCAGGCCCTTCACCACCCTTGTTCCCCTCCTTTGGACACTCTCTAACAGTTTAATGTCTTTTCCTGTATTGTGTCACCCCAAGCTGCCCCCAGCACTGGAGGTGAGGCTGCCCCAGCCCAGAGCAGAGGGGACAATCCCCTCCCTTGCCCGGCTGGCCATGCTGGGCCTGATGTCCCCAGGACAGGGCTGGCCCTCCTGGCTCCAGGGCACTGCTGGCTCTGTTCAACTCACCAAGGACCAGGACCCCCAGGGCGCTTTCCATGGCACTGTTCTCCAGCATCTCATTCCCTGGTCTGTACATAATAACCACTGGCCTGATGGGTAACAGGTGCACTGTGCAGATAGCTGAAATTCTTTAATCAAAATGAATTATTCAGCAAAAATTATTTCCCAGATTACATTCATATTATATTGGAGATTGTGACACATAAATGTTTCATACTAATTTCTAGTATACTAGAACCTACAAACAATTTTATACCATCCTCCTTTATGCTGAATTATTTTATTCACAAGGTTAATAGTACAGATCACCTTTGTCTGAACACTGTCATGCACAGCATTCATTATTGTGATGTGGTGTTCTGCCTTCTTTTGAATTTAATCAGTTAGAGCCATGTTTCTGTAGGTATTCTCCCACACCTAATGGCACAGTCAGATCAGTCACATTGCTCATAGACTGCTTTACTGTGATTATTTTTATGGAGTTGCTGCACATGTCTTGATTTAATCTTACATATGTGAATGGTTCTGTCAAATTGCAAGCTAAACTTATGTCATGAAAGAGAATGCATTGTGTTCACATATGGTTTTGATTTAAGGTTTATCAGTACCTATTAACCGTACTCATAGTTAATATTATACAAAAATTTTTGGCATGAAAATTGGTTTTATGATTCTTAAACTCTGAAATATACTCATTATGTTGTAGAAACCTTGTGTTCAGATTAAATGTTTTTATCATTCTGACCGAAATCAGCTCTTCTCTTTCTGAAAATACCTAGTCTTGCCCATCTAAAGATAACCTTTCGCATCTAAAGATTATCTGCTTATTTGTGAAGCTCTATTACCTTAAGGTGTGATTAGATAGGTACCTTGGATGTGTCTGGGAGGGAGGAAAGACCTGACCAACCTAATTTCAGAAATTTTTCTTCTACCGTGTATTGAAAATTACTTAAATATGACCAAACAGTCAGGCTTTTAAAAATTTCAGTTCACATACTTTCAGAGCAAAAGTCTAAAACTAGCTAGATTATTTCCTTGAGGATATCATTGCCAACAAGGGTGGTCAGAATAAGGACTAGGAAGAGAGCTTATGGAAGACAGAGATTAGTGTTAAAAGAGTGACAGGTATGGGGGAAGGGATATTGTCAAGGGAATGGAGGGAAAGCAGAGCTAACAAGCCTATCACAGCTGGAATAAATGTGTTCCATGGCCCAGGATGGTACTTCACATTCTTTTATTGTCTAGCAAGTGCCTGTAATACCTACAGGAAATGGAAGGTTATTTGCCCTATGGAAACTGGGGCACTACAAAGAACAGATGTCTGATCCTCATATGTGACATTTTCCCCTAGAAGGCTTCTGGTCTGTGCAATCCACTGGTCAAATTAAGGCATTGACCAGATACCTGCTGCAAATTATCTTTTGTCTTCATGACTGAGTTCACATAGCTTCCCACTTAATTAACACTGATATTGTTAAGATTCAGAGAAGTGATGATGATTTTTTCTGACGACATTGCAATATCTGACACCTTTCAATGCTGTAGAAAAAGAAAATAATTCCCTCCATTCTCATCACCTCCACTCAGCCTGAACTTCACTCTGGGATAGCCAGAGGCTATCACTCAGGGCAATTGCCCACAGCGTGAGACATTGTATTTCAAATTTCTTCTTTAAACCAAGATGAAGATGACATGAACCTCTGTCTTTCACACTGTTGCTTGGACTTCAGCCTTACAAATAAAATTCTCCAATAGCTTTGACCAGTACAAGTTTCATTCAAACTGATACGCTTCTGTGGATGTGTTTCAATGTCACTGAACACAAAAAAGCCATTACACTCAGAAACTTGCTGAGTTCTGCTTTGGAAAGATGCTAGATATGACAGTGGTGGGAAGTAGAGTTTAAGTCACCTTTTATATAGTTTGGAGGGTGATGGAATTTGAAAAAGGTGATAAAAACATGATCCTTTTACCACTTTTCAGAAAGCAGTGCAGGACAGAATTTTAAGGAAAGCTGTTTCTCATATTAACCTTAACACGCTCTTAATTATTACTTTTTGGTATTTTTTTATAACTGCACATAAGTCTCCTTGTGCAATAATGGTATAAACAATGACCTAAAGAAAGTGTTTTCTAAGTTCAGACAAGACAGAATTAAATAGAAGTTCTGAGCAAGGGAAGAAAGTGTTGTAGAAAGAGCTGCCATGTCACAAGGGGAAGAAAATATGGCTATATAGGTGAGTAATCAGCTCATTTAATGGCCTTAAAACAAATAAATGACAACAAATTCTTTTACTGGACTTTGCTGCTTAGGCATTACAGAACTTGCAGTGGAAATCCCAAGCAGATTCAATGTAAAGAACAGGTGAATTTTCTCACATACTTATTTCCATCTGCTTTTAATAATAGGTATGTTAATGCATATTTGTATTTACTCTGCAGAATAGGAAAGTGCCTTATTATTTTTTCTTGATTTTGATCTATTGATTTTACCTGGAAAATGTATGTAGCACTTATGAAGCACAGACCTTGACAAAAAATTATCTGTAATTTTGTCCTATGAAATAGAAAATATTGGGAGAAATGAGCAGTAAGATGGATAGAAAATAGTGTATTCCTTAAAGGAAAAAACCCAAAAATTCAAAACCAAAGCCTCAAGTGAGGTATGCTGTTTTATTATGTTTATTTAAAGTAAATAGTGTTGTACATTTTTTTGGTGACATTTTATTGATTTTTCAATTATGAACTAGACTTCCATCTACTGTTAAGAAAAATCATTCTTATCAAAATGATGCAGATTTACAAGACCCAAGAGTCTTGTTTACTGACCTTAAGTTTCTACACAGGTCTGTTGTGGTGCTCTATGGCAGGTTATTGGTTTGTCCCATAACCAGCCACTGCCACCTCCTCCCCTTCCCTGTATTTGGTTTCTCCCTCCGGAAAATTCTGTATTCCCCAATACCCCCACGGTATTCCTCCCCTCCCACAATACTTCCCATTGGTTCTGTAACCCTTGTCCGTGAGAATTCAAACCCCGCACCCCTGCACCATTGGNCTGGCGAACACAGCCAGCCGGACAGCCAGTGTCTCGGCACAGGTCAAATTCATCTTCAGCTGATTTAGATTTAGGATTCTTGGAGCTTCACTGCCAAAAGAAGAATTTGTCGGGTTTTTTCGTTCGTTTTGCTTAGAATAACAGAATCACAGAATTGTTTGGGTTGGAGGGGAGCTTAGAGGTCGTTCTGTTTCAACGCCCCTGCCATGGGCAGGGACACCTTCCACTAGACCAAGTTGCTCAGAGCCCCACCCAACCTGGCCTTGAGCACTTCCAGGGATGGGGTACCACAGATTCTCTGGGCAGCCTGTGCTGGTGTCTCATCATCCTCACAGCAAAGAATTTCTTCCTAATATCTCATCTAAATTTACTCTCTTATAGTCCTATCATTATTGCTTGTCCTGTCACTACATGCCCTTGTAAAAAGTCTTAGGTTCTCTTGTGGCTCCTTTATGGACTGGAAGGTCTCTCTGCAGACTTCTCCACACTGAACAACCCCAACTCTCTCATACTTTCTTCGTAGGAGAGGTTCTCTGATCATAAGCCCTCTGATCATAATCACAGCCTTTTTCTGGACTCACTCCAACAAGTTCACAGATTTCTTGTGCTGGGACCCCAGAGCTGATGCAGCTCTGCAGGTGGGGTCTCATCAGAGCAGAGCAGAGGGGCAGAATCCTCCTCATCCTGCTGCCCATGGTGCTTTGGATACAGCCCAAGACAGGGTTGGCTCTTTGGGCTGTGAGTGCACATTGAGGGCTCATGTTGAGCTTCTCATCCACCAACAACCCCATGTCCCTCTGCTCAGGGCTACCCTCAGTCTCTCTTTTCCCAGCCTGTAGTTGTGCTTGGGATTGCTCCAAACCAGGTGCAGGATCTTGCACCAGGCTTTGTTGAACTTCATGAGGTTTGCATGGACACAACTCTGAGGCCTCTACAAGTTCCTCTGGATGTCATCGCTTCCCTTCAGCATGTTGACTGCACCTGACAGATTGCTGTTACCAATGAACTTCCCAAGGGTGCCCTCGATCCCATTATATTTCTTGTCTATGTCACCAGTAAAGATGTCAAATATTCCTGGTCCCAATGCCATACCCTGAGGAACCCCGTGTGTCACTGGTATCTGCTTTGTTTTCCTTTTTTTTTAAATAAAACTAAACACCTGATATCCCTTCATGTCATAAAACATATTTGCTACAATGTACCCCCATATGGACTACTTACCACTGATCCAATTCTATAATAAACAGTAGAAGTGTATGTGGAGGAAAGCTGAGATGGAATTACCACAACTTATCATCTATATTTCCAAAGGAAAGGACAGGATTTATTTCAACCAGACAGCAGCATTTCCCTCTTCTCCTGGGTTTTCAGGTTACTCTCAGTTTCTCAGCTTGATGTGCTTCTGATCTTTAAACACAGTCATGTCTACTTTGCAGCAAAGAAAAAAATCATTAAATACATTTATCTTTCTAAAAAATAGAATTCTTACTGGTTCCGTTGGATTCTGACAGGATAGCAAACAATTTTATCCAAAATCAACAGCTGAGCTTCTAAACTATGCACTTGTATAAATTGTCTTGCAATGATAGTATTTTTCTACAAACAGAGTTAATACATTTGAAAGTACAATGTGATCTTAAAATTATCACTGCTCTCTTTTCCTCTCACAGTGAATGAAGCTAAACAGAGTAAGAGGTCCTTGCCCTATGTAAAAAGTTGTAGAGGTATTAAAGAACAGCTGTTGCAGAATAACTAACCTTGCACGATGGAGTAGAAAAGTTCTTGTCTTTTACTGCCAGCTACCACTGAAACCCGTTATATGAATCATGCTTCTTTCATGCTGCAAATATGAACACACAGACCTGCAGTTTAATCTCAGATACCACTGAAAGAATATTTGACAAGGACTCACTATTTGAAGATGACACTCAGGAGTTATCCTCTAATCATGCTGATATTGACCTTGGATTTTTCTCCTTTTTATTTTCTCCAAATAAAATTGACCATTTTTGGAATGTACCATAGACAACAAATCAAGTTTACACACACTTAAAGATGTTTCTAAGTGTTAATTATATAAAACCCCTTTAATTTCATATTTTTTTTTCCAATATGAAGCTATGCCTTCTAAAAGGCTTTGCAAATTGTAGCTTGTAGGAGAAAGAAAATACGGAAACTGTCCATAACTATTTTTTAGCTGTGACCTTACACTGCTTGAGACCTGAAATGTAACCTTTTTTATACAGTAGCAAATGGTTTTATCATTATTTTATTAAATTTCATAAGAAACAAAAGCAATAGTGCATCAATGCTTTATGTTTTGTTTAAGGGAAAAGCTAACCTGGGTCACAGAAGGCCAATGGGAATACATACTATAGGCATCATATTTATTCTACTTGTAAATGCCAAGTGATTCAACATCTGCAAAGCCACATTTAAAGAAAAACTTTCCCAGATCGTTTGATAGCTTTTACATCTGTAACAATGTACTGTGGGTCATATTTATAACTGCCTAAGCTGGACAAGGAACATTTCTGTTAGGATTTTTTTCCATGGCTAACCTCTATGAGAAAAATACTCTGAAATTCCAAAATAGTAATTATAATCCCAGGTATAAAACCTTCTTTTGTTCTTCTAGGAATAGTCAGATTTATACACAAAATACTATTTCAAAGTATCAGATAGTTCAAAGGATATTTAAAAACAAGTGTTAGGAAAACACAAAATCTTTGTCTATCTTTTCTTTTTTTTGTAGAAGTACATATTTCTCAGTCATTTAACACCTATGTCACACTTCCACAAAAGGGAGTAACATCATGGAATTTTTGAGTAGGATCTTTAGTACTGCAAGGGAAGGGTAAATTGCAAGAAATTCTTACTCCTTCTGAGGGAAGCTACTCAGCTTTATTTAGCTATGTTCCACATTTTGCATATTCCTTGCTGCATCCTCTGTGTGCTGTCATTTGAGACTCCAGTGGGAGTCCAAATGCACTGGGTGCTACTGAAAGATATAGAAAGGATTAGAACACTTTTTCCAGTAATTAGGCAAGAATGCTCCACTGAGGTCATTGCAGAAGTTATTGTCTTAGCTTGAGTAGTTGAAATGTTTTGTTTAACGCACATAGTTGCTTTCTGAAATAGAAGGATCTATGCCCATTTCACAGGAAGTTTCTATTGTAAATATATTGCAGCAACTGCACTGCTTTTTGTCTTATATAGACACAACATTATTAATTCTAATTTTCAAACTAATTAGGCATATAAAGGTGGGAATAAAAATATAAATAATATTTCCTTTCTCTGTGGTTCCATGCTGTTTATCTGGAGGTGGAATCCTAAAGAAATCATTACCTCTGCACAACATTTTCAATATGACTTGAGTCACTCCAGGCACTATGACTGGGTACAGAACAAAGCTCTTGCTCTTTAAACTCCATTCTGCACACCTCCTACCCTTGACACACAGGATGGCTTCTGCAGTGTCTGGACTACTTTGTTTGCAGGTCATAAAGCTTTATACAGAGATTTTGTCATCAGACTCAATGATCTGTGAAGGAGCTTGAACTTACCAACTCACTCCGGCTTGATTTCAGGACTCATGCAACTGCTGTTGCCACTCTTAATCTTTATCTGTCATTTTCTGTTCATACTTTCCATTAAAAAAATTCCTTACTAGAGTTGCAATTTGTTTTAAAAAAGGATGAATTACCTTCAGTTAAAGAGAGAAAAGTTATTGGACTAATTAATCTCTGATACATTGGAAAGGGTTTTTTTCTTGGATACAAAAGACAAAACAAATATAGAAGAGTGAATCCTTCCCATGGTACCCTCTTTCACATGCCTGCTTGAATCACTGTCTCCTGCCATAAACAATGGATGTTCTTCAAATTCTACATCCTCTGATTCTTACTCTACCTTGAAGCACAAAATAATCTAATCCAAGTATCCCTTTGCTCTAGAAAGTATTTTTTCTATTGGGTTAGTATGATTCTCCTCCCCATTCCACTGGGGTGGGGGGAGTGAGTGGGAATTGAGTGAGTGGCAGCATGGTGCCCAATTTGCATCTGGGCTTAAACCACGGCAGAGGTGAAAGGTGATTGGACTAAAATACATGATGTTCCCACTGATCAGTAGAATAGTTTCCACCTCTTTATATCTATATCTACCTATATCTATATCAATATCTATATCAATATCAATATCAATATCTATATCTATATCATCTATATCTATATCTATATCTATATCTAATCTATATCTATATCTATATCTATATCGATATCTATATCTATATCTCTGGCCATGAAGTTAATTTTTAAATTTGATTCAATACTCGTAATTTTTCGGGTGTCATTCAGTCATTCTTGTTTCCCTTTGACAGCAAAACAGAAATGCACCCAAGACATAGGGTGTACCCAAGGTAGATGCCTGTTTCCATTGGTCATAGTCCCTGAAGTTTTGCTCAGCTTGCTGCCAACTTAGTCACACTGAATATCTCAATTCAGGCAGGAAGAACTCTTGCCACAATGACAGAAAAATGACATTCCAGATAGGAGAAGTTTATTTCATTTGGATTAAAAAATCATTTTTCTGATTGATTGTCTTGAAGGTCTACTGTAGTTTCATTTTATTAGTTGAGGCAAAGGCCTCTTTCCCTGAATTTTATGAAAGTAAAATATGTGTGCCTCTTTCTACTACTTTGATGTAGAAATTGAGAAAAAAGTTGAGTGAAGCCCCTTGAAGTCAAAATGATATTTAAACAGAAATAATTACTAGTTAAAAAAGTAGTTTTAAAAGTCTCTTTGAGGAATTAACTTTTCATACAAATAGAATGGAAAGAACTATTTTTTCTAAACTAAGCATGAGTTGATTGATATTGTCCATTAAGTGGTACTATATTGTTGAACACAAAAAACCATAAAGGTGTTTTACCTCAGCAAACAATATTAGCAATAGTGCTTCTTTTTCTTTCATATATTGTTTTTACTCTGTTAGTGATAGATATTTCCTATAATATAGCTAAGAATAAGATTCTGTTTGTGATAGTTATGGCTGAGGTAGAGTTAATTTTCTTCATAGCAGTTGGTATGGGGCTGAGTTTTGGACCCGTGCTGAAAATAGTGTTGATAATACAGAGATGTTTTTGTTACTGCTGCTGAGCAGTGCTCACACAGCACCAAGGTTTTCTCTGCCAACCAGAAGGCTGGGGGTGCACGAGGATTTGGGAGGGGACACAGCTGCGACAGCTGACCCAAACTGACCCCAGGGATATCCCAGGCCGTGTGGTGTCATGCTCAGCTGGGGGCAGAAGGAGGAAGGGGGGGACATTCAGAGTGATGGTGTTTGTCATTCCAAGTCACCATTACACACGGTGGAGCCCTGCTCTGCTGGGGGTGGCTGGACTTCTGCTTGCCCATGGTAAGTGGTGAGTTAATTCCTTGTTTTTCTATGCTTGTGTGCACAGCTTTTTCTTTCCCTGTTAAGCTGTCTGCATCTCAACCCAGAAGTTTTCTCTCTTTTACCCTTTTGATTCTCTCCCCCACCCCAGTGGGGGAGAGTGAGTGAGTGGCTGTTTTCAGCTGGCATTGAATCAGGACACTTTGCCAGGTAAGCCCAACAAAAGGCACTTTTGCCACTTTCTGAAGATCAAACACATTGCATTCTACTGCTTTGAAAATTCTACTTCTTTAGCATCTGGCACAATGAATTTATTTGGTTTTCCTTTTAAAAGTCATAATATTGCATAACATAATTGCCCTTTATTAATTTTAGATATCTCATTAAATTGATGCGAAACCTCACCTGTATTTTAGGGTCATTGAGAACAAAGATTGTTTGTTTTTCTTTGCAGTGCTCAGTGGAACAGAGCTTTCTTCATGTTGTGAGAAAACCACAATAAATTAACATGAATCGCCAGGCTTCTTTCAAGCAATGCTTGATCAGTAGTGTAAAGCAATAAGCATGTATTTATTGCACTTATTGCAGAAATAAAAGAAATAGCATTAACTAAGTTACAACACAATGTGGTCTGTGGAGATTGCCTGAAAAAAATTAATGAACTTGTGAAAATTCTGAGTATCATTCTGCCAGTGGGACAGGTGTTTTACATGACTGTCCCAAAGCATAGTCTGTCATTGTCATCCTTATCAGTGCCACTGTATCTCTTGTGTGACATCTGCAATATTTACAGATAAATATAAAGTCAAGCTTCTTCTGCTGAACACTGTAATTTAAATTGACCATGCACTTAGGAAAACCATGAAAAGGAGATGGAATTAACCTACATCATGCCGGGAGCTGTCAGCATGGTGGATGCTTTGATTGAATCTACACTGAGTTCTCTAAAGACTTTACACTGAGTAAATATTACTTTTCCTCAACTGCTCTTAATCATTCTGACATCTCCCATAATTAGAAAACAACTACCAGTACAACTCACCACTCTTAAAACTAGGAGGCTCAGAGGCTCCATGGAGTCCTTAGTGCTAGTTTATTTATTTGTGAGGCTCTCAGTTACCTCTGTGATAGACAGGATCATCCTGCCTAGACCCCAGAGGTTATCAGGGCCAACAGCCAGCATTGCACAAAAAAATTGTGTTGCTTTCACATCATTTGAATATGTTTTCATTAAGTGATTTTTACAACTGACACCAACAGTTTTGATCTTCGGCACATGTCTGAAACAAGGCTGGAATTTATATTTTATTTTATTCTAAGTGTAAATACAAATAAAGCACAATGAACCTAACTAGAAATAAAATCAGGTCTTGCACAACATTTTATCAGAAATCCTGGTCCTCCAACTGCTATGCATTGAAATGATATCACAGGTCATAAAAATTACAAGAATTAATTTTTTTTTCTGCAGGTTGTGTGTCCAAGAGTTATCTACTGCTGATACCCAAGAGTTATCTACTTCATGGCTACAGTGAACTGTGGTGGATTCTGGTCCTCATGATGCACTTCTGTTTTTCCTTCCTTTTAAAACAAAGGACAAGTACTGGTCATATTTTTGAGTCTTAGTCTTCATTCCCAAGGAGTATTGTGATGCATCTAAGGCATCGCTGGACTTACATATGAAACTGGAACAGGTATGGCCAACTTTCCTGGGATAGCAACTGTTCTGTAAAGAACCAGACCCAAGAAATCTATCTAGTAAGAAGTGAGCACTGTTTTCAGATGACTAACCAGACAGATGTGTGTTATAAGAGCCGTATATGGAGACTTATGCCCCTAAATTTCCATTATAGCTTTGCTTTAGTTTTTTTTAAAGCCTTCCATCAGCTTGACTATTTAGCGATTTACACCAAAATCAGTAGTTTAGAGCAAACAATCTGGCCAGTGTCATCTACAGCTAATATGCATTTGCTTTTCCAGAAGCTGTTTCCAGTACTATTAATCTGTGTCATCATTGATACAATATTATTTGTAAGTAACCATTCCCTTCACTTTGGACTGTTAAATATAGCAAAGTCTAGGCAAACCTGATACAAAGGAAATGAATTAATAGCATCTATTTATGTTAAAAGATGCAAGATTTCCAACAGAAAATAGAAAATGAGATCCTAGATTTTTGCTTGGCTGATACATATTGGTGAGATTTATGCATATAGTGAATACTAAAAAACCCAGGAGAATTGCATGGAAGGACTCTTCCGTCCTTGTTTTTTCTCATTTGGGTTTGGTGCTGGGTTATACTTAAACAGCAGCAGGAGCTTGACAATGGGAAGCAAATCTTAGTCAAGCTATTTGGATTGCTCCAACTGTATTTCCATTCTTATATTAGCTCCTTTGCATACACAGAAGGGTAAATCAGTTTGGTCTGCTAACTTGATATCACAATTTTCAAATTCAAAAGTCCCCCTTTGGCTGTGCAGCACAAAATGGCAAACTGATTTCTGTCATCTGTACGTACATACATATTAAGGGGTAACATTTTGCTACTGTTTTTTAATTTAAAGTCTAACAGAAAGCAAAATTTTAAATAGGAGAATATAGTGAAAATTAGATAGAAAGGTAGTAAGGGGACTATCACATTTCCTTGTTGGTTTGGTAGCTCTGAGCAGGTTCGTAGGTGCTCCACAGGCCACACTGCAGGTGAGGCACAGGGGAATTGAAATAATGTGTCTATTTCCCACAGATGTCATAAGAAACATCTGGGTTTTGTAGCCTGTATGAAATCTCACAGAACATAACTCTGGGAGTGGTGGAGGGAAGACAATGTATCCTTGAGCAGATGTAAAATGGTCTTTCACAGATTTTTGTGACTGGAAGGGACAATTCTGAACATCTTGTAATGTTTGCATAACAAAAGCTACTTGTGTTTTCTAAATGAGAGAGATGGGGTAGCTAAGAAACTAAATTCTACATTAGAAGAAACTGCCAATAAGATAAAAATGCTAAACTATAATGTAAAATGTTAAAACATGTAAACCACTGCCTACACTATGCTTAAGAATCCTTTTTAGTGAAAGGCTGCTGTTCAGTGCAATCACCCAAAAGACCTTTGTAGGTTCACTATGTTGACATCCCTAACACCATATAAACCAGAAGACAATAGTTTTTAACAGGATTGCCTGAGCTCGTGCCCAGAGAACAGGCAAGGACCAGGACACGAGAACTTTTGTTTTGCTGGACTGAGATGATATTACCTATAAATTGTTTTGCTGCATAAAGATTGAAATATGGGGTTGCTGCATAAGTAGGATAAGGCTAGATTATCTCCGAATTACCAAACAGCAAAACGGTGTTCATAATATAAACAGTTAAAGTACAGAGACCTGTCTGCTGATAGTAGAGCATGAGCCATTTGATTTTATATTTCAGAGATTCTACATAAAACCTCTTTATGATCACACAAAATGGTAAAGACCAAGGCAGCAATGGAAATACAAAAAATGTAAAAAGTCTGGAAGTGGCACCTTCTATCTCTAAAAGTTATTTCCTGTTCTGGAAGACTAGAGGCATGGGATGCAATGTAATTTTCTTTATTAGACACAGATTTTATTCTTTTGCCTCTGGAAAACATCTGGCTATGTTCTGATGTTTTTTCCTCTGATGAATATGATGTTATCACCCAGGGCCCTGGGAAACATTCTCCTGACACCAGGTGTCTCACAGAGTATCATCACTTTTCAAAAACATGGTGAGATGAGTTTTATGCTAAATGTCTTAAAAGGTGTTCTGCAAGGAGGAGGTAAAAAGGGGACACAGGGATCAAAATGAAGGTGGAACAATGCTGCACACAAGGAATGGACAGCAGCAACATGATCACATCTTAGATTTTCTGTTGTTTTTGCTGACTCTTTTCATTGGAATGACCTTCTTGATCAATAATGGCCCTGGTGATGAGGTATATTTTACAGGTAAATATAGTCAGTGTGGGTATGTTACAGTCAATGAAACTATAAGGTTGTAATCTACATGTCAATGAGAAAAAATCATTGTAAATGTAATGTAATGTAAATTCTTTAATGTAAATTCTCTAAATACAACTTTAAATATATCAGGACACTGACATAACCATTTTATACCCTCTCAAGAATCCCTGAAACTTGTTTAACAACAGTAATTTTCACATCAACAAAATATATTGTATTGTGCTGTCTTTAGTTTATGCTGCTTTTCAATAACATTTTAGCATAATATTTACTTGTACAGACTGTTGTTGGAAATTTCCTGTCTAGTAGACTTTTAAAAAAGAGTAATATTCAGAAGGAATAAATCTTATGTCATCTGAAGTGATGGGCAACACTTCCAGGGGGTAAGTTGCCAATGGCAAGAATGAATGTAGTAATATCAGGGAACAGGATTGATCAGGGTGAATCTCACAATGGAGATGTTCCTCTTCCCTGACTAAAATACAGGCTGGATGCCTATGTTTCAGATGGCTAACTCAAGATGAGAAAGGGCCACTGGTGCTAAAAAAGGCCAATGGAACAATTTATTAGCAGAATTGTAACTGCCTCAACTTATTTTTCTCAGCTTTAAGTCCCTTTTGGGCAGTCTGGAGGGAAAAAAAAGTTCTTTCAAAAAAATGGTAATGAATTTTCTGACCCTTTAGATATTTGTGTTGGTTCTGTGTAGGTTTGTGACAATATGGACAATGCCTTTCACCAAACTCAAACTATTTTTGCTGGTAAGTTTACCTACTCCGAATAACCTTTCCTTTTAGCAGAGAAAATTTACACAGCTTTTTGGGGAGGTCTTAATGGTCAACGCTTCACTAAAGAAGGCTCTGGAAGAGTCACAGAGAATTTTTTGCAAAATAACAAGGTATTGGCATCTATCAGGAGGTCTGGTATTTTACCTAAACATTACTATCTATGTATAAATACATGCTTGAGGATAAACAATACAAGGTTCCATTCACAAAATAACAGGTTTAGATTCTTCATATCAGTCAAAGAATCAAAACAGTAGTGTAATACTCTATTGTATAGTACATACAGTATAAAATATATATTGTATAGCGTGTAATAAGATAGCAGCCATGTACACTTCAGAGGTCAATCCTTCAATAAACTCTGTGCCAGTGTGTTCATATTTTTTGTGTGATGAACTAGACCTAAATGATGTAAATGTTCTTCCACAGTAAACTGCTTGTAGGATCAAAATGGATATGAGAGAGGTGTCAGTCTCTTTTGTTTTTTCCTGCTTGTAAATCATAGAATGGTTTGGGTTGGAAAGGACCTTAAAGATCAACTACCCTGCCATGGGCAGGGACACCTTCCACTAGACCAGATTGTTCAGGGCCCATCCAACCCAGCCTTGAACATCTTCAGGGATGGGCCATCCACCACTCTCTGGGACACTTGTTCCAGTGACTCATCATCCTTCCGCTAAAGAATTTCTTCCTAATATCTGATCTAAACCTGCTCTCATTCAGTTTAAAGCTGTCACCAGTTGTGCTATCACTCAATGCCCTTGTAAAAAGTCCCTTTCCAGCTCTCTTGTAGCCCCTTTAGGTACTGGAAGGTGCTGTATCTTCTCCCTGGAGCCTTCTCTTTTCCAGGCTGAGCAACCTGTCTGCAGAAGAGAAGTGCTCCAGCCCTCTGATCAGCTTGGTGGCCTCTTCTGGACTTAATCCAACAGATCCATGTCCTTCCTGTGCTGGGCACCCCGGAGCTGGATTCAGCACTGCAGGTGGAATCTTACATGTGCAGAGCAGAGGGAGAGACTCACCTCCCTTGCCCTGCTGCCCATGCTGGTTTGGGTAGAGCCCAGGACATGGTTTTCTGGGCTGCAAGGGCACATTACATGAAACTTTTTGTGACTTTGAACAAAAGGAAACTAAAGGAATTGCACATTACTGCTTGACTATTCTTATACATCACTTTGTCTTCTATTTTCATGCTGACAGCTTAACAAAACCTTTTTTGGTTAATTTGAATGTAATCCTTTCAGGTAGTGGACATCCAACCAGCATCTGAAGGTAATTAGTGAATCAAATAAAATGCTAATGGAAGCAGGTAATTACTTGAGAGCCGATGGGTAATAGTGGGAGGTAATTATTTCAATATCTGCATGCTCTTACTCAAATTGCAGATTTGCCACAGCCTGTCTCTAGGAAAGCTTGAAGTGTCGCTACTTCATTTTGAAATGGATGGGAGAGAATCATTGCTTAAGCAAGGATGCATTTCACACCATAAAAGGAAGCACACTCACATAAACACTTTAATTTGATAAGATAGTCTGTAATTTTGACAGGCCAAAGTAGTCCAGCGTATGGAAAATGCAGTGCTTCTTAAAAGCAGATTTTTACTCTGTACAAAGTTGATTAGAAAAATAAGATTCATTAAAACACAGATGAAAAACATCTGCTTATATGGCAGATGGTAATTCAGCTATCAACACATCCAACTGTTAAATGAATGGACTGATTTAATACAAAAGTATGGTTTTCCCTCGTCTATGGCTCATTCATTTGCAGATTGTTGAAGTAATTTTTTTTCGTATTAAGCTGAGCTCTTCAACAATTCAAAATTATTTAAGTCCTCCTCCCCCTTGCCTCTGGCATACACCTTCTCTATTCTATTTAGCCTTGCTGCTAAAACAAAGACAAATGATTCATCCTTAATGTGGAAAAATGGAAAATTTGTGTGTCCTTTCCAGGTATTATAACACACTGGGCCTAATTCTTGGCTGCTGTAACACTGACTTCTAGGGAGTTGAACTGATTTTATCTGGTTTCTCCTTTACAGTGGAGAAGGATGTTGTGAATTTACTTCCTGAATTCCTAGAATGATTTCATAATCAGAAGTATTGCAGTAAAGATGTCTTTAGATACTGTGGTCAGGAACAGTTTCCTAAAACAATTGCACTGAATCCCACCCTTTAAAGTAATATAATAAAACAATTATGAGGCTCTTTGCACAGTGCCTTTGATATCCTGGAGGCCAGAAAAAGCTGTCATTATACATGGACCAGAAGGCATTTCTTGGCTGTTGACTACTCATTGCAGAAGACTACATTCTGCCTTGCATTATACTTGTGCAACATTATTGCAGTCAAAAGTGTTGTGAAACTGAGACCTGCAGATAGAATTTCAGATGGGTTGCCCTGCATTTATATTGCTCAACTGCTATGCACTGATTTCTCTGTTTTGTGAAGCTCATAAATGTCTGCATGTGAAACAAATAAATGCTTAGAATTGGACACTTTTTTATTCTTTAAAAAGTGCATCAGCTTTGTGTTTGATTCTAAAATTATTAGGAAGTAAAACTCTTAACTTTTAGAGTAACAGAGAAAACCTCAGAAGGATACTGACACCAAGTCAGTGCACGGCAAGTGGCTGGGGCTTGGTCTGAAACTTAAAAAAGGTGGAGACGTTAACTTAAGCATTTTTTATCTCACAACAAAAAATAAATTGTGTAATAAAGTACAAATGTAGAATTATAAATAAAGTATATTTACAAAAGCATATTTTTAAAAAGTATAAGTGGCTTCTTGGACATTTTGATAAAAACAGAAACAAGGCAAGGTAAAGCTTCTGTGAGGGTAGAACCAAAAGAAAATAAAATATGTGATAAAAACTAGTATTTTCTTCTGTTTTCAGTAAAAGCTTTTTGGTGCAGTTGACATTCCTGGTTAGGACACATAATGTTCTTTGACTCACAGGAGCAAGTGCTGCTGTGGCTTTGTGAGAACAGGAAGTTTCCCACTCGTATCAGTAATACCTCAGGAACTGACGCTTGGGCTTCTCTTGAGTGCCTGATGTTTATAATGAGCACTTTGGAAAAACATATGATGTCCTGAACTTCACTTCCTGATGGCTTGAAAATGCATGTTTAATGGCAGTTTGCATATTCAAATCTATAACCACAATAAACCATAGCAGAGAAATGACAGTATCTGTTATTAAAGTTACATGACTCATGTAGCAGAGAAGTCCAGCAGAGTGAACGTACTGTTACTTGAAAATTGGTTATTTATGTTGTGCTAGTGTAGCAATAACATTACAAGGAAGTGTCCAAAGTTTTAAAAATCTCTCCTCTGGAAATGAGCACCAAAAGAGCCCAGCAGAATCATCTCCATTACTCTATTGATCCGATTTCTCCACAGCAAGTATTTAATTATTAGTTCTTGAAGTCAGTGTCAAACAAGCATGTTGATGAAAAATACCTCTGTCTAATTTTGGGGAAAAAAGGTCTGGAATGCATGCTATTCTCAAGCTGTGTCAGGAATTCAGCATGTTAAAGGCTTTGAGCATATTTCTGGAAGCACCTGTTATAAAACTGTGTAGAATTCATGTACATACAGAAATCCAGAAACAGCACCACTTTTATTTATATTAGACTGGGTCTGAAAATTGTTGGACACTGGTTTTCTCCTATTCAAGATTCCAGTTCAAGAGTGCTCACCTATAAAGGAATGGACTTACACTTTCAGCACTCATTCCTCTCTGAGCAAAATAGCTAGGCACAAATTTGCCAGCAATAACAGCAATGGTCAGGCTGCCTTAGTGCATCCTCAAAGCAATTCAGAAAGTGATTTTCATAACATGGTTGAGTAGGTGGAACTTTGGAACAAACTTACACAATTGGTATAACTGTTCATAATTCAATGTACCTTTCAGGTAGTAAACTTTCGCTCCTCTTCTGAAGTCTGCTCATGTTCAAGGTACCTTTCTTTGGAACAGAGTTTAAAAATAATTTCCCTTGAAGTCAATAAGTGACTCATCAAGACAAATGTTTTGACCAGGATTTTGTTTTTACTCGCGTGTTTCTGAGCTGGGATCGATGAGTTTATATAGCTTGAAAAGCCAATCAACCTTTAGAAGAGCCTGAAAAACATACTATTGTGCTGCTGCAATTGTTGAAGAGGGAGAAACTGTATAGTGAGAAAGGGAGTTTTTTCTGCGAATTTGTGTTACTATTGCAGCTAAACTTCAGCGATAACAGAAGGAAACTAGAAAAGGAATTTTTGAGGCAAAGGCTGAGACATAAGTGAAACATGACAAATAAGGAGGTCTAACAAATCCTAAAGTTTTATGACTCACTGATCGAAAGGGTTCTGATATTAATTTTTTAATTGAGGTGACAATGAAATATTAAGATTCAAACTGACTCAACTCCGCATACATCCAGCACAAACACCTGAACTGGGGATCAGATCTCTCCTGTAGACAGTGGATAGAAAAGGAATTTTTTGGGTATGTATTTGATTTCATAATATAGCTTTTCTGTAAGTGAGGTGAGGTGCACTCTGTAATTTCCAGTTCTGCCCATTGGCCACACAGGGGGTGTGTGCACTTAGCTTAGATGCAGATATTTTCACTGTATGCATTTGGTCAAAAGAAGTATATTACAAGTCTCTTTTTCAACACAAGTAATTGAAGGAATACTTTTGACAAAGATCTCTCTTTGGTGGAAAAGCACAGTTTATTCCAGGTTAGTGTTTAATGGAAAAGCTTGAGGTTAATATTTGACCCTTCTTTCACCTCTGTGGCTCCACCATGTCTTCAGAAAACTTCATTGAATAGATCTTATTATTAGGCAGGTAAGATTATAGTACAGCTTCAAGCATGAGGAAAATGCCATGCTCATTCAAGTTTGTAAGTTCATTATGTTTGTTATCTCTGGACCTAATTTAAGTGATTTTTCTTTCCTGACTTTTTAAAATTATACAAAAGCAATTTTTTTCAATGTGCAGTGAATAAATAAATTGACTATTTCGTTTTTCACATCATGCTTTCATTTGAAATACTCCCATTTCATTATTATTTTGTAATATTATTTGAAAGTCATCCACTTTGAACTCTCTCACCCAAGACCCAATTAATCTCACCTGAGTGAATCTGCTTACAACACAAAGAGTGTTGAAGTCAGTGGATAAATCCCCTTGAGTTGAATGCACACACTTGAAGGGAGCATAAATATTTTCATAATCAATGCTACAAATTCTAAAAAGTTTATAAGATTAAATCAAATGCAATCTTATGTACTTGGGAAAAAACATGTATGTTTACACTATTCTAAACAGCTTCGCTTTTCAAATCTCTTCTATTCCATTTGAAAGTGGTCTTGAAATAGAGCTATAAATGAAGAAATTTTGTTTTTTTATTTTCCCAAGCTCTAAAAATCATAATTTCCTAGAAATTGGCACAGAGGAAATTAATCCTCTAGGTGGATTATCCAAAGACATAAGAAAGCAAAAACACAGTTTATAGGTACTAAAAGTATAATATTTAATTACAAAAACTGACATGATGAACTGAAATATTGTGTAATACCATAATGAATATAGGGTATGGGAAAAGCTGTGAAATATTGGCAGATCATTGAGCAGATGAAATGAAACTAGAAAACACATGTCCAGACATAGTCAAGACTTCAATTTGCCATTTTCTGGCAAAGTCATTAAAGGAAAAACATAACTTTTACTTCCAAAGCCTCATGGATTATAAATCCATGAAGAGAAGCCTTGTGGGATCAGTCAGTAGGGGGTGGAATAAGTTAAAGATAGCAATCCAAAAGAAGGCAGCTTCTGTCACAAACATTTTATTGGAGCTGTTATTCCATTTTTCTGAAAGACAGAGGTAGAAAGAAGTGTAATTAATTTTTCAGATTTTAAAATATATCTCTCAGTTATATTTTATACATCTCAGAGTGTGTGTTCTGCAGAAAACCCAACCATGCATGAACTCTCTCAAATGAACACACATTTCCCCCACTGTGACCATCTCTGTACTCCCACCTCTTGAGAAGAGGCTTGAGGAAAGACAAAGTATTGCATATTTAGTGTTAAGTGGTGTGACACCTATCTCTACAGCTGATTTCTGTAGGCAAAATGTAGAAGGACAAAAGTGAAACATAGCAGTGCTTTGTCCCATGAGGAGGTTTGTCTCACCAGAGCTGAACTGTAGTCCAGCACAAGATCTATTTCTTCTGCTATGCATTTTCTCAATAGAAGGGGAAGCCAAGAGACAGTTTGAGTGAACTGGTAAATGAATTATTTTATGATTAACTAAAAAAAAAAACAAACAAACCAAAAAACCCCCACAGAAACAAAGGGAGAAAAGAAAGGACCTATTTCTTTCAAAAATAGAGTCTAACCTAAATAGAGACCAAAATTACTGATCTACAAAAAATAAACTGTAGTTTTTAGAGGTAAAATTTGTTGACTATACATTATTGTCAGCCAACTTTATTTTATAGGACATTTTAAACAATGGAAATAATTGAATCTTCCAGAAGAAAAACAGCCAGCAAGACTCCCTTGATTCTGCTAGATATTGATTTCTCTTATCTCATGCACTCAAACATGGTCAACACAGTAACAGCTGGAGGGAAGAACAGCAGCTGTCCCGAAAAGAACCAAACTGGAAAGCGCATTGCCCAAGAGGGAGAAAAGATCACCTGCAGCTGCCCAGCATGGCATTAGGAACAGGCAGCCTGGCAAAAAAACACATGGACTGAAACAGCGTGGAAAATTCTAGAGCAAGCCAAGGGTGCCCAGAAGGTCAAGGCAGGAGATTTACATCACTCTCAGGTTGCTGCCTTTGGTAAGATGTGAAAGGGTTGATACAAGTCTCCCAAGGCAAAAAGCAAAACCAGTGTTTAATTTTCTTAGGAGAATGAAGAAGAGCAGCTGAGTGACAGCCTAGTGATCAACAGGATGCATGTTTGGCAAAGTTAAAGCAGTTTATCTGTTTTAAAAACAAGGCAAGAAAATAGGTCAAAATGCTGTGGTCAGGAACCAGTCAGCCCAGAGGAATCTGTGCTGGCTATGAAAAGTCAGAAGACAACTATCTCATATTAATATTTTGTAGCCTTTCTATTCACCCATTGGATAGTTAACCACATATTTACAAAATATATTTTCTCTTTCTCACATGATGAGCTTGAAAGTGGTGGAGAAGAGAATCCAGTACACAAAACATCTGCTTAAATGTTGAATGTGTCAGACTTCCCTTTGTAAGGTTCTGCTATGTCTTACTCAGCAACTGTCACCCTGCAGTTCTGTCCCGTAGAATTTGCAGGACTCTGGCAACTACAGTCACTGTGCTCCATAAATAACACATATAGAACTCTGACTGCTGGGTTTGATATTCACAGAAAATCTAAATCTAAACCTGAGCTGGAGTACTGAGAGACAGAGAAAACAATTAGGTCTGCTGAAGCTGAGACACACTTCAATCATTTTATTTCTCCTGCTGCAAATTTTATTAGTAAGTATTGATTAATTTCAGCAGTAACCACACTGCAAATCAAAGGCTTTAAAACCTTCTGCTTGGGTGGGAAGTCTGTGCAGAGGCTGTAAATGGGTCTGGTACATTATAGCACTGTAATTAAGTAAAAATGTCATGAAAATGAAACATTCTGGAAAATTTAGAAATATTTCCTTACGTTGTGTGAATAGGATATTAGAAACAGGTTTCTGTGGAGAATAGCATGTATAGAAACAAACACTAAATATCAATCCATATTAAAATTTTCTGTTTACAGCAAACAAAATCAGGGAAAGCTTTTTGGAAGTTAAAGTGTGACTGCCTCAGATGAGCATCCTCTTCAAACCTAAGCTGTACCTGTTAAAGTGAAGAGAAATACGTCAGGCACAAGAAAGTACGTGTGCCTGAGAGGAACACAAACAAACCAGGGACAACTTAGGCTGATTGCCTTCTGTGGTCTCCAGACTGGGTTTACATTATGGCACATAGTCACACTGTAACGGGTACAATGTTGAATGCAATGCACAGCGATGAGCCCACAGGGAGGAAGGAGAGAACCCCCACGCTGGTCCTGGCATGGTACCTGCCTGCTGGAGGGACATGGTCTGGTGCTCTTCCTTCTACTGAGCTGTGCTGATCCATCAGGGTCTGGTGACACCCAGGAAAGCACAGGAAGAGTATGGGACTGTTTCTTGCAATGGTCAGTGTATTGTAGGCAGTCTAAGCACATTTTCATTTTAGGCCACTTGTAAGGAAAATACAGATGAAATGGTTTTGTAATTGTAAGGTTTCTTAGATCCAACAGCTTAAAAGAGATTATGCTGAAAGCACATATTATTGAGCTATTTTGTATTTATCAGCCAGTGAGACCAACAACCAACGCTTTGTGAAACTTCCCCATGGCTACATCCTTGTCTACATTGAAAGGGTCAGAGGAAGTAAACTGTTTTGAAGTTTATATTAAGCAGTGATTTTTCCATCCAGAAGCTGAAAGAAGCCTGTTTCAGCATTTTGTCACTACTTTGGCAAACCCTGCCTGGGGACTGCCCCATCTCTAGCCAGATTTTGGCAGATGGTGGCTGCTAAATGGAGCGATGAATCTGTAATAAATATAGAGGATTTGGCCTATTCTGTTACAGGCAGCTCTTGTTCCAGCTTCTCTGAGAAGGCTGCCTGCAAGTAGGGGCTTTGGACTAAGTGCCATAAAAATTAGGTATGAAAATTAGGAGAGGTACTGTTGCCTATTGAAGGGCTGCTGAACTACACTGGTACAGAGGCTTTCTGCTGGCTTGTATTTATGCCGACAGACTAACAAAAGCCAATATTTCAACTCAGTCAAGTTGTATTACAGATACACATATAAGCTACCTCATTCAAAAGATCTTCTGTCACTCAATCTAGCTCCAAATATTGCAAATATGTGTATGAAAAATGCAGCACTGGAGACTGATTTGTGTGTATCAGATATATGAATTTTCTGGATTCCTACTGACAACCTTAAAATGCACCTTGTGCATACTCCCTACACAAAGACACCTGTAAACAGGATATATTGGATTTTTGCTGTTGGATAGACAGGTCCTGTTACTATTGCACAGCCAGAGACACAGTAATGTCGGGCTCTTTTGCTGCTTGCTGGGGTGCCTGAATACAGAAATTCATCCAGGTTTTAGTGGAGTTCATGGCCAGAGATAGCCACAGTCACTGTTGGTTGAAATGGCAGACTGCAGAGGAGAACACAACCAAAGGCTAGTCCTTGTTTATGTATTTCTAGGTCTTATAGCAAATAGAACAGTAAAAATGATTCCTTTCTTGATGGGAAAGATGCCTGACTACAGGCATGAATGAACATAGTTTATTAACCAGAATTATAGATGTACAGGCTTCATATATAAATTTATTTCAAAGGGGGTTTTTTTTGTTTTGTTTTTGTTGTTGTTGTTTTATGAATTACAATAATTTTATTTGGTTTCTTTGGGTTTCTGATCCAAACAGCTCTTTAAACAAGCACCATTTGAAATTAATATAGCCGGAGGGATTTTTTCTTTCTTACTCTTTTTATCCACCTATTATTTTCTTCAACACATTTTATTTTGACAGTATCTGCATCTTGCCTTTCCATCTAACTTTCCACTGCTGTGAAGAGTGTTTTGGAAAAAAAGGTGGTTTTATTATTTTTTTTTAATTTTCTGACATAAGGACTAGGAAAAAAATTGCCTGATGGAGCTATTACCTTCAAGTACTTTGCCAATCTGATGATAATGAAAGTTATTACCTCCTGTAGTTAAAAATACACTTTTCAAAGTAATCATTTCAGTCCCCGAGCCACTTCTCATGACTCATTGCTCCAAGGCAGGGATCTACAGTATTGTTTGTGAAATTCTCAATATTAAAAATATACATTCTGTAAATCAATGTTTCCCTGAGTGTGAAAAACAGTTAAATCCAGATGCAGGTGTAAGTCTGAAACTGAAACAAACTACACACAAAGGTCAACACACTAGTTAACAGCTTAAGCTACTTAATTATAGAGTTTTGAAGATGTTGGAAATCACCTGACATTGTAAATAAAGCAAAATAAGCGTAAATTAGTGTTTTAAGAAACATCTGAATACATAACTTAGGCTGATAGCAGCTTTGCAGCTCCCACTTAGCCTAGGGTAATACATCCATATAGTTTACATGTTTGGGTATTTTCACTCTCTGTGTGGATTTTATCTCTCGTGGAGTCTGCAATTTTGGTCAATCCAACAGTGGGTCTCAAAAGCTTTGTAGTTATTAGTAAGATAAATTTGTTTCCTCATAAAGAGACATGTTCAATGGGTTCTTCTGAAAGACTACTGACCATCCCATCCCACTACTGCAGGAATAAATGTAGCACTTTCCCAGGAGCAAAGCGCCCCAACATTGAGGGAAAGGCCCTCCAGGCTGACAGAAATCTAGAAAGCTGACTGCTACTCTCGCATGGCTGGAAAACTGGTAAGCTGGTGCATGTTGTGGTGGGCTGACCCTGGCTGGACACCTGGTGCCCACCAAAGCTGCTCTATCACTCTTCTTCTCAGCTGTGCAGGGGAGAGAAAATACAGCTAAAGGCTCATGGGTTGAGATAAGGGCAACTTATGAGAGATAACTCACCAGTGACTGTCATGGGCAAAGCAGACTCCATTTAGGGTAATTTATATATTACCAATAAAATCAGAGTAAGATAATGATAAAAAAAGGCAAATCATTTAAAACACTTTTTTTCCCCACCCTGCCCTTTTTCCCAGGCTCAACTTCACTTCCAAATTCTCTATCTCCTCCCTGTCAGGGTCACAGGGGGATGGGGAATGAGTGCTGTGGTCAGTTCATCACATGTGCCACTCTTTCCTTCTCAGGGACAGGACTCCTCACACTCTTCTACTGCTCCAGTGTATGGAGACAGCCCTCCATAAACTCCTCCAACATTAATCCTCCCCAGGGGCTGCAGTTCTTCACAAACTGCTCCAGTGTGGGGTCCCTTCCATGGGGTGCAGTCCCTCAGGAACAGGCTGCTCCAGTGTTGGTGCCCCACAGCAAACCTGCTCCAGGGTGGGCTCTTCTCTCCATGGGGCCACAGGTCCTGCTCCAGCACAGGTTTCCCACGGAGTCACAACCTCCTACAGACATCACCCTGCTCCAGCATAGGGCCATCCACAGGCTGCAGGTGAATATTTTCTCCCCCCTGTGCCTCCCTGGGCTGCAGGGGGATCTCTGCTCCCCCATGGCCTCCACAGGCTGCAGGGGGATCTCTGCTCCCCCATGGCCTCCCTGGGCTGCAGGGAGATCTCTGCTCCCCCATGGCCTCCACAGGCTGCAGGTGGATCTCTGCTCCCCCATGGCCTCCCTGGGCTGCAGGTGGATCTCTGCTCCCCCATGGCCTCCCTGGGCTGCAGGGGCTCAGCTGCCTCTCCATGGGCCGCACCACAGCCTGCAGGGAGTCTCTGCTCCAGCACCTGGAGCACCTCCTGCCCCTCCTTCTGCACTGACCTGGGGGTCTGCAGGGCTGTTTGTCTCACATCTATCCTTACTCCTCTCTTCCTTGGCTGAAATTATCTTGTGCTACAACTTTCTCTCCTTCTTAACTCTGTTATCCCAGAGGTGCTGCCACTGTGGTTGATGAGCTTGGCCTAGGCCAGCAGTGGATTAATCTTGGAGCCTGGCACTGTCTTTGTTGGACATGGGGGTAGCTTCTGTCAGCTTCTCACAGAAGCCACCCTTGTAGCCCCCCCGCTACCAAAACCTATACAGAGAGTTACAAAAATAAATACACAATCAAAATCCTCATGCAGTGGTGTCATCTCTGAGTGCTGAAACTTCCAGTAAAATCACTCAAAAAAAGTTAAGTATTACTTGACTCTATAACAAACTCCTGAAGCTGCCTCTCTGGTGGCAGCACACCATGAACTGTGTAGGAGGAGCTGCAACTTCCACAGTGACTGTGGTTTATTAACCTTCTGCTAAGGAAGTCCTGGAAAAGGGACGTATTACAGGGAAGAGAGCAAGAATCTCAGTATAAAGCCCACTCTTCCTCCACCACTGAAACTGAGATCTTTGGTGCATGAGCTCAGCTTGTTGCTGTTCTTTCACACTTGCAATCACTGAAACAGGCTGCTGTGACTGTGGAGGTGGTATGTTGGGTCTGCGCGAAACAAATCAGCCAGCACATATGTGTGGGCAGCGCCTTATTGTAATTTAGAGAGGTTTGTCAGCGAGCTGTAAGGATGGGTGGAGGGAAGAGTGGCAGAAGCAATTTGAGGCTGTGTGGGAGAGGAGCTAGTGGCCCTATACATGCTCTGCCTGTGGATGAGAGCACCGATGCTCCACTGGAGAGGAGTTCAAATGCTGAGAAATTCCAGTAAAATGTAAAAGCTAAAAATAACAGGCTGGCTCTTTGTCTGGAGTAAATCAGCAGGGATGTGGTGAATCTCTGGATTTACCTCAGCTGAGAATCTCAGCTTGTATACCTCACCCTCATCTCACACTGCTCTGCCAGATATCTGGATCATCTGGATTTAACCACATGCTAGTGTTTAGTTGAGAGGTGGAAGAATTTGTGTAAGAAAAATTTTTAATAACAACTCTTATTCATTTAATGCTGTTCATATTTATATTCAATTCTGAATGAATTAGTCGCTCTAAAATGAAATTTTTATGTATGATAAAGATTTTATCTTTTTTAGACTACTGTAGAATAGTTTAAAAAATAGCAGCTCAGTTGAAATAAAGAGAAACACTTTAACATAAAACTATTACAGTGAGAAAGCTGTTGCTGTGATCTGGTCTCTGAAAGCCGGAGACTAAAACAGTTACCTGAATTTGCAAAGCTATTGCCTATAACTTACATACATTTTCAGAAAACATGCAAGCTGGAATGAAGGAAATTTTTGTCCCTTCTGCTGAAATCAGTGCTTAATTTAAGACATTTTACCTGGAAGCACAGCATGCCCCTGGTTGGAAGTTAATTTAAATAAATGAGTGGCCATCCACTCCTGCAATTAATTAATTTTCAAGACTTTCTTCGATCAGAGTTCATTTTTGGAGAACAAGAGAAGTGAGCCTTGTTTTCAAAACCTTAAAAGAAAAACAAGTTTCAAACCCTAAAAAAGCTTGTCTGTAATCCACTTATTTGAGTGTATTAGAATTAATGCACATTTATCTGGAAATCAGTAAGATTTCCTTTGACCAATTTCAAGCACCCAGAATCTAGTAAGCCCACACCTGTACTTATAGTCTGGAAGCAACCTCTCTATTTCTGAAGGATCAGGGTTTCTGTGTGCAGAAAAGGCAAAAATGGGTTCCATGAGATGGCTCTTTGCAACCTCTCAGTCTTTCTACACAGATCTCATGTCATCATCCTGGTGCATTTCCTCCAGAAATAGTAAATTTCCAATAATCAGCCCAAGTTTGATATCACTATACACTGTAGCAAGGAAGAACAGCTCTCTATGCTCTAAGTCTTACCATAATGCTTAAAAAAGCATACTAGCCCAGCAGTTCTTAATCTGAACTTGTTCCAGCTCATCTCCTCTGTTTCTTATTGCCATTCATATCCTTGTTTAAAATAGCAGTCTCCACCAATTTTTATTTCAATGTCATCTATTATTCCCTTCAGCCTTAAGCCATATTAAACCAAAGCTTTCATACTTTCCATCTATTGTCATTTGTCTCATGCTCAGCATTTACTTGTGTTTAAAGCACTCTTAGCAAGAAAAGAGTCTGCAATGTGTGATCGGAGTGTGGTTAGGACCTTAGCCTTTATTCTGTTACTTAGAAACTAAAATATAAGGATTAGAGGTAAACAAATAATTTGTAATGAAAAGTAAGTAAGAGAAAATTCTTTTTGACTATTGTGGCTTATCTGCAAAACTTTGCAAATTTATTATATTCAGAACATGACATAAAGTAATACAATGTGAGTGCTTACAAATTACAGAATGCATGTGTTTTAAACAAAATCAGAATATAATGTGATATTAGGTCATCAAATTGTCAGTGTACTTTATGCCCCTGAGCTGTTTATAAATAGGTAGCAGCATTGAAAGATTCATTTCAGGAGGTTTATAAATAGGTATGTAATGTTTTTCCCTACATGAATAACACATTTTCAGTGTTCCATATTACAGCTTGAAAATCATGTCATACCCATTAGTGTACATTAAGCCACAGGACATTGGCTCTTATCTCAGTTAATTAGTGGGAAAAAAAAAAAAAAAAGAAGAGTACATTAGAGCTGGTAAAAAAAAGGAAGATGCAAGGAAGGACACAAAAAGAAAACTAATTTTCAGTTCTGAATAATGTATTCATGGAGTTCCACCTAGTAAGTGCAAGCTCAAATATATTCATAGAGTGTATACTATTAGCTTGACTGTGTTAGAATCTTTTTTTTTTTTTGGTGGCCAAAATCTGCTTGGAAATAGTGCAGCTAAATCTGTTAGGTTTCCAAACTAATTTCTAGGCAGTACCTTTTAATAATTTGTGGCTTAGAGTACATCGTACATCCAGATTTTACACAAAGTGTAGAAGTCCTCCTGTGCTGTGGGGACTATTGTCCCTAGGTTGTTTCAGGAGGACTATTGTCCCTAGGTTGTTTCAGGAGGTTTGCTTTCCCTTGCCTCCCAAGGGAAGGCAATGCAGCCTTGATCACGGAAGACCCCTGCAGCTCTTACTCATGTGCGTGGTTTTGTCAGGTCTCTGGACATCTTTTTCTGACCAGGTGAACACACTGAGGCAATTAAAGTGGATTTAGACCCTACTATCCAGCTGTATGATAGTGCTGATAAAAATGAGCAGAATGGTGTAAAGGGACTCAAGTCTTCTGGAAAGCCACCAAAAGCCACAGGCTTGCAGCCTCCCATTAAAACAAATGTAAAATGTCATTTAGCAGCAAGTACAAACCAAGAGGTTAAACCAGGAGTCTGGGTCACATTTTGGAGACTGCAGCTGCTCTTACAGAAGCAAGTGCAAAGAGACACTGAAGTGAGTCTCAGCTGTTTTACACCTTGTTTGCTGGGGTTTTCTCTATGGGAATCACAGCTCCATGGCATTGGTTGCAGGCTCTGGCACTGCTTTGAAACAGAGTACATCTCGTAGGAGAATTCAAATGTGACTTTGTTCTTGCTTAAGTGGGGATCTAAAATGACGACAATGAGTCAGGCTGGGGTTTGACAAGGGCGTTTTCCCACTGAGGTTGATTTGCTCTAATGGCTATTGATTCAACAGACTGTAACTTGGAATAAAGGAGGAGTTGTGAATGGAGCTGGGCTAGAGGAATTAAATTTCCCTAATGTAACTTTTAATGGACCTACCAGCAGTGTCCACTCCTTCCAGAAGGCCCTGAAAACAGCTCAGTCCATAATTTCAGGCATTATCACAGGCAGTTGCATTCCTAATGCTGTGTATTGATAAAAGGATAAATGCTATTTTTGCTCTTGGTGTCAGGAGGACTGGGTATCACATTAATGGCATAGATCACTGAAGTTCTGTCCTTGAAATAGTCACGGCTTTCAATTTCTTTCTCAGCATGTGTTTAAATATTCCCAAGAGCCCCAAACTGCCTCAAGTTGCTTCCTGTTTAAATAAAAGATGATTCCTCTTTTTATTCTGTGGAATCCATTCAAAAGAAAAGGTCATGCCCAAAGGGAGAAAGCAATTTCCTTATTCTTCGTTTCAGAGCTCTAGGGATTTGTAATTTAAGATTCCCAGAACAGTATCCATTATTTTATAATTGATATTCTTTGTTAATTTTCCTTTTTTTGGGTGGTGGTGTCATGTTTGTCTAGTCCTAAAGCAAACCCAGCATTTACAGTTGTTAAAACCCAGGCTCCTTAGAAATGCAGCATGACTGAGATATCCTCAGAGTAGATAAAAGGATAATAAAAAGAAGTTATTTCTTTTAATTTACTCTGTTTCCGCTGATGCCTGACACCAGTCATTCTAAATGCACCTTTCTTTCTCATTTAAGAAGGAGAGACCATGGAATGTTTCACAGGGGGGTATTAATACTTAGTAATAAACATTGATTCAGTGGTGACTGCAAAGTTTTCCTTTTTCAGAAGATTTTACAAGATTTTTGTCTGAAAATTGGTAAGAGTTGGCCTTAGGCTGATGGGGAGAAATTATTCCAGCAGCCCCCAATGATATTTGAAAAGAGATTTATTTTTGTGATGATGTAATAAAGCATACATATTTTAAAAGTTGGTTTTGTCTCTTATATTTATGTAATGCCTTACATTGATTAAACTATATTAATGGTAATAGAAATAGGATAAATTGTTCAAGGGTAAGCCCCTGTGGACCTAGTAAACACCAGCATAAATTGATCTAAGTCCATTTATTTCTGCAGAAGTTCAAGCTCAGGAGTCAAAACATAGCATCTTAAAATTATTAGATTCAGTTACTACAAATATTTTTATTTTTGAAGAATGGATAAAAGACTGATTTCTCACATTATGTGAACAGCTGCTAACATAAATTATGATATATAATTATTATTTAAAATTTTATTTTAACATTGAGAAGTGTTCAACTGCATTTAAAAACTCACAGTCAGGAAACCAGTATCTCTGGCTGGAATCTTTTTTATTTTCATTTACTTGCATTTTCCATGCTGTTTAGTAAGGAGAAGGTACTTGGTAAATTACTCAATACTGCCAAGTTAAGAAGTATGTTAAATGTCTTTAGGCTTTTTTTACTTTACAGCCTCTTTTCCCCACTCCTTCCATCTCACACAAACTTTCTTTAGTTAGATTTCTGGAAATATCCTCCTTGTCAGGATCAGGAACGTTCTTGGGGCTCCCTGTCAGCTACTTGCTCCCCTCTTTGGCTTTGGGCACTGCCACCAGCCCTCCCTTCCCTGGAGTCTCCCTGGCCTCCTTCCTCTGTCCCTTTCCAAAGGCCACCCCGAAAAGTGTAAGACCAATATTTGTGTTCAGTCCCACATGCTGGGGTCTGACTCGTCACGCCTTGCCGTGGCCCACGGCCTCGTTTGGAGTCTGGGTGCTCCCTGAGGTGCTGAAGGTTTTGGGGATGCCTGGTGTTCCCGAGGCTTGGCTTTGTTGGGTACGGGCAGTGGTGAGTGCAGCCGCTCTCCTGCGACCATGGGCGGGGCTGCAAAACAAACTGCTCAAACTCTTTCGAAACAACAGTCATTAAAAGCTGGGGTTTTCAAGCTGACGTAAGCGAACCAGCTTAATGAATATTTACAAATAAAAAATTGGTTTAGAACTATCTAGATAAGCTCATGCATAATTCAATAATCAGAGTTGAAAACCAAGGAGCTGCAGTCTGCTTTCCTTAATGTAACATTAAGGGTATACATTTATATAAGTAGGCCATCACCTATTCCTATCCCATACAAGTCCAGACTGATTACCTCCTACGTGTGCATTTATTATTCATAAGTATCTACTGAAAACTATGGATTAACCATTTTAAGAGCATGTTTCATTTGTGAACTTTCTGCCTAGCTTTCCAAATTTCTTGTTTGTAATGGATAACACTGTAAGTGGATGACTGAATCATTTTGACAGTAGAGCTAATAATGGAGCATGAGACTATGATATAAACTTTCTTTATAAGTAATCATGGAGGTTAAAAAAAAATCATGGATGCTAAAAATGCTACAGCTTTTTGGCATAAAAAGTATATTAGATACTTGAGAGAAGTCTTTGTGGGCAATGGATAATGCAAGCACACAACCATAGCAAACCAAACTGGTAGTCTCTGTTCTCAGGGACACCTTGGATCAGGCTGTGTCTGATCCTGGCTGAAGTCATGTATGAGAAATTGTTCTATTAAGTTGAACGAAATTTCACAATTTCGTCGTGGCTATATAATATTCTTAATCTGACTATGATTATTGTTGCTTGGCTTGAACGGATGAGGTCTGGGGAGGGGGGGGATGTGTGTGTGAGAGAGAAAGATAACAAGAAGGATGACAAGTGACAAAATACACTAAAGATAAAAAGGAGACTGTTGCTATTCCATCCAAGGTCCTGGATGTGATCTCTGCAGCAAATGAAAGAAGTTAAATGTTCAACTATTCTTTCTAAATTTTCATTTTATGCATGTACAATTACGTGCAATTACAAATGCATTTGTATACCTAGAAAAGTATTTAAATTTATATAAAAAAATATCTGCAAATGTACATTTAGAATCTGGTTTACAAACCTGAATAAAATATCATTGTTTAGAGGAACCTTTTTCCAGCACTGACTCAACAAATGCTTTCAGAAGTGAAAATACATGTCTGGCACATGAACCTCTGTACTCTTTCAGCAACAGGTACCACCTAGGAGCAACCTGGTCGTAATTTGCCAGCCTGAGAATAAACCAAACCAAAGGAGGAACTGCCCTTTCCCCGCTCCTGCCTTCTCTAATGAACAAATTATTCGAAGATATAAACCAAGCTGTTGAAAAACTTCAGACTAAAGAATGTGCAGCAGGTGGCAACATATGTGTCCAGTTAGTTCCAGCCAAAACAGTCTAATTTGCAGAAAAGGGTACAGAGTTTCACTGTGACTCAGCTGAGGGGGTGATTCAAAGATGCTCTAGCTCAAGTGCTAGACTTGGTGAAGAGAGTAGTTATTAATTAAGTGGAATTTCTAGACTACCTAGACTTATGGGTGTACAATAATTCACTTTAAATTTTGTCTGTTTGTGGCTCATTTTCCTTTGGGATTTGATCTTCTGCTTCTCCATTTCCAAAAATATCAAAATAAAAATATTTGCATGGTTTAAAGCTTATGAAAGAATAAATTAACTAGTCCAAAAGCAAATTATGAAATATCTGACCTTTTGCCCATTGTAATATACAGAATTTAATATTTAGCTTCTTTTTAATACGTGCACTCTCCCTCTAGTGGTGATGTAGATGCTGCTTGACCCAGTCGCCACATTTCCAACGGCAAGGTGATTATTGCTTGTCTGAATCAGTGGTTTTGATGACATTATATCAAAAGCAATTGTTCTGACTAGCAACTAATGGCACTTGCATGTTGAATAAAGAAAATAAGAATGAAGGAAGCAGCAGCTTCCAGAAGGCAACAGTCAAAGCAACAAACAACCTACTAGAATAATGACTGAAAGTTATTACTACCTGCTGGGTATGTGGCTGGATTTTAGTTTTTAATTATGTCTACAGAGTTACAAGAACTATCATATTTATAAAGTTTTTTTTTTTTTTTTTGGTTTACAACAAAGCTAACCCGGGCCTAATAGTGCCCTAAAGCTCATGTGGATAGGCTTGGCTACTGAAACCACATGGATCAAACAACTGATTAAATCTCATTAGATGGAATATAAATTAATGTTAAGCATATAGTTAATGCTGAAATAAAATATTTTCCTACATTAGGTCATCAACAACTAGTGGAATGATTTCAGAAATTGTAATTTCTTCTGATAAAAATCTCCTGGTGAGGAAAGGAGAGAGGAAAGATGGGTTGCTATTATTGAAAACAGTTTGAATTTAAGTCTTCTTTCTGAGGAAGAATTTTTTTAGGAAATATTTCTGAGCCAATACAACACTCAAGGTTAGTTTGCACCAAAAAGAAACTAATTGTACCTTCTTTCTGAAACAAAGCCAAGTGAAACCAAGCCAAACTAGACAGCAAGCCTGAGTTTAAAAAATTAGAGATCTTTATTGGGAGGGACTCAATTATCACAAAACCATATTTTTCAAAATTCACATTTTACAGAAAATTTCCAACAGGCATGTGTATTGAAAGGGCTCTTCAATCCAAGCACTTGACATCTCAGGTATGTTGGCTGTAATAATATGGGTTAGCTCTTACATAAGCACTTTAAATCACTGCCTGTTGAAGAGATAAAAGTGATCTGAATAATTTTTTTTCTTTTCGTCAGGAGTGATAACAAACAAAGAGAAGAAATTTACCAACAGATCTGGTATCTAACTGGTAGCAAAATCCAGGAATTTTAAGGGACTAAACTACTTCAGGGTTTTTGGGTTTGTTTTTTTTTTTTAACAAGATCAAGAAAACTAAACCAATGAGTAAAAAATACAGGCATCTTGAAAACATTCTGTTTTGTTAATTTGAGTGTTATCTTTTTAATTATAATAAATGCTTTTAGGAGGACTAAGCTTGTAGTGAAAATGTCAGAGGGAAGAAAACCCTACTTTGTTTGCTTTTGATTATGTCAAGAAAATACTGATTAAAAAATGTATCTTTTAGAACAATTGAAAACTAATTTCACTTTGTGATTTTTCAGAAATCTGAAATTCTGCCAGTTGTTTTCAAAGCTATACCCTCATATGAACTCAAATCCTTCTGTAAAGTAAGTAAAGGGGCTACTTGTTCCAGCATTTCTACTATATAAAGCAAGCTTTGGGCTTCTTTGGCCAGGGGATAGGAAGAGACAATTAATATTTATTTAGGTATTTATACAGTTTTTTATTTATTTTTAAAAATGGTAACCCTCTATATGGACAAGCTGCCCTTTGAACAGGTACAGTTTCTTTTTAAATGTTTCTCAAGAAAGATGAGGTGCAGAGATTTAAAGTACCTAATTTCACTCCAGTGAGCACACATTAGCTCAATAGATTGTATTTTCAAGATTGGATATTTAAACAATTATTAAAAAAAAAAAAAAACAGTTTAATGGTTTTTGAAGCATCGTTAACAACTCAATAAATTAAAACTGAATGCTAAAAGGACAAAAAAAATTATTACCTAAATAATTTAAAATTATTCTTGAAGAATATGAGATAGTCAAGGAACTGGAAAAAGCTGCGAAGAATATATTCTACTGTTTACTAGATTTTGTCCCCTTTCCCTTTTTTACATTCACACAACCCCTTTTTTGTCTTTTAAGACTCTTAAAGTGTGGCCTGAACTCAGTTTTGGAGCCTGGCCTTCATTATGGCAACAAGCTGCTCTGTGTACTTATTAGAAATACAAAGTAAGCAAGTAAATATCAGATGCTGAACTTCCTGCTTTCATTGTGCTTAGTAAGAAAGCAGCAACAGCTGCACTTTTCATGACTCCCCTCCTAGGAGGTAGTTAAGCTGGCATTACCATCTTTTTTGTATATTGAAAATAGTACAAACAGACTAGTATGGACAAGCAAACAAGGTCTAAGAAGAGACATGTTCTCCTTGACCATCCTTTCATCCTACCCTAATCATGTTTTTCACTTTCCCTCCTTACTTCTTCATGCTGAACACTGATAAGGGACAATTCAGCCCAAAGCTAATATATCATTTTAAAGATAATGATTTTGAGTATCAAATGTTTGGCCTGCACTTTTGGAATAGCAGACATATTAGATCACTTCTTTTTGTGGTGCCCTTGTTTATTTGAAAGCAACTTGTACTTTTATCTTCTCAGCCACAATCATGTATAATATTTTGGGTAGCAAAATCTGGTTTGATAATTAAATTATACATTTAGAGATACATTCTTATTGAATTTTCAGGTTAACCTTTTTGTTGTGACTGCCTATTTTAGTTATGACTGCAGTAGACAAGTGAATGTCTCTGTCCTGGCATAATATCATGTATAAATAGAGAAATTAGGAAAAAATCCATTTCACAAAATAACAATCTTACCATAGCATGCTATGTTTTGGAAAGACTGTGATGTTAGCAAAGCAGAATCTTAGTTGGCAATGCATTGTTCATTCTTGCCTGAGACATTCTTCCTGAGCAAATCCTGCCATCAGTCTTTTCACATAATGGGACACAAAAAATAAGGCAACATATTGTAACTCAATGGTCAATGTTCGCAGGCTCCCTGACAAGTTACATTGTCAGACATATGGAAATCTGCACTGGGGGATGCTGAAAAAGAACCATAAACTGAAATGTGGTGAAGAAGTTTGGAGACATAACATTAAGAAACACTTCAGAATAATAGTGTATAAATTCTGTATAACTCAACAGCTGTACAGGTAGAGAAAGCCCAGCATGACACCAGCTGATTTAAGAAAACTTGAAGGCAGAATTAATCATTGATGTGGCTATTTCTGGAAATGAAAGGGATTTTGAAAGAGAGGAAAATGTGAGAACCATACAGATTGAGTGACTGTACCATAAAATGAGATTTCTCTTGGTAATTTAGCAGTAAAAATAAAATGTAGCCAGCTCTAGGATCTAACAAGAATGTGTTGGACACAGAAATTGTCTGGATTTACATATGTTGCTTGCCAAGTCTACCATTCTTGGAAATCCCTCCTGCATTCCTTTTTCCCTAAAGGGAGTTCATGGTTCATTTGTATGCTTCCAAAAATGACTATGAGGAAAATTTAAATCCTTATGGGAGGATGCACAACGTAGCCCAAAGTAGCAATGCAAACAATTTCTGGTCCTTTCCTCACAAAGTCAAAGAATAGAGACTGTCATCAGCAATCACAGTAGAGAACATCACCTGTGTTTCAGTCATGTGCAACTGGATCTTCCACATTTCAGGTAGTGACTGCATTGAAAAAAAAAAAAAAAAAAATAGAATAAAGCAAGACAGCTAATAGGAAAGAATAACAGAAGGCAAAATTATCTGGAGGCATAAAAATTTGGACAGGATCTATACAGGAGCATGACTTGCAGGGCATGGTGGTGAGGGGAACCTCCTGCCAAAGAACCATGGAAATATTTTGAGATTTGTGACTCGGTCAGATGCAGTTTTTTAGCTGAAAAATCAGCAAGAAAGAGACTTGCCCACACCTGTGACTATATGTGAAGCAGACTTGACAGGAGTGTTAAGAGAAAGAACCTGAACTGAGTTTCCAGGGTCTTTGATGCAGATGGGACAGATACTGATTTGAAAAGATATTCCTAATGGACTTGAAGCAGCCCAGAACTACCAACTCCTAATAGCTTGTATAGATGCCAAAAAAAACCCCCCACCAGGGCCTGATTCTGGTCTCAGAGTCTCCAAATTGTACAGCCAGAAATGTCTGCTGCCTTTGCAAATGCTATGGACCTGAGCAAATAAATTTCTTTTCAGCACTGCTCCCTCAAGCTAAACTGCTGTTCTTGCTTGGTGGCAACACCATGTATTATGAAAGGCTGCAGGGAGAGCACTCTTTCATGAAGTATGTGGGGAAACAGGTTTTAAATTCATCGAAAGCTGAGTGCCTAACCTTCTAACTTTACCCTCTGTGCTTACAAGTTAAGCAGGTTTAACTCTAATCAGAGGTATCTGGCTGCAGCAAAAAAAACCAAGGCACACTAAACAAAAAAAAAAATCCTCCAAACCCTCAGACAACCTTTCTCCCTCCCCAGATACTCAGCAGGTTGCTGTGTTTCTCCTGAACTGGTGCCCCTGCATATTAAGAACAGGCTGCTGCTAGAGCCATTGCCTTTGGAGTGTGAAATGGAATGGCATTAAGTTCTGGCTGCTGTGACTCATATTTGTTTGTCCTCGTACAGCTCGGGTTGCCTGCTGGCATCCTGGATTGCAGGAACATACGCACGGCGCATCCATGGAGCACTGCCTGTTTCCTCAGACAAAGAACTGAACACTGTGTGACAGCAGGCCCACCCCTCTGGAGATCAGAGAGTGCAAATCTGTTCTTATGATGAAATCCACGGATGATTTCATGGGAGAGCACAATGAAAGGAAACATTTCAGCAACCCCACAGTAAAGTACTGTAGTGCTCTTTCCAGAGGAGAGGCTGTGAATGAAAAATGAATATGTGTTAGTAATTTCTGATGCTGTAGATTCAGGGCAGATCTACAGCTGCTGACCTTTTTGTTACATTTTGCAATAGCCATACATTTTGATCTTTTAGTCCTTGCTAATGAAAAATTATGGAAAAATTGCTACATGAGAATAGTTTTAAAAAAAACCCTTTTTGAAGGCTTCCTTTGTGAGAGAAATTTGTCTTGGCTTATTTCTCTGAAGGTGTTGACATTTAAAGTTTATTTTCTTCATCAAATTGTGCTCTCAGTAGTACTGTACAAGTTCCCACATCATGAAAGGCTCTGTGCTTCTTTTCCTGTTCTGCCCACTCATCACCCTGTCCACTGCAGAATCACAGAATCACACAATCAGCTAAATTGGAAAAGACCTTTGAGATCATCAAGTTCAACCTGTGACCTAACACCACCTTGTCAACTAGGAACAGGAGGTCATTTAATATTTGACCATCACATTGGCAGGTGTGGATTAAGCACCTGAGCAGACTCAAGAGAAGTGCACCACTGAAAATGTGCAACATCAGGAGCAGGCAAGGGTCTTGTTTTCTGCTGGTCTCCGGGTAGCAGAATCACTGGTTTTTGTTGACTCAAAATTCAGGAAGTGTTTAATAAGGGAGGAGGAATGGAGGAATTAATTTCTTTTATAACACTGAATTTATGCAGCTAAAGGGATTGTTCCCTTGCTCTGAAACTGAGAGCTGAAACAGGCTCTCACTTCTGTCTGCAGCAGGGACTCTACAATCCCAAACCCAGCTAACCTGAATCTCATTAGGAACTGAAAGTCACTGTCTCCAATGTGAGACTGATTAGCTAAAACTGCTTTATATTGCTGTATGAGGCAGATTTCTTTTTTTCCTACCAAGCTGGACATCCAGAGATCCAAGATCTATTTTTCTTTACAGGTAAGATGCTGCCTAGCTCCTGTGCAAAGAAATAACAGCTACTTTAGCAGGAATTGAATGAACTGCAGCCTAAAAATCAGTGATACTGTGTTGTTCAAATCGATATAGTGATTCTTTGGTATACTGTTAAATACTGAGCCTATCTGATCTTTGGGTATTATTACATTTTTAAAGACTTACTGGAAAATTTAGCAGCATAATTTTCCTGATATACACTATGTAACAAATCACCATGCAGACAGATTTTTTTTTTTTTTTCTCAACAATTTTAGAACTGAAACTTCCAAATAGCACTTCTATTATGGAAAGTTTCAGGATTTTTTAATGTTTCAATCTTTTACCACTTTCTCAAATGTAGTTGAAATTTTGGAAAAAATGAGAAGTGTTAGCAGACAGCAGACAGACACCTCAATAGGCACACAGCATGATCACATAAGCACTGTTTTCTTAGGAAACTGAATTATATTGGAGCACCAGGAGACACTTTGTCTGAAATCTCTCATTTATAACTCTGGGGTAAACGTAATGTTGGTTTCTTGGTTTTTAAAGGTCTACTTCTAACAAATCTTTGCTTACTAACCTTGCTGATCACTACTCGCTATTCAAAAATATTCTGACACAAACTAGTATGTTCTGAAAACTGCATTTTTGTATCGTTATTAACAAATTTACTAGCTTCATTTCATCAATAGACCTGTGAAGCCATCATCAAAATATGGTGGGCTCTTGACCAAAGTTTTCTTTCTTGACTGCGGAGCAATGACTTTTTGGCTTCTAATAACCACTTCACATTCTCTCACTTTTTGTTTGCATTTCCCTCCTCCTCAATATTGCTCATTCTTGCCCTCAGTTTTGGGAAATTAGTTTTTTAGAAGACCTGTGTATGCAGCTGATTAGGACTCTCCTTTGTTTAATTATCTATTGAATAGAACCAGATCATGATCTCCGCTATGTAGGCAATCATCTACATAAACAATTAAATGTTGTCCTTCTTAACAGCAGATAAAAAAAACCATTATCGAGTACCAGACAATTTATATAGGAAATCATGTTCTATAACTTTTAAAAATTGCAGTGCCTGTGACCCACAGCTTTCACTTCCCAAACAGGGTGTAATTAGTTTTCTACAAATGACAAGAAGGTATATGGAGAGTTTTCTGGTGTGGTTCTTTGACCAGCTACAGACATTTCAGTATCACCATCTCCTTATCTAAGTCACCCAGTTCCCAAAATCCCCAAATGTTTTGCCACATCTCCATGCTTGATCCTGCGGTGTCCTTACAACTTGTAGTCAAATATTTTAAAATTCCAGTCACTTGAAACATGCATACCAAAGACTACTTTGCCAACTACAACACACTTCTGCTTTCCAAGAAATTTCTCTTGGTTTTAGCCTAAATATATGACCAAAAAAAAAGGTACTTTCTTCCCCTTATTTCTCCCCTAATTTAATACATTTGAATAAAAGGAGAAAAAATTGCAGTACATTGGTTTTATCACCCCTATTGGTATAATTATTATCATTGTCATCACGATTAATCAAATCTTCCAGATTACTTCATTTTGCTGTTGTCCAAGGAGACTACTCTGTGCTCCTTATTTATAAACCTCTTATATGATTTTTTGTGAAAAATTACCCAAATCCCAATATATACTCAACAGTAGACCACTTTCTCCCTCGTGAAGTGAAAGTATCTCCAGGGAAGTCAGCTGAGTCCTGTTTGACATCCTGAAGACTGTAATTTGCATAATTCCATGTGGTATCTCTTTATAGAAGAATGTCGCAATTGCTGTAAGCACTTACCAAACTTATTGTTGCAGATTTATTTTTACTCCAGTGAAATGTTGCAGCATTTACCATCCCTGTGACTTCTGCTGATTTCTATCCTGAGAGCCTGTAGTAACAGGGCTTTCAACAGCTCTTAAGCTGTGTTCACTATTAATACTAAAACTGATCAACCTTCACTGGAAAATAGAAATGACAGATCTCCACTCCCCAGTTCTACTCAGAAACGATTCCTGAAAATGACTCCTCAGACAATTGCCATCTAGTTTTCAGCTGTATTCTTGAGTTTTCAGAACCTGTTGTTCATTCTTCCCAGCATGCAGTGATGAACAACAATGTCTCTCTCTCACAAGGATGCTGAGACGCCTCTCTCGGATGCTGCTTGCTCCATCCCATCAGGATTATTATCATATACAGACTTTGTCCTTTAGGTTCCTTCAGAAACTTGTTGTTTGATATCTGACGCACTGAGTAGATGGTGGTGCTGCTGCACTTAGAATAAAGTTGAAGGCATCCTAATTTTCATTCTCTTCTGGTCACCAGGAAACTTACTCAGTTTCTTGGCAGTTCCAGTCTGGTGTTGTCCCCCAAAACCTCTGCCTACTTGGGTGTGAAATGGCATTAAGTAACTGCTTCTACACAATATACATTTTTCCTATGATGTGTTGGCCAGAATAAATTTGATGTGCTGAAAGGAACAAAACATGAAATAATATTTCTCTGTACATATAGAGAAGAAAAAAAGGCCCTCTCTTGGGCCCTTAAGGCCAGATATTTGCTAGACTTTGCCTACTTGTAGTCTTTCAATAATATCAGGTTAAAGCTATTGAGTGCAGTGAAGGATTTACCACAAAGGATGAAACTTGTATTATCTGATTTTGGACATCTAAACCTTGGGAAAATTTTCCTGTTAGTTACATATTTGACTTATGTAAGATAGAAGTAAAAAAGGGATGTCCCACCTATCATATATATTTATTTTAGGTTACTTACTGGAAGTGTCTCTCTCTCATTCTACTACACCAAGAGCCTATACAACCAGCTTTAATTAAATTTCTAAATTTTAGATGTATTTTAGTTCATTAACCCCTTAAAGATTTTTAGGCACTGCCATAAATTTTGACTCCTTAATTTCGATAGACAGCATTTCACAGTTGTATTTTCTGGGGAAAAAAACACCACTCACACAGAAAATACAAAAGTCCTGGGGAGCCTGAGATCTGGTTCTGCACTAAGGGGTTTTGCAGGGAAGAGATGGAGGAGGCAGACTGCAACACTAAATGAGCTGAAATCAAGAGGCAGAGATAAGTGAGAAAAGAAAGCTGCTCCTCATCCACAGAAGGTATGAATTAGTGTCTTACCTCTTGTTTCTAGACTGGGAATTGCTGCTTATTTTGTGTTAACAGCTACTGTTTGAAATAAAAAGGCATTTTTTAAATTTAATGACACAGAGTGACACTCATTACTTTTCAGGTGCCAGTGATTTCATTGGATGTAGTTGTGTCATCCAAGTCATAGACTGTATAGTATGAATAATGTTCCAGAATTCATCTTGAATTTTCTAAATTCCCTTAATTCGATGTCATTAATTTTTCCATAGCAAAAATCTGACAGACCATATCTTGACAATCTGCTTTCCTTCAGCAAAGGCACAGTGACATATATCAAATAGTTTCTGAAAAAGACTAATTGAAAAATACAGGTTATTCAAACAAGACATTTTCTTAAACTTACCAAAATCTTAGCAATAGCTTTTGTGACCATTTCCTAAACCCCTTCTGCACATGACTTTAAACAAGTCATTGATCTCTCTAATGAATCAGATACTCAATTTACAAGAGTGGGATAATAATATTTTCTTTGAAACATGCTTCAAGCCATACAGATGAAAAACATTAGATAAGCAGCAGCTATTATCTTCATTGTTATTAAAACCTTGCTGACAGGACACAGCTAACATGGCAATTCCTACAAGATCTCAAGATACAGTTTTATGCCTTTTGCAGACATGATTCCGTACTTGATGCCCTAACCTCCTTAACATAAGAAATAAGCAAGATAATGTAATTGTTTTCTGCTTTATGTGGCCTGACTTTTAATAACAAGATGTCTCCTAGGGAAAACATCTTGCTATATTTTAATAAAAATTTGGAACAGCTGCATGTACTGCATTCCAAGCTCTCCTCCTTGTATAGTTTATCTCCAAAACCACCTTAGAGCAAACCCCACTTGTTTACTTCAGTGGAAGTTTTTCCACTAGGCATGTAAACTCATCCAACCTATCTCTCCCTAGTGTTTATATTTAAAAATACCTAATCCATCTCTCCCAGCACATTCAAGGAAGAGAATAAGTGTAGTCTATCCAAGGCTAAGCAAACAAAAAAGTCATCAAAGTTTTGGAAAAATTCCTTAGTTCCTTTTCTTCAGATGAACAAGGAAGAATAAGTAAAGCAGTGAGTAAACCTGGGGTTCCTTATTTAGTGTCCTCTGTTCTCAAAAGGTTACCTCAGGCTCCTTCTAAACCCTTCATGTTACAATAACTTCTTTCCTTAAATCTGAAAGGGGAAAAGACTGTCAGGGTTCTGGCTATCCTGGATCCACTGTAAGAAAATATTTTGGCTCCAGGGGAGTGGTGAACTCATAGTTGAAAGGGCAACTGAATATTTTTGTTTCCTGAGACAATCAAGCTAAAAGCAGACATAGATCTGCACTAAATCACATCCAGTGCAGTGTTGAAGGCTGAGCTTTAATTTTAGTTTAATCATCTACATGTCCTATTGGAGGACCTGTGTTTAATCCACTGAACAGCTCTGAAATCTGCAATGCAACCACAAGCCTTATTCCAGCCACCTAGAGCCTATGATCCCTGTTGATCACACATCCGTTGTAGGTATACGCATACTCCAAGAAAAGGACTAAATCACTTTTTTCTTTCTCTTTTGTTCTGTTTGTCAATACTGTACTCCTAGAACCTTAGTGGCCAAAAGTACTGAGTATTAATAGTGCCTAGTGTGACTAATAGGATGCTGTTATGGCAAAATGATGCTGATATAAAAATATTTCTCTTCCCATCAAAAAGAATAAACTGCATGGATATTAATAAAAAAAAGTCATTCTTTCATTGCTACTAAATAGGCAGCAAACTTTTAACAGATTAATTTAAATTGGTTCAGCTTCTGTGCTTAGATGTTAACATGCTATATTGGAGTGCACCTGCTTTCACAGCCAGTCAGCCTGCTTCCCTGAAGGGAGAAAAGTGACGTAGGATCCCAGAGTGCTGCTGAAATATTAGTCAAAGGCTGACAAATATTACAACAGTTTGCTGAGGCGTGTAGAGATGGCTTCCTCCCAGGGGAGTAGCTGTGACCTCGACCCTTGCATTGTATCTGTGTTAGTACATATATGGCAATATTCCAGAGAATTAAAAGCCTTCAGGCTTCTGTGTGTAACTAATTGTTGCCCAGGCAAGGAAAAGGTTAAAAGATAATAAAAGTTAAAAAAGAGTTAACTTATGCACAACCTCCCACAGTAGACAGGGTAAACAAGAAATTGATCATAGAACCCTACTGGCAATATCACCTTTTAACCATGTGCAGACTTCTGGATATATTTGACATATGCAGTACTCTTGGGTATGACACAGCAGTGTTTGCTGAGGGTTATGACAAAAATCTGTGGGTAAAATAAACAAAATCAACTGCATTGCTCCAGTCCTTTCTTTCAGGATGTTTCTGGAGTGTGGTGACAAGATGCTTTTTTCCATTTTCCAGAGCATTTTTTGCTTATGTTGTCAAATGAGAGGTCACAGACAATAAGAGAAGGAAGTCCCTGTACTAGTTACATAATATTGGAGATCCAGGACTGAATGCTTTTGGTCATAGGCACATGGTCGTGTTTCAGTATTTGGTAATACAAACTTTTTTTTAGGTTCAACCCCACAACGTACACACACAATTGCTGGAGGTATGTGAGTGAACAGACAGTCTGATCCCATTCACACTGAGCCTATGACAGGTTAGAAACCAAAGATGATGTCCAGAAAAGATGTGATTAGAATGTCACTCTTAGGTCATGATTCTCACATGTGTGGCAATAAATGCCCCAGCTATGATTCTAGTGTGGAGTCTGGCCACACTCAGCTCTGTTGATGTAATAACAGGGGAGCTCGGGCCTGAAGAGACAATATATGTGATGACACTCCAGCCCTGCTACCACAAGCACCCATGCAAAACAATAAAATCATAAAGATAGCAGCCACCATCGTCAAAGTAGGAGTTAAATAACATTCCTTCAGGATCTCAGTTCTTTGAAGTCATTCTGATTTTCTAATATTTTTGGGGCTCAACATGAACCTTTTAGATTCAATAGGGAAATTAAGTCTGATGGCTAATAACATGTTTCTTTATCATGTTTTTATCTTAAAGCCTTCACTGGAAACAGATGCCTAGGGAGGGTCTTCTCATTGTACTCTTTCCTTGGAGCTGTCTGTGGGATTTGGTACCACTGACTTCTGGATATTTGAGTGTGCCAGGACATGGAGTCAGCTCCTCAGCTGTTGTAGGCATCACGTCTGATTATCCCATGCATTAAAGCCCCAGGTTTCATCTAAAGAAGCAGCTAAGATTTCTGCCTCTATTTTGTTTGGAAGACTGTTTCAAAACATCATTCTTCTGACTGTTTCAATTTCCGGAGCAGTTTATTCCTGCACAACTTATACTAGGGAATTGTAATGCCAGCATTGTTTTTCAGCTTAAAATAGCTCTTCTGAATCTCTTCTTGCCCCCATAAAATAAACACAACTCCACTCAACTTTTGTTTTCTTAGTCTAAACTCCCTTATTGCCCTGGCAGTCCCTTGCTAACTCTGCTCCAGTCTGTTCATCGTTCTGGTACACAGATGAACAGAATCATCTCGATCTCTTGCACAACAGCAGTAATGCTTCCTACTTTCTTTTGATGTTTTATTTCTCAATACATCTTAGGAACTAATTATTTTTGGGTGGTTGCATCAGACTGTCTCAAAACCATCCCTTTTCAAAACTCAAAACCTTAGAGGTGAGGGCTTTTTCTGTTTGGTTGGGTTTTTTTCTTGTTTGTTTGTTTGTTTACTCTTTTAATAGATGAACAAGTATCTACCAAATTCAGCATCTGGCTGATTTTTTTTGGATTGTTCCTTATAATGGCAGCATTTGGTATTAAGGAAAAGAGTTTAAAATATAAATGTAGTGTTCCCGAGTGTTTAAGGCAGTGTCTTCCTTGTCTATCTCGTGCTGTCTAATAGTTAGGCATCTAAAGTAACTCTCTGGACTCTTCTATCATCAATGGAGAGAGACAAGCACCTCTGGCATGTGATTTAGCTCACCCTAAAATAGATATCTAAAACAAGAGGGAGGCATTGCTCTTTGGAGATTGCCTGTTTCTCCCTGTAGATGATAAAGGGAGCCTAGACAACTGTCTCAGATATTTTGCTTAAATTGTTAAGTGGGTAAAGTAAGAAGACTTGCAATGATGAATCTTACCCTAAGTAATTCAGGACAGTGAAAAGCTTCATCAAAAGAAATTTAGATTTGCTGGCATCTATATTGTACTGAAAGGTAATAAAATTTGTGTTTCTAACTGATTGGAAAACATTGGACATATTTATCTATTAACTGCAACAGATTACATACATACAGGACATTTTTAGTAATTTAAACGGGCCTCTCTTAGAAAAACCAAAAAACCACCTGAATATGTCAAATGTTTTTATGCTTGCTGAGTTGTGCTGACAACCCTGGAGAGCCACAGGTGCACCAGACAGCTCTGAATTCTGACCTAGATCCTACAAAAATAAATATGATTATTTGTCTGAAAAGGATGGCTCAAACACGAGAAGTTGCTGCTGAATTCAAGTGCTCTTAGGATCTGGGCAATAATTCCTTGCAAAGTTACAAATCTATTATACAATACTGCAATAATACCCTTCCTATTGAGTACATGATATGATGGATTAGACCCAAATATTTTAGCAGAGGTACTTCTATTTTTAATCTCCATTTTAAAAGTTTAACTATTTTGTTTTGCATTAGTATTATCACTTCCAAAGAGAGTATGATTAAATCAAACCATGTTAGAACTTGATATTGTTACCTATAGACAGCTTTCAATAAGGGGAAGATTTCCTATTAAAAAGTGCCCTGCTGCATTTATTTTAGCAGGTAATGAATAAATGCACTTAATATTTTGCTCCCTGAATATGAAGAGGCACTTAAAATTATATCCCGTTTTGTTGTGCTGAGACACACTTTCCATTCACCCACCTGAACACGAATAAATAATGAAGCCCAATGAACAATTCAGTTGTTAGATATGAAATCACCTCTTGTCTTTCACTCAAAGGCACCTCAGCCCTTCCACAAACAAGTATAAGAATAAAATTGAGAGAGCTACTTCTGCCTTTCTGTCACAGGAAATCTTGCTTAGACTAATCTACTTTTTAAAAGGTTTACTTTTAAATAGGATTTCCTCTTGCTGCAGGTACACACTGAGTCAGGAAGCTCCAGTCTGAGTCAATGCTAAATGAATTTGGTTTTTAACTTGAGTCGGCTTGCAAATGATGGAAGCAATGATTCATAATTTCCATCCTGACCTTGTTTACTTTATGTTCACACTGTGGCAGGTGAACTCTTGTGTTCAAGATCATCAAGATATTTAAGGGGAAACTGATGCCTTCCATTAACTTGCTTTGTGAAAGACACATTTTCATGTATGAGGACAAATTATAGGAAGGTGATATGCCACTCAGACATTTCAGAGTTCACCTTTTTTTATGTCTAGCATAATCTGCATATTCTAGTAATGCTGAACAAGTTAATTGTCATCTACGCTTTCAGTAATTTGTTTCTAGTATCTAATTAAATAAGATGATTTTTTTTAAAGGCATGTCTTTCTGAGAATGGATTCACCATGTGGTATGATCTACCTAAGATATAGGAAGTTTAGTTTTAAACATGTGTATGTAGAGCTCCATTACAATCTGTTTTGCTGGTATATAAAATTTCTGAATGGCTTTTACATTTTTATTTACCTTATTCCCTAGTGTTCAACAGAAAATATGAAGCTGACTTGAGAATCAAGAATTTCGTTATATTGTGGGCCAAATCCTTTGAAGTACTGTTTGCTTGGCACTATTATCTGTCCTTAAGAACTTATCAGAACAGGTTTCTTCATTCATTTTTATCAGTCCAATTTTATACTCTGTGAGGTGGTATAATAACACCAGACAAAGATACTTGCAAATAAACCATTTTGAGAAGAAAGCACAATTTGAAGTCTTTATCGAATGTTTCATGGAATTTGTTCTTGAAACCTAAGACTTATGAGCCAAGTTCAGTCCATGTCTCAGTGAGTGGTTTTGATCACTTACCAAACCTTAACAAATCAACCAGTATAGACCTTTCAAGTCCCAACATTTCTAAGGTCTTTTGTTCTAAATGGAAAGTCTGTGGCGAAAACTGGGACTGCACAATTGTCTCACCTTCCTCTTGAGGTGTATTGTTTTCCAGGCAGGATATAAAGCAAATGGGAAAAGGGTGCATGGCTCTATCACTTTCTAAGGAGAACACTGTATTTGTGAGTGACAATTGAGGGAGTATGACACAAGCCTTGGGGTGCTTAAACTTGCTCAAAGTGAAAAAGGCTGGAACTTAATGTTCTCATTTCCTTGTGTGAGACCACTATCCAAAAAAATGCCTTTTCTTCAAAAGAAGGCTTAGCAATATTGACCTGGGCAGCATAATCTAGATTTTCACACTCTCTGGATTGTGGCTCCTCTACAGAAGCATTTAAGGCCCATGCTTAATGGAGGATGGAAGTGCATTTAGTCCCATGAATAGTTCTTCGGAGGTACTGAGCTTTCACACTGTGCCTGTATGTACATCTATATATAGGATGACTAGCTTCCCCATTCCTGTCTTGGGCTGACTGACTCACAATGCTGAAGGCAGGTGTTGGCTTTTTAGGCAATGACCTATAAAACTGGGTAATCTAGCTGTAACCACCACTAGTGTGAATAATTTTGTTTAACAATAAACATCTCTCAATCAACTGCCTAAGCCTAAACCTTGTCTTTCTCTCTGGTCAATGGACAGAAATAGATACTTATTGAAGGTCATTTCCCCCAATAATTTACAGACATGTACTTTAGGATTAGTTACATTACCGTTTGGTGTTGCTTCTTGTTTCTCAACACCTAACTAAAATTTAAGTATCTTACCCTTACATGTCTGAGGTTAACTGGGATGGATCCACCTGAAGGATTTTAGGTCTCACCCAGACTGATTTCACTGAGCCTTGGTCAGGCTCATTTACTCTAGTCAATATCAGAGCTGCAAATGGTTGGAGGGTCACAGTAGTTCTTTATAGGAAATGTTAATAAAAATGTGAAAAGCAAGCCACAATAAGACAAACAGAAATGTCTGAAAGAAGTCCTGTGTAAGGACTGTTAATGGTAACACTATTGGTCAGAAAGTCTCTGTGCATCTGCTCTTTGTTGAGTGACTTGTGCAGTAGCGTGTCCCCAGAGCCTGGCCACCCTTTACAGCTCCCAGCACGAACACAGCACTTGCCACCAGGTGTGCTCCCCCACTCGATGTGTGAGAAGAAAATGTGACTCACCAGAGTTTGGTAACACTTATTTGTCAGGGGGTTTTCACTTCTGGCTGTCACGCACTGTAGGCATAATAAAGCAAGAAAAAATTTGGTAACCCAGATATCTAGATAAGTGGTTGAGAAATTTGCCTTTACCTTCTAAGTCCAACATGCCTTCCACAGAAAATGGCTCTTCAAGAAAACCCTAGATCATGGTCAAGTGAATGGCAAAGGACTTCCCATTACTAGAGCTTTTTGATTTCAGCAAGGCCATAATAGTTCATGTACAGCAGAATAATTACAAAAGCTGTGTTGTCAGTGGCTAGAAGAGGGACTTGACTGTACATGTTACTTTTCTAAAAAATGAGCTGTAAATATAGGCAGCTGCATTATAAAAGCAGTACTAAAATTTGCAATGTGAGATTTGCACAGCTGTATTATTACATGCAGTTGTGGAGAGCAGTCTCAATGCACAGAATTCCTGCAAAGATGAGAGATTACATTCCTCATTATTTTGCTGAGAAAATGAAGTCTAATACTGCAACAGTAATAGGAAAACTGATTATAGAGCTATTAAGGAGTAAAGATAATGATGAATTTTGAAAAACTAGTGAAGTTAAAAGTTCAAAGCCCAGGAAGCAGAATAACAATAAATTTATTTTGAGGAAGTATGATCCCCTTAGAGATCACAATAAAAAACCCTGTCACAGAACTCTGTCTTTCAAAGTTTTTGTTATTTTCTATAAGCTTCATTTACTGAATTTAATTTTCTGTTTTCAGTTCAGTCACGTTATTTTAGTCACCTATAATACACTCATAATATAATAATGAAAGGGAAATATCCCAATTACAGCTTCCCATGAGAGAGTTTCTTTCTTGGCTTAGATCCCTCATCTACAGGATCTTATTAAATTCTTGAGACATACCTGAGCCATATCCCACCTGCTTCCAGATAAACAACAGCAGGAGGAGTATCTATGGGTCTTGAGTTACTGTGTAATCATTTTCTTGCTGAAGATATTATAGTACCAGGGATGTATTTATTCAGCTGTTATAAGAAAACAAGCAGCTGGAAATTAGTTCCCTTGCTGACTGCAAGAGAACTATTGGGAACTTGTTTATTTACTACTAAAATGTATGTGTTTTGCAGGGCATCTGGTCACATTTTACTTTGTCAAGAGTGGGTATCCTGGAAGCAAGGCAGTCTGAATATCTGAGGACTGTTTAAGGTACATTAGAAATGTGGATTAATGGCTAAATATTTCCAGATCTTGTACCAATTTTTGTTCCATTTTTTAACATAAAATGACCTTTTTTTGAGAAGTTTTTGAAGCACAACAAAATACCAAAACCAGATAGTTTGCAAGAAGAGTTTTCTTTGATCTATCTCTAGAGTATTAGGTATACTTTAAAAATAAACTGAGCTCTGGCTTCATATCCAAGTGATGAACCCATACTGCTCACAAAGCTGTCCTAACAATATTAATGGAATAAACAGATATAAATAGTCAATATAACCCAAAATATTTTGTTACCTTTTTGGTGTAAAATAAAGACACTTTTTAAAAACAAGGTCTTCAAACTTCTAGTGCTCTGAAAATGGAATTGACCCCATTTTTCCATAACTAAATAAACACAGGAATGCAATTGCTTTATGTGAGTTGCTATTGGTGAAATTCTAAGCATACTTTGAGTGCACATCATGTGCACAGCACATGTGTGCACCTAATGTTTGGTGCAACTACCTACTGAGAATCCGGGGGGTGGAAGGGGCCTTCCAGTTGCTCTCACTGGTACTGAGGAGAATGGTAATGCTAAAGATAAATGCTTAAAGATAAATGCTATCTTTCCTTATTTTAAATTTTAAATTTTAATTTTTTTTTTTTTTTTTTTTTTTTTTTTTTTTTTGTGTGTGTGTGTGTGTAAAGCAAAAGGCAGTATTTGGAAAACAAAAATGTAATGAAAGTAGGTGATGATTTTAAATCTTTAGTGTAGATAAGACTATAGCTTAGCAGTAAGGGAATTTTAAATCCTGCAAAAGTAAGACAGCCTAGTTTAAAAAAAATCTAACTTTCAATTTGAGGTATGGCGGAGAATTGGAGTTATTTCTTGCACTAGATTTGTTCAGACCTGAGAGCCCTCATGCTGGACAGACAGAGCTACCAGGCACTTGGTTCCCTGTCAGCCAGACACATGGATGATGAACAGCAAGGAAGGTGAGCTGGCAGGAAATGAGGCAGATTTTGGAACCTTCTAATTTCCGTTGGCCTTTTGTTGATGAACAGAGAAAGACTTCCAAGTTCTTTTGGAAAATTCCTGATCAGCGTTAGCTACTGACCTTCCTTCCTCACTTCTGCAGAGAATCCTCATGCAGTCGTGGGAACGACACCAATAAAGAAACAGAAAATGTGTTTTCTTGTATAAGGAAGAAGAAGTGTGATGGCAGATGCTTTGCAGCTCCAGAATGTCCCTTGCTCTGTACAGGGACTGCAAACCTGTGGGACAAACACAGGAACGGAAGAGGAAGAGGAAGAGGAAGAGGAAGAGGAAGAGGAAGAGAAGAGAAGAGAAGAGAAGAGAAGAGAAGAGAAGAGAAGAGAAGAGAAGAGAAGAGAAGAGAAGAGAAGAGAGGAAAAGAGAAGAAAAGAGAAGAAAAGAGAAGAGAAAAGAGGCTCAGCCTAAAGCCACACATGGTCTAAAGCCTTATTTCTGCTTTCTCTCCCTTTCTTTTTCACCCACCGTTCAATGTTCTCAGGGAGGGAGTGTGATCACAATCCTCTCAAGTCCTTGCCCTGCAGGACAGCAGCTTTTTTCCTAAGGACACTGACTGTTAACTCAGAGGCAGAGGAACTTTGACAGCATTTGACAAGTCAGAGACAATACACCTTTACTAAAGAAACAGACAACTTTGAATGTGGATTTTTACTTAAAAGACCGTAAATAGTCATGGTGACAGACTCTTTCTTATGTGATAGTATGTGCTATAACAGGTGACTCTGCATTCCACATACATGAAAGGGGTAATAACCAAACGTTCTTGTTTCATTATTACATTGATACAGGGAGAAGCTTTAATTCCCACAGTGCCTCCACCACCCAAAATGAAGGGCAGTTCTGACTTCTTTGGTACTGGCTTCAAGCAGGACAGGCATGTTTTGACTGAGACAACACCACCACAGAGTGGCCTGTGGCTCTGTGTTTCAACCTGAGTCACCTGAAAGGAAACCTGTGCTCTGAAGCTGGGTAACATCACTTTTTGAAATCAAGTGCTTCTAAAATATCTCATGAATACTTTGAAAAATTCTGATTTTAGATTCTTTCTTGGGCTGAAAATGGTAGTACCATGGAGACTAAACACATCCCAGGAAGCCTTTCAACTTCAGAAACATTAGAAAATACACTTTAGTTATTTTTAGAGATCATATTACATCAGTAATGACTATGTGATAAGGGGCATTTCATCACAGCAATATTTTGCATAGCAATGCATCCTGAAAGGTTTGTGCTGTGAGGCAGAAAACCCAGGGTTAGAGAACACAAAGCAGCACTTCGTTCTATGTAGCACAGCAATTGCTCTGGTGCCTCAGAAGGCCAGGAAACTACTGAGAAGCCACTTTTTAGGTTACAGGATGACATTTCTGGATTATTCACAGGAACACACATTAATATTTTACTCTGTTTGGCACCATTTATGCATGGAAAGCTCTACAGTTATTAAAGCTGGATTCTGTAATTGAGACACAGAATCTTCACAGTGTGCCCTTGTTTGCTCTCTGGCTCTGGAAGGATGTTAGGAGAAGGTATGAACAGTTTCCACCAGATCTAGAGACCTTGGCAAAGAATTACAAAAATTCATGGCCATTCTGTCTTGCATTAGGCCAAGCAGAAAGAGGTGAATGCAAGCTGCTCCTCTGTGTTCATACAGGACAGGGGAGAGGAAAGGAAAAGAAGACAATTTGGAATGTTTACAATCTGCATGAGTGCAGGGATGTATGCACTGGTGTAGGCATTAGGAACCCATTTGCTCCATAAATGGCTGCAGCATTTTAAGGGATTTTCCCCACAGACCCCTGCCTCTGGCTGTAGGTTGCAGTGTCTGAACACACTTAAGCTGCTTCAGTGTAATTACCAGGACATTAAAAGGTCAAAGGACCAGAGCTGAAGCCAAGTTCTAGGCTTCATGCTAAAACACATGAGGAAGGTTTATACTTCTTTTCTCTTGCCAAAGCTGATGAGGTGTTATTCTGTGGTTTATGGGAAGCAAAATATAAAACTGCTACAGCTGCTTGTTTCAGTGAGGACTCATCTAAGTCATAATTGAACAAGACCTGAAATACCCATATGAGACCAGAAAAACAATTTTGTGGTCAAGCAAAAAGATGGCCTGTGGTTAATTCAGGAAAGGAGTGTAAAATGCTTAGAACCTATGATGAGAAATTCAACCCTATGATGGTGTTGCTGATAATGGGCAGTTTCTGTTTCCAGTTGCTTAGCTCTTCCTTTTAAAATGAGTAAAACCATAGCAAGATTATGGTTTTATCATATTTAAAATATACTTAGTATAGTTTTGATAAAGTATTTATAATTAGGGGATGTCTATGAATAAAAATTTGTACTTTCAATACATGCTAGATTCAAAAGAATTTTATTTCTGAATCCTATATGGCCAAGTAAAGAAGAGAGGAAGGGGAGGAGAGGAAAAGAGAGAAGACAGAGAGAGAGAGAGAAAGATCATACCAAAAAATAAGCCACAAAAATGCTCAAGATAATTGTCTGAGAGACCAGTGTTTAATTCTCTGGATAACCCATTAACAATACATTACTAAGTAATTTTTAATGCTTCTTCTTGTCTTCAATACAATAGATCTTATATTTATTCTTAAATCTCTGATAGAAAAACATTTATAGTCCTAATTTGTTTTTTTTTAAATGTAGTTATGTTTATTTTGTCTCAAATTAAAACTTCCACTGATTACAATGGCAAATATATCCACATATGTAGGGTGGATAATGTATTATAATGTACTCAAAGTTGCCTTGGTAGAGCTGACTTTGTAGCTTCATCAGAAATTCTAATATTTGATGGTCTGAAGTTGCAACTGACTGGATCTCTTTTAAAGAAATAAGAAATTAAAAACTCTTTTACTCTTCCATGATATAGGACACTGAAATACACAACCCTGTAAGTTGTTTTTCTTCCACAGGTTTCAAAGATAGGGGAGAATTTCACAGAATGTCTTTCTTTCTTTAGTGGAGTGAGGACAAACCTCTGTTTCAAATCCCCTGCAGCACAGGAATCATAAGACCAAGTATTTCCCAGCAACTCAAGAGTATTTCTGATGCAGAAGCTTTCAGCAATCACATTTGCACTGTACTGAGAGATCTGCAGCATGATGACTTCCACAGCCCGATTACCGTGATGACGCAGGAGGAAAAGTCTATTCTGAGCTTCGATGGCTTTTCATTAGGCTGTGTCAAGAGACCCACTCACAAGGCTCAAGTGGCTCTGCTCTTAGTGGGAGACTTGTCCAGAGAAAAAATGCTTCAGAAGATGGCAAGTTTTCATCAGAGTTCAAACAAGTTCAGAGCTTATGAATGACACCTCCAGTACAGGCAGGCAGAACTATGAAAAGAGGAAGGGGAAGAGGCAGCAATAGGTAAAAAAAAGTATCAATATGACACTTGCTATTTGGTGTTTTTCTGTTGCCTTTCCTAATTTCCTTGCCTTTTTTCTTCATAATTCAAAAACCAGCTGTCTGGAAAATTTTCTAAGCCAAAAGAACAGAAACATCTAGGAAGGATCAAGTTAAGGAGCTTCTTGTGTTCGTTCAGTATAAAGCAGAGTAAAATTTGGCCTGGCTTTGAAATGACTGTAATGTCTGCAATCACAGCAAATTGCACCTGCTGCCAGAAATCATACCAGTAATTCTGCCTTTTTAATATTACTCCTGCTTATCTTCTCAACCAAGAAATAGCCACTTATATTTCTTGTAAAAAACCATTGCCACTGTGAGTTGCAGAATATTGCAGATGCCAGCCTGGCTATATCGATTTTTCCTATATGAAAACAACTTAAATAAAGGAATTTTTAAAAATAGTCTAATGTATTTAACATTTAAAATGCATTTCAGGGTAAAAAGTAATTCACACTTGAAAGCCATAGGTCATCTCCCCACACATACCAGAGAGAAATGAAAAGCCCTACATAAGAAAATTTTCTCTGAATGCTCGTTACAGAGTTAAGGAAAGAATATTTAACTTAGGAAACAGAAAATTGTTCCTGTCCATTTTGAAAGATGAGGGTATACAATTTAAAGTCATTTTGTAACAGGTCATTCTTAAGAGTCTTGGACAGCCAAGAGGGTCAGCCTCTATAATAATCATTATATTTAATAATTACATATAATGGTTTTAGTAGTTTAAAGGATTTTGCAGAAATCAGATCTGTCTCAGCACAATATCTCAAAACATAAGCTTAATACATTTGTTTTACTAAATACTGAATTAAGGTTTACCAGAAGTTATTATTGAAATTATTGATGTTAATGACAAGTCAATGACAGGAAATGAGTTATATTTAATTTTGAACACTAAATGAATGCCAGATCTAGCACTGAGCCTTGGATTAGTCTACCATATTACAGAATTGTTGACACTGCACAAATCTCATACCCTTCATACTGGGCTGTGAGAGTGGTTCAAACTAAGGAAGGGTATTTTCTTATCCTGTTTCATTCTGTAGTCAGTTGCCAATAAATGGGTTTATGCCCGTAACTATTGACAGTCACTGCTTCTATGTCTCTTTTACTGTGCTTTAGTGTAGATATTATCTAAAATATTTAAATGAAAAGAAAGGGAAATACTAGAAGTTAGAATAAAATTTTGTATCAGACATGTTTTACTTTCAAAAATAAATAAGAAACTTAAGGGCCCATTTTCAAATGTGGTTTTGCTAATATATGACATTGCAGGCATGCTGTAATTTTTTCAAGAGCATCTCAGAAAGTTAGTTGTTAATTCACCTTTAATCATATGCCTGAACATCACAATGGGCATCTAGCACTATTTTGATGGATTTAAATACCACTGAAAATTTGATTGTCAACATTCAATTGAATATAAATGGCCTAAGTTTATGCTGCAAATAAGTTAGAGACACCTAAAGCAAAATTTGAAAATTACCAGATTAAGCACAGATGGATTACAGAAATCTGTGTATAAACTAATAATCTAAATTCCTTTTACAGTTATTGGGGTAAATTGCATAGGACCATAGAATAACAGAATGATTTTGGTTGGAAGAGGTGTTAAAGAGTATCTAGTTCCAACTGACATTTTTTGGGTGAAGTTAATTATATCCTAAAGTATGCATCTAAAACAGGCCTGATGAATCCCCCTCTGAAATATTCCTGTTTTCCATAATGGTTGTCCCCATTGATTATGAAAAGGAGAGTGTAGGACCGGGGTGAGAAGAAAGGGTCAACAAATAAAGACAGCTTAGGGTTGAAATCCTTTTTAATATATCTTGTCTGAAATCTCTTTCCAGAACCAGCCAGGTGACAATTAAATGCTGTGATTTCAGTCTATCAGTCTACATGGTGCAAGTGTTGTTTAATTTGACAGAAACCACCAAAACTGTGTCAAGAATAGCACAGATATGTTAATCTACACTAATTGTCTTCCAAAATATAGATGAATATTATTCACAACCCCCAAAATTAAATCCCTATTCCTGGGGAAGTTCTTCTATTGTATCTGAATCATGTATCTCGAATTCAAAGAGTTCACTCATTTTTCATTTCTTGTCAATAAAAGTTTTGATTCTTTTCTCAAACCAATGAAAATTATAACACTGAGAAGAGAACAAGGTCATAAAAAGGCCTCACATTAAAGTGAAAGACAGCAAGTGTAGCAACAAGAAAAAGTTAATAGGAAATCTACATCTTTTGGAAGATGTGACTTACTTATTCAAAACACTGGATAGCATCTGATATTAACCAAATTGTTAGTGTAGGTGATAATTAAAACAAAAATTCTATTACTAACAGTCACTCCAATGAATTTAAATTTATTCAATTCATGTCTCATTAGTACGTATCAAAAATAAATCACTTGCATATGTATCTGAGGAGCTTTTAAATCTTTTTGATTATAAGAGATAAGCCATTTGTTCTGCTTCCAAGTTAAAGGTCAGCCAGTACTTCTCTTACCACCTTGTTTCCAATTTTTATAAGTTGCCTGTAAAAATTAGTTTTGAGTGGAAAAAGTAGGCAACTTTTTTTTTTTCAAGGAGAAAGGATTATTTCTGATAAGTAAAGAAAATATAAAGTAGATCTCTTTTTTAAACTACAGAACATCTTGTAGAACTTCTCAATCACTGGATTCAATCATATTTATTCAACTATGCCTACTTGACATTGGCAGGGGGACAAAAAGAGAGAGCTGGCCAGGGAAGAAGAATCTCTTTCTATTTGGGAAATTAACAGATATGTGTGAGGCAGAAGAGTGATTCTTACCAAGAAATCCACATATTGATTTTATATAAGAACAGCAAAAAGTGAAGAATGGTTTTTGGAAATTTATCCCACTGTCTTTATCTGTCAGAGGATCAAAAATTGCTCCAGCAGAACATTCCTTGTACATCAAGTGACAGTCTCCTTGGACACACGTGCAACTCAAAATCTCTAATAGGTGTCTTGTGAGCTAACCTTGACACTCACTTCAAGGGCAGCTGGAGTTCAGTCCAGGTTTGAGGAGATGTGGCCCTCAAAATTCTGTGCCTTGCTCTCCATTGCAGATGATTTCTTCTGCAGATTATTTTCAGATGTCTCAAAGCAGATTTTCAGCAAGTTTGTGGATGCTGACCAACTGTGGGGAGTGGTGGATGTGGTAGAGGACCAGGCTGGCATTCAAAGGGATCCTGCCAGTTCAGAGAGATGAGCAGACAGGAACCTCATGGAAAGCAGCATGGGCAAATGTCAAGTTCTGCACAGGTGAAAGAATAGGAAGGATACCCCCATTCACCAGAGCAGGCTGGGGGCAGACTGGCTGAAAAATGGTTCTGAGGAAAAAGGCCTTCAGCATGCATCCTTGTATCCAACAAAGTGAGCAGGATCACCAGTGAGCCCTTGCTTAAAGGCGGCCCACCATGTGCTGCGTGAGCCAGAGTGCGGGGTGCAGTTCAGGGAAGGGATCCTTCCCCCCTCCTTGGCACCTGGGGTGTCACATCTGGGTACTGTGTCCAGCATGGGGCTCCCCAGCTGAGGTAGATATTTCTACTCGGATAGCAGCCCAGTAAAGACCAGCAAGCTGGGCAGGGGCTGGAGCACAGGGTGTGTGAGGAGAGGCTGAGGAAATGGGGTTTGTTCAGTCCTGTGAAGAGATGATAAAATGGGGATCTTGCTGCTATCTACAGCCACCTTTTAAGAGAACATAAAGGAGGTGGAGGTGCACAATGGAGACATGAAAGGCAACGAGAAAGATGGGATGTGGGAAATTCTGATGCAATATTAGAAGTATATTTGCTAGCAGGAAGGTGGTCAAATACCAGAGGAGCTTGCCTAAAGGGGTTGTGCAAACTCCATCCTTGGAGAGCCTCAATACTTCACTGGGTAATCTGATTTTACTGGACTTGCTCAGGGCAAAGGTTGCAGTGGACGACTTCTGGAAAGCCCTTCAAACTCATGTGATTCCGTGAGTCCAGTTTTACCTCCTTGTAAAAATTCACATTTGCATGTACACCTTCACTGAAACAGTCATTGGAGAGCCAAAACTTTTTCAGAAGCTTATGCCAGAGGTAGTTAAGTTTATTGTCTCCTGTAATGTTGCAGTAACCCAATTAGATTAATATTTTAAAGATTTAAGGAGTACAAATATTCTGGGAAAACACCCAAGACAAAAGACCTCAGGGCAGGCAATTGTAGCTCTAGCAGACCTACAGAAGGTCTTACCCCTCCCTTTTAGCAGGCAATTACAGCATTGTCCTACTTTTCAGCCATTGTCTCCTGTTGGCTCATCTGTGGACACACATCTGGTTTGAGGGAGGTGGAGGCTGTGCTTCACAAGCTAAGGATCGAGTGTCTTCCTGCACGTAATATTTACACTGACACAAGGGTTATTACAACTTTGCACAGGTGTTAAAAGGCTGTAAGATGTCATATTGTAACACCTGCCTCACAGTGGTATAAATGGCCATGCAAAGTACTGAGCAGAGGACATCAAAGCTGTAATGAATTTATTTGAAAGTAGCCTTTGTATTATTTTTGTTGACTTTCAAATTATGAAGTTACACACAAAGTTTTCTCTAAGCTATGTTCAAGTACATATAGTGATGAAGAGTTTTGATATTCAGTTGTTAAGAATTTGTGTAATTTGTCAATAGGAATATTAACTTCACTAGGCCAGGTCTGGTCCTTGGTTGTTTTTTTTTTTCCTTAAACACATCTATACTGGGTCAAATTTGAAGAAACACTGAAACACTGCTCTGATGAAAATAAAACTATTTGGAGAGCAACAAAAGAGCCAAATGTTTGCATATATTAACTTCTTTGGCTACAGAGTCTTTTTGAAACCTAATAAACAATGAAACTGCACATATTAAAATGTGCCCTTTCAGACCGCGTATATCACATTCTGCTTTCAATTCCCCTGGGGCAGACCAACTGCATGTACAAAGAAGGGTTTAGCTGTATATAATTTAAGTTGCTCTTTAGAAAAAAGACTCAGGTTTTGATATATCAAAATATGCCAAAGTAACAAATCAAACAAACAAAGCCAAATAAAAGCCAAGATTTAATAAAAGTCATTTTGGAATTCTGCAACATTGATAGCATTCCATTTGTCTGGTGAACAATACAATGTGCTCATGTGACTATTCACTGAAACAAGTTTCAAAAATCATCAAGCCCTCTGCTCTCTTATTATGCAGGTGGTTTGCAATGCCAGATGCAAAATAATTGATGTGGTTTCAAAGTTCCTTGGATCATTTCACAACTCATACATTTTAAAATATGTAGGAACTTGCAATCTGTGTGACAGTGTCTGCTAAAGTCCATTTTTCCATTTAGTTTAAACCGTCTTTATAATCAGAAGAATTTAAATATCCAGTGGTATCTTAAATCCTTTTAAGCTATGAATTCTCATTCCTGTACATAACTTTTGGAATCTGAGAGAAATAATTATAATAAATTCAAAATAGTTCACAAATTAGTTGGAAGATAAAGCTCTTTAACACCATAATTTCAAAGTCATAACAAATAGGATCCTAGTGCTAACATGAAAGCCCCAGCTTGTTAAAAAAAGAATTTGTTAGCAGTCTTTCAGGGGACAGGTTCCTAATCTGTGTATATGGTAATTACAAGCTATTTATAGAACACAAAAATTAAAATATTTCCCCAATTTTATTCAGTCACTTAAAGAGGATTAGGACTGGTTGGGGCTAATTACAGACCCAGCTGTTGGGGTCATATGAAAATGGGAAAGATGCCTACTGAGAGGCCGTAAAGAGCACAGCCATTCCCCAAGTTACAGCTCTCTTCCTCAGGAGTGAGAGGTGTCGGCAACCAGGAGCTTACAGCACGCTGCTCCTCTCTGCACTGCCTTGTCAGACTACGTGTAGGACTGGGGCAGGAAAAGCTGCTGTGCTCCTTTTGTGGTCCCACCACTTCATGGAACTACTGGAAAAAGCTGGTGAGCAGAAATACTGTGTTTAAGATAGGCTGAGGGAGACGGAAGGGAAAGCACTGAGTGTAAATGCACAGAGCAGATTTGGGGGCGAGAACTTTCTGCTTCTGTACAACTCCTGTTGCTCGGTTTTGTGAGGTGCTAACAGAGATGAAATAAACTGATAAGTCATAATATATCTTGATCTAAACTATCCCCACTCCCCCCTCATGGTCCCTCTTCCTTAGTTTTAGATGTTTTTGGTTAGGATTTATGTCTACGTTCAGCGTCAAAACAAAGGATTAGAGAAACCACACTGAAGGTAAGAAATCACAGAAACTATCTGAAAAAATATTATGTGTAAATCAGAAAATACAGGGAAAGAGGATGTTAAAGGTATGGCAGCACTGGGTAGGAAAGATCAAGGAAGGAAGAAAAGTGCTCATGCTGTACTTCAGCATATCAGTGATAGAGATGACAAGTGCTTTCCTTTGTGCTAACATCAGACTGCACCTATTTCATCAGGAACCTGCTTATGCATGTGCATTTAGGTACCAATTTTTATATTGGCCAAGACAGCCTAAAATTCCAGATCTCATTCCTGCTTTTGCTAAAGAAGCAAAATTCTCACTAGTTAAGGTGAAATATGCTCTTTGTGCAATGTTCAGCTGAATCTCTATTACTTTTTCTAGTAAACGTGGAATAATGTGCCTTGAAACCTGCTGATTCTAAACTATCACCCATAAATTAATGTAAGCATCCTTTCTCTTCCCCCCTCACCAACTCCTCCTGCTGTGCATTCATGTACCTGTTATAATAAAGACGTAGTTAAGAGATTTAATTTAGAGTTCTCATTAATCATCAGATAAGAACTCTACAGTCACAGCTTCTTCATCACCAAAAATATTTTGTGAAGTCTCAAAATCTACTTTAAAAAGTTTAAATCCACCACAGATGCATTCCTATCAACTCAGTCTAACTGTGTCAAACAACATTTACAATGACACCTGCAATCATACGCCATGCCTTCAAATATTGTGTTATGTTCTAAAATTCAGACATCTAAGACTTGGGACAATTTCAGCCTTATATCCATGGAGATTTCTCCCTACCAGAGCAGGTGCCATGTCCCTGTGTGAAAGAGGGCAGAATTTGAGGGGTTCTGGTTTTGCAGTGTGTGAAAACTTGCAGATCTCCTTAAGTGTTCACAGCTGGGAAGAAAAAGGGTTGATCCAGGAGACTTCTGGGGAGGGGCTTTGTAAGCAACATGTGGGCTGAAAAGAGATTTCCTCTGATAGTATTCTTATTATTTCTATCTGAGACAGGAATGGATGCTAAAATTTTGTTATTGCTTTAACCTATAATGAACTTGCTAATTGTGGTGCTTGTGATGTTACAGCTATAAGGTAGACCAAGTTTTAGGTGATTGACTTCTACTGAAAGAGACTGAGAACTAATCTGATTCCAAAGGCACAATGGTGAAGCAAGTTTATATGGGAAAATTGCAGGGATGACTGATGCACTGATAAAAATTTGAAGAAGATTTAATTAAAAAAAAAAAGGCGCCTTTCAAACTTCATAATACATTTCATGTACAAGTATGAATTCTGTCCATCTGCAAAGAAAAAAATGTCATGTATCAAAAAGCGCAGAGAGAAGACATTTGAATTGAATAAGCCGTTTTTTAGCCTTAAATTAGTTTTATTCCTCTGTGAATTTAGGGACAACAAATAAGGCAAACAAATGAAGACAGAAGACAGATGTGGAAGATAGTATGGAGAAAGAGGCTCCCTGGGGAGAATAATAGAGTGAGGGAAGGGTAGGGTATGAATCGAAATCCAGTGAACAAATTATAAAACATGGGTGTGGAGTGACAGAGGGAAAACAGAAAAGATAGTAGCTAACAAAAGGCTGGAAATGGAAATGCATTGCATCACAGACCAAAATGACCATGTTAATTGTCTGTTATAAAGAATTTTGTGAGACGGGACTGGGTACTTTAATGTTATTTACTCCATTTCCTGTAACTCTGAAGCCTTTTGCAGACTCAGGTCTCAACTGTGCATTCATCAGTCTAAAATCCACCTTGGCTGCCACAGCAGGCTGAGTTGGAGGTAGTGAGGGGTTCCTCCTGCTGCAGCTCCTCGCCGGGGTCGCTCTCCTTCCCTTCTCCTTGCTCCAGGCCCAGGAAGGGGATTCGGACCACGAAGAGTGCAGTTTTGCACCCTTTGTGCAAACATGCAAGCATGCAGTTTTCTTAAGGAAGATGAGGCACTTCTCTACTTGTCTGCTTCCTGTCTTTCTAGAACAGCCTCACCTTGACAGCATGGCTGAACAGTGGCAAAGATCGTTGCTAAAATGGAGCTGACTCTCAGCAAATGGGGAGCAGAAACTAAATGTAAATAATAAATAACAGCTAAAAACCATTTTCAAGTAGAGATAAAGAAACAATTGTGTAGGCTGCTGTTCTACCCCAAGACAAAGTTGGCCAAAATGATTTTTAAAATGTCAAATTGTCGTCAAAAAATCAAAATACTATTCAACAACTTGATTGTTTTTAAGCATGACAGTTGTGAGTCAGACAATTTTAAAAATTATATTTTATGTGTAGCTAATCTAGTCAAAATTTTCAGTCAGGTGGCTGACTTGGGGAGCCTCCATATAAATATAAGATCACACTGATTTTATGTACTCATTCGGCTGTTCCTGAATGCCTGACAGGCCTGACAGCTTGATCGATAAGGGAACCCATTCACCCAGACCTGCAGGTGGCTTTTGTACTCTCCCTGCTGGAAGATGCCAATCACACTCATTAAAGGCAACACAAAGCATTGCCAATGACATGTTTCCTGTCAGACAAATACAGCCAAGGCCTATTATGATTTTATCTGAGAGAAATTGATTTAATCAGCAGTCCAAGATTTAACCTATTGTTAATAATGCAATTTAAAGCTTTTCTCCGTTGCTTCTGACCAACCTAACTGGAATTTAAATGGGTAAAAGTGACGTGAACAAGCTCACAAGGGTCAGAGTTTATCTTCTCTGTCTGTGCCAGACTCTTTGATGTTTGATGTGAAGGACTAATCCTCACGATTCCAGAAACCATCCTGTGAACAAGAAATAATTTACCAAAGCTATTATGTCACATATTGCAGTCTTAACTTAGGTTTTACAGAAGTTTCATGTTCTGTAAGATTGAAGCATCTGGAAGAAGCATCAAACTGAAAGCTGACAGGTTGTGTAAAGGTAATGTTAGATTAATATGCTGTAATAATGATCTATTAATTTGCAGCTTGTTTTTAGTGTTGTCTTTTTTCTTTCTTTTACTCCAGCATTATTCCATTCATTACAAACTACATTAGCTTGGTGTTTATGGGGAAAAAATGTTTACAGTGATTTTTTTTTTTAATTTAATTCACAGAAAGTACAAGAGAAAACATAAAATAACACTATAACGATGATTGAAAGAAAAGGTTATTGATTCCTTGTAATGGACTTATTCTGCTGTCAGTCACTAACAGTTTGTTGTACAAACATATTTTTCATGACAGATCTGAACTAATCATAATAAATTCTGATAATGACTGACAAATTTAGTATTAAATGTATTAAAATGAGATTGAGTATGAAAACTGGTTATATAATAAAAATACTTTCTTACTCAACACATCCATTCTCCCTTAGTCTCTGACTATAAACCTGCTTCTTGGGGTTGCATTCTGCTTAACGCATATCCAAACAGTATTTGATGGGTAAACGAAGAAAAACCCAAACAATTAGGGGAAAAAAAAAAAAGATAGTAACACTTAGTCCGGGTTCCTGTTAAACAACATGAGTTTGGAGACAGACTATGGTGCAGGTTGTCCTGAAGGGAAGAGATGAGAGGGTGGGTTCACAGATCTGCCAGGGAGGACATGTCCTGCCCACAGGATAGTATGGTTAGCCAAACCACAAAGACACCCAGAGACTTAAATTCACAAATAGAAGACCCTGATATTTTCACAGTCAGCCTTAATATGTGAAACTAAGGGACTGGGGTGAAGATGCTAAGTAAGAGAACTAAGTGACTCTGGGCGTTGAGGGAGTAATCTGCGGGTGAAGGAGAAGTGAAGATGAAACTATTACTCTAATCAACCCTGCAGAAGATAAAAATCTTCTGATTACTGTACAGAAAATTGTGATTTTGCTCCCAAATTGCTGTTACCCCATGTTTTTCTCTGGTGGGGCTACAGCTCCTGTGAGCTGATGAACATCAGCTCTAGCATCTCTGACACCTCTGTGGAGGAAGAGCAGGTGTACAGTTCATTCCAACAACACAGAAGGCATCCTCTGAGATTTCAACTGCAGTGCTGAAGCAGTGCTTTTCAGCCCAAAAACTGTCACCTGCTGGGTGGAGTGAACCCAGTATCTTCCAAGCTATTTCATGAGGGGGGAAAAAAATATCCATCCTTAGCATTTGAGCTAAGAGTTCATTTTTGTCTTGCTAAATTTTATGTTAGAGCAGACAAGTAGCGGGAACGTCATGATGACAAGTCAGGATACACAATTGGAAAGGCAGGCTTTTCATTCATCAGCAGAAAAATGGAAGGTGAAAATGTAGCATAGGTTGGTTTTCCCCAGGGAGGCTGTACTGGGAGTGCACTGTGCAACAAAGAAAGAATGATGCATACCCCCTGAAGGGAAATTGGAGAGTTAGTAATAGGAAGAGGAAAGAGCAGAGAACTGTAAAAGCTACAAAAGAAAATGACTTTGCAAGTGCATTACCTGCAGTGACATTGTCAAAACAAGGCTGTTTCTGCAAGACAACTGAATAAAAATCTTACTAAAAGGGTGGAATGGCAGTTTCACTGCAGTGGAAGTCAAAATGGGAGAGCTTTAGCAAGGAGTGAGAGGAAAGAAATTACACTAAATCTCTGGGTGAATTTAGAGGTGATGAGAAACAAGACAAATGTTTAATGATGTATTGATGGAATCTCTAGTAAGCTCTGAGGAGTAAAAGGTTTTCATATGAGCTGTGGTTTAAAGGAAAGCGAGACCATACATATTCAAGTATCATGAATAAAAGGAAGTTATTTATTGACTCATCAAAGAGATTTTATAGAGGTGTGTTTTAATTATAATTAAAGTTATACTTTAAAAATAGCTTTGATGACAGAGTAAGTATGGATCTTCATTATGTTTTCAGTAACACCTAGAAACAAACTTTTTCAGTGAAATATTTTAATGTCACTGTTTAGACATGCACAAGTTACTGCTGAATAGCCAGTCAGAATGAATTATCTGAGCTTTGGTGGTAATCCAGGGTGACTTTTGAAAGAGCAAGTGCAAAGTCATATGACTTAGTTCAGTACTTCTTTGCCATATGTTAAGTAAATTTGATTTGCCTCACATGAACTTGAAATTGCCTATATAGATAGTTACCCATTTGTAATGTGTTTAATGGTGTGAACTTTCAGTGTGAAATCATACAAGATCAAAATAACTCTTTTAATCCAGTATGTGACCTTTAATACTGCTGCCAGTGTCACAAGGATCAGCTAGATTATAGTGAAAATGAAGACGTCCTTCTACTGTTGCTACTGATTTTAATGATTTTTTTTCCTATATTATTTGTAAAGTAGTGACCCATTTTTTGCTATCATGCTAGTTCTATCCTACTATGAATCTTACAATAGTTTCTGCTTCCTCTTGAAAATTCTGAAAAGCTTAATCCCTAATTCTGTTAGAAATTGCTAATGATTCATGAATATTAAATCCAAACAAACCACCTGGTTTTGATTGTATCCTAATCCTTCTTAAAATCAGAGGCCCATTTTCAATGCCCTCTGCAAGAGAACTCTGCAATTAGAAATCCACACAAGCTTCCCTCTTTGTCATCAAGCTGCGTGTGTCTGCTCAAAGAAAATTGCTACAGCTGTCAGCTTAAGTGCAATGACAAATATGTTTCTCTGCATATTTGGTTTCAACTAGTTTGCTCAATTCAGTATGACTTCACTGGCATGACAAGTTGTACAAGTGTTTCCAGAGAATAAGGAAGACGAGCTGTCAGGTATTTAACACCGGTTAACCCAACGTGGTTGGGTTACACATCACGCCTGAGTTCAGCCCTCTGGTTATTAGATAGCAACACTCTTTCTAGCATCAGTGGCAGGCTGCTACATAACATGTTGCTGTTTCTCCTTTCTCTCAAGGTTATACATAATCTTCATTATTTCTGATGAATAATCTGGTAATGATACTGTGGAATTCTAGATATGTGATTTGAGATAACGTTGATCTCCCTTTTTGTTTATCAGAGCCAAAGATTTTTTCCCAAACCACCTGTGATTTCTAGGGTTCTGTCTACAACTCTTTCCCTCTTAACTGCACAGCCCCATGCTCAAAAGCCCCACACTAAGTCCTGAAGCAATTCAGAAACTTACTGGGAAACAAATCTGAGAGTAGAAGAGGACTAACACCCCCAGCTATCACAGCTTCCCTTTCAAGAAATCTGAAGGATTTGGGGCAACTGTTATTAAGCTTGTTGTGAACTCAGTTTTTATTTCGAAAGTTTAGTCTATGGAAAATACAATGACAGGTTTTGGTACTTTCAGTGATGCTCAGTGCACCCAGAAACAACTAAAGCAAACAGGAAATTTAGCCTACCATCCCTATATTAAAAAGGGATGACAGAGACTGGGCTGGTCAACTGAGTGGCAGGGCTTTTTATTAAAACTGATAATTTGCACATTAAAGGTTTCCTTTGTGTTCAGAACTGTTACCTATGCTGCCATTGACAGACCCAACGAAACAATGCTGAATATTGCTGCTATTGTTAAAAGAAAAATCATATTGATAACCTTATGCAAAGAACAGTGCATCACATATGCTTTAACCAAGACTCCTAAACTGATCCTGCAAAGGAAAATCTGGGTCTACAATTCTCATCACAATTATTTGGATTACTACTTGAGCAAGTGATGTGCTGTTCCCATTAAAAAAAAAAAAAAAAAAAAAAAAGCAGCAGTGCTTGCAGAATGCTCTTAAACAGATCAAAAGAAATAATGAGTTTTCAAAGAACCTCATTCTGATACCTCCAATCCATCATATCTGTATTATACTGATAATCTTCTCTTTTAATCAGTGATGCTCAGGAGAAGAACAAGGAACCTGCAAATGTATGGGTGAATCAGCACCTGATTAGCTGTCTTCATAGAGCCTTTATTCAGAGAAAGTGAAATTCAAAACTTTAAGCGATAATGATTATTTGTCCATACTTTTTTCCTAAGACAAACACTGTTTTTAATTTTTCTCCCCCACAATACCACAGTTAAAAGAATTTCATTTAATACACCACACAGATCCAGATGGACAACAATTTAGGAATACAAAGATCTTAAACCAGATTATAAAATGTAAGATACCGCACACCTGGAAAAATGAAATGTAGTTGTTTTCCAGAGTGTTATCTGGCAAATAATCACTAAATAAGAGCAAATGTCCTAAAAAAAAAAAAAATTTTTGATTTTTTTTCCAGAAGCTCTTATTACCCACCTGCTCACCAGCTCTTTCTTTTCCTGCCAGCCCTAAAGCAGCCATACTGTTGGTTGGACCTTGTTAAAACTTTGCAGAATGCAGCATCTTGTATAGAGCTCATGTCCTGAAAGGAATTACCCAACCACTAAGACACTGGCTTCTGTGTTTTTGGACTAAATGCCAAGCTGAATTTTCATTAATTTCTGCAGCTGCTTTTGCCTTCTTTTATTCAATTTTTACGTTGGGGGCTGCCTGTGTGCTGCCTGGACTTCTGCCACTGCAGTCCTCAGTGTCCTCACATCCCCAAGCACCGCAGAGGTGTTCAAACTCCTCTCCCACGGAGTGACAGAAGCTGCTGGTTGAGCTCTGCACCACAATGATTTTAGGGCAGCAGGGAGTATGACACCAGGGACTATGATACCAGGTATGCCCCAATCTGAAATAAACTCACGACTCCATCTGTGTAACCTGCCCAAGGCCTCCCTGAACAGAGAGCTCTGGTGGGTGCCTTGGGTTCAGCTGTTTGGGGTACATCCTACCAATCTCCTGAGGACTGACTGCATTTCAGGGCAGCTACCAGCCAGCTCATCACACCTCGCCATTATTGCTATCCTCAATTTGGAGCAGTCAGTTACAGCTCTGCTCACCACTATCTCATTACCAGCCCTCCTTTGATGTTCCAGGGGTGGTAGAGGATATCTGTCCTTTGTGAGCACAAATGAGCCGCAGTTACAAAAAAATGTAACAGCTTGTGGAAATACTGGTTTGAAACAATAATCTGAAAGACTTGCAAGTATTACGATTCCCACCATGTCACATAGGCTTCTCCTTGCATGCAAAATCCTAGTGTATGAAAGGGACAGTCAGGCAGCCCCCCAACATTGCGTATTCCAGAGGAAATCCTGGATATCAGTAGGTTTCATACATCACATTCTGCACTAGCATTTGGCTTCTTATAAGTCAAGTCTTAATCAGACAGAGCTGAGTAAAGGTGTATGTGATCATCTCATTATATTAAGTCTTTGTAACACATTTGCACATACATATGTATTCCTTTGAATACACATATTTATAAAATAATTTCTACCACCCCACTTCACTTAGTCTTTATCCTCCAATACCATCACCTCCACCAGGACCAGCCATTCTTTCCTTTGGTAGGTTTCTCTGAAGTGGCTCAGGAAGACAGCACGATGGAGCATATAATTTCCTTACCTTCACTTCCTCTCCATGCAGATGCCAAGGTGGTGTGTAACTAAATGTCAATTCCTCATTTTTCCGGAGGTGCAGGTGGGAGTATGCTTAATCACTGTAAATTCATTCATCTGTCTTACTGATCCCTCCATCTGCGTGCTGTCAGCCTTCTCCTATAAAGCTAATTGCATAATCCTTGTTCTCAGCACCGACCTTGTCCCACGTGGTGCTGCATGAGGATACAAAGGTGTAGGTGACATTTGCTGGTCAGGTTTGCTGTGTTACATTGGTTCCTCTCACATCAGTGATGTGGTGAAGTATTTAACCCAAAAAATAGAAGCCTTGTACTAACCTACTTGTAATTTCCCCTCGGGATGTAATTGTCCCCTTTCTTGGTGCAGCTGACAATAATTACACAGCTGTCAATACAAATACAGACGTAGGTTGAGGAATGGATCAAAGGACTGATGTGCATATGAACATGCCTGGTGTTGGTTCAGCAATGCAAACCTTGATGAGTACCTTTCTGCAACTGCTAAACTGGTGTGGTTGGACACTTCTTATTTTGAAAATAGTTTGGTAAGGCCTTGTTTTAGAAAAACAATTAAAGAGCAACATTTCTAATAATCTGATGCAATATTTTCTGTTGCTGTGGCCACAGAACAATGCAGGCATACATCAATTTGTGGGGAAACTGTCTAAATTACCAAAAGCTTTAATAAACAAGCTAACAATTGATGTTTGAGGGCATGTAGCCTTGCGAATGAAAATAATTATGAATCTGCATTTAAATCTCTGCACTAAATTGCAGGTTCAAATGTTTTAGCTTCTAAACCTCTGACTGCTTGTTTTGTTGACTACCGTCAAAATATAAGCATTTGTGCCTGCAATACATTGTGCCCACAAAACTGTAGTGTCTCTTTTTCTCTCTTTTTAAAGCAGGCACTAAGTATAATTATATGTGTTACTCTCCAGTATCACAGCAATAAGTAACAGTTTTTGATCTCAAGCTATATGAATGTTCTTCACTTGTCTGTGTATCAAATAACAACTTTAATCAACATTAACTTTCATTTCACTGGTAATATTTATTTTTATTTTTGTGTTTCAGTGTGAACAGACAAGCATAGGCTGTATTAATTATAATCCCTAATGACTAGTAGCAGCTGCTGTGAGGAGTGGCTGAGGACTCTGGGTTGGTCTAGTCTAGTGAAAAGGAGGATGAGTAGAGATCTCATTGCTCTCTACAGCTTCCTGAGGAGGGGAAGTGGAGAGGGAGGTGCTGAACATTTTTCCCTGGTATCCAGAAACAGGACACACGGAAATGGTTCAAAGTTGTGTCAGGACAGGTTTAGACTGGACATTAGAAAGCCTTTCTTTACCAAGAGGATCACTGGAACAGGCTTGCTGGAGAGGTGGTTGGTGCCCCAAGCCCTACAGTGATTAGAGGCACTTGAGCAATGCCCTTGATAACACACTGTAGCTGTTGGCCAGCCCTGGAGTGGTTGGGCAGTTTGGACTAGAGGATCATTGTACATCCCTTCAAGGGCCATCCTTTTCAGTTCTATTTTTTCTAGTCTATTCTAATATTTCTCACTGATAGAAATGGTTGCACTTGGCTTTACCAGTCAACTTCACTTCTCACGATCTTTTGGAAAGCAGAATTTCAAAAATACAGCAGGGATGAAAATCTTGGAGATGAGCTGAAATTATTGAGTGACTGGGTCCTGGCTGAGCCTTTGTGTCCCACATGCTGGTGCATTCTCAGTGAAAAGTCATCTCTTTATTGGTTTCTTTATTATAAAATGGAGATAGCAAGTGAAGTCACAAACAATACCCTGCCCTGAATGAAATTTTAAAACTACATAGGCTTTCATCTTCAGATTGTTGGTCTCTTTCCTGTAGGTTCTGAGAGGTCCATACAGAGGTGAAAAAGGCAGTAAGAAGATTCATTACTTTTCTCCTGATCTCAGCAAGAACAGGGAAGAGGAAACAGCAATTAAATATGGATAAAAGCCATGGGAAATCCATAATCGGTTAGTTGCTACAAAATAATAATAAATCTAAAAGAGGGACTGGGTCAGGGTAAAGTATGTTGCCAGTGTTCAGCTGGTTTTGAAGTCCTCTAACAAGAAAGAATGGCCAAACATCTGGTTCAAGAAAGCAAGAGAAAGTGACACTGTATTACTCCTTAAGAATAGGTATGTGCACAATTTCTGCTGTGAAAGTGAATTATTTAGTCTGTATTTTCCATGACAACCTTATACCCATGATTGTCTATTACAGAATACTATCAGAAGAAGAAAATGTAGAATAGGATCTTGTGGTTAAATGATTAAGCTTTAAGATCAGACATGGCCATACAAGTACCTGCATCTGACCCTACAGCTTCTGGTAGAGAATTGTCCTCAGGGGCAATGCCCATGTGAGATTCCAGCACTTTAAATCCTCACTAAGATTAGCTGTATGTGTGTTTACTCTGCTTGCCCCTTTCCTACCAGCACAGGTAAGAATTATTCAATCCACACTGTGTTTGGATTAATTTTCAGATGCATAGGCAACTGATTTTATAGGTTACCATTAAATGTAACATATTGAAATCATAAACTAAAAATTCAGCTGCATAAATCTGTAAAGCTTCATCAGTTTATATTGGCTAACACCAGATGAAGATTGAATTAATATTAACTGAAAGAAGAAATAGAGTTAATAAAAATCTGAGAAAAAAATCTGGAATCTCTAATGACACTGGGAAACTGGAAGGTTTATTTTAACACTCTATCTGTTAATAAGAAAATATTGCACAAGCTAGATAATATTTGCTAAGCTAAGAGGATTAAAGAGAAGGAAATACTGACTTCATGCATGCACTGAATACTAGAGAACATGGAAAACCGGAATATAAACAGAGAGCAAATGAACTATTGGAATAGGTGAAAAATATCTATTAGAATGATGGACACCTCTTCTGAATCACTCTTCTCAGATGTGTCCTTCTACTTTCAAATAAAGAGCTCCGTATACTTTCAATCTTATATGTTGTTATTTTTAGTTATATAATGGAAAATTAGAAAATCTTGGGTGAGTGCAGAAATAATAGGGTGGCATTGAAAAAAAAAGTGGAAAAAATTACGAATATTTTTTGTTGACCATGCTTGGGATGCCAGGCACCCACAAAAGGCACTCTCTCACTCCTCTCCAGCAGTGCACAGGGGAGAGAAAGTATAAATGAAAGGCTCATGGGTCAAGATTAGGGCGGGGAGAGATCAGTCACCAGTGACTGTCTTAGGCAAAGCAACTCCACTTGGGGATATTAGATTAATTTATTACCAATCGAATCAGAGTAATGAGAAATGTATTAGAAACTAATGTTATCTCTTTAGCCTGAATCAGCAGGCTCTGTTCTGAGGTGTGTTTGGTCCTGTTCATAAAATTCATGACATCTATTCTTAAAATTACCTAATGCAGGGGATTTTTACACTTTAGAAAGTTATATGTAGTAATTGTCTGCCCAATAATAATAATAAACTAAACAAAGCAAACCCCACAGAATGGTTTTTACTCTTTTTTTACCCCTTTAAAAATTCTGTCATAGTTTCTTTTTTTCCAAAAGAAACTCCTCTGCACTTTCATGCAATATTAGTTTCGGGAAAGTCAGACTGAGCATAATTTAAACTCATTGATTTCTATGGAAACTATATTCATTCTCTTAGGCCAAAGCCCTGGAAGGCTGAATGCAACTATTTCAACGAATAATTTGTCCTGGCAAAGAGACCTTCAGCCTTCAGATAAGCACAAATATAGATTCTATCTCACAGAGTAAAATGCACTGGGAAAGAGTGCTCTGTTCTTGCAGAATCATGTTCCCTGCATGGGTATTTGCTGTTCAGAATTCAGAAGCAGTTTCTCATGAATAGACTCTGGATTTAAATCAAATTCACTGGTTCTCTTACCTTGGTTCTGAGAATGTTCATAGAGAGATAACAAAACTCATAAAAAACACAAAGGGGATATATTAATTTATATTCTTTTTATCCCAACAGAAATTTTTTGCAGTTTTTTCTCAGTTCAGGAAAATAACATAATTCAAATCCTTTCTCTATAACCAACAATTACAGCAGGTTAATCTAAGAATTTTTAGGCAATTTTAAATGAATGTTGTTGAAGTGACTATTTAGTAGACAAAGAATAGACATTTTAATTTCAGTCTTAGTAGGAGTGGAACATAAACAAGGCTCTCTTTCAGTATTTTCCAACAATATTCTTTTAATCTGTATTGCATTAATATTGTGTGACCTAGAAGTCTAGACTAGGCAGCAGTATATAAAAGAGACTAAATTGTGTTGTGGCTACAATCAAACCTGATTAAGTAATGCTTCTGCATAGCATAATTTCACCACACTTGGAAAGAACAGCTAAAAATGAGTCTGTTGAAAGAAGCTCTCTATCATAACTCCTGAGACGATCTGGTATTTAGTAGTCAGGGTTCCAGCTTCCAGGGATAACTTCAGTTCCTCATATGAAAGAGTCTCCAGCAGACCAATGGTGAAACTGTCCCCTCCCAAAGTCCAGAGGGTGCACTAGGAGGGAAAAGTGTCCAGGTGCCAAGGATTCCGGGATGGCCAGACAATGTAATGTCCTCTGGAGACTCTTCATGGATCAAAAGCTCAGTCCCTCAACCCCTTTGGCCATCTGTGGCAGGAACATTGAATCAGAAACCTACATGAACTCCCCAGCAGCCCCAGTGTATAGGCTGTTTCCAGCCAGCACTGTGGGGAATAGTCTCCTGCACAGAACAAAAACATCTGTAGAGATCAGTTTCCTGCATCTTCTCCCCCATGCCTGAACCACAAAGGATATGATATTACTGTCCCAGGCAAGGAGCCTACAGTTTTGAGCTCAAGCCAGAGAGGCTTACTCTTTTCATTTGGAAGATACTCAGCTCAAACTCAATTTATCAACTAAAATTGCACAGTCGTTGAGTGAATCTGGAATAAATGTACATTTCTTATCCACATAATTTACAGCTTATCTGGTATTCTCTGCTTTTAGTATTTTCCTGCCACGCTCAATTAGATCTCTTCCACCACCCACTTTGAAAGTGTCTGTCTGCCAGAAGTGTATGAAAACTTCCATACAAAACCCATAAACTATGTATGCCCAAGGTTTTGTTTGTTTATTTTTTTTCAGAATGGCCGTGAAAGCTCAAATAAATAAAATATCAATTATAAGAATGCTTGGAGTGCAGTATTTTTTTTTTTGTTTGTTTGAAATGCAGTATTTAAAATGGATTGTGCCTGTATTAGTATTTAAACAATTCTGTGTTCCCACAGAACTAAATGCATTTTCTACTATTAATTATAGTAACAGTGATTGATTCTATGCCCTGAGTGCCTGTGGGAATACTCCCAGGTAATTTTAGAGGATGTGGGACTGGGACTCAAATTCACTGTTCAGCAAGATGACCAACTCCAGAGTTGTGAGTGATCTATTGCAGGAATGTCAGTGTGCTCTTGTTGCACCACTGAAATAAAGGTGACTTTCCCATGTCCTGCAAAAGGGGAGGATGAAATCCCTATGCTTGTGTACTTCACAGAACACAAAACTAAATTAAGCACATGTAACCATTCCTATGCATCAAATGGGGCTAGCCCTGGCTTTGATGAATGCAGTCCCACACCTGTAAATAACTCAGGACCAATTCAGAGGTTACTAGAGGCTCCTCTGAAAATGCATTTTGTAACAGTGTTTCAGTCACTGAGGCCAAGATTTGCTGGCTTTTTTGATGAACAGCAAATTTCCCTGAGTAGCAACCATGGAACAGCAAAGTGAGATGCTAAAGAGTGGTGTAAGTGAAGACAAGCACAGACATCCTCTTTTGATTTGGGCAGTGGGAATAGCAACCAGTTCTATAGCAAAAAAGGTATATTTACCTCCTTTGTTCTTTTGTAATGGTACTAGTATTCATAAATAAGAGAATCATTGTTTAGTCTCTTTGGCTGACAACTGTTACAAAAAACTCAGTAGATATTTAATGGAGTATTATAACAGAATATTTATGGCAAGTAAATTATTGTTAAATTGATCAGAATGAAAACAAGCTGCATTATTGATTGTTATAACTTTGCTTTTCAGGCAAGTGACTCCTTTTTAAAGCTAGCTATTAATAATTGTTATATTAAGATGTAGCTAGAAATAATACATTTATATTGTATTACAGTGATGCAAACTAAAATATTTTTGCTAGGATTCTCTAAACTGAAATTGTTCAATAGTTCAATAGTTCCAATCCTAATACTTCTACCAAAACATTACACAATAGGTCTTGTGTGAAATTTTAATTCTTGCATTTGCTACTATCCTTTGAAAGGTATTCAGCAGCCCAAACAAGTAGGGTGATCTCTAGAGGGAGTTTTTGAAAAAAACCTAGATTTAAAAAACCCTCATATGTTTGAAAAACATGGTAGATCTTTCAATCAAAAATTTCAGTAGGTATCAACCTCTTTGTACCTTGGATGAGTACTACCCTGTGTTTGGTACTGTGAATTTAAGTGGAAATTAATTTCTCAATAGGAGGCCATAACTGGTACTCCAGGGTATTATTTTAACACAATAAAATGATATATTTTGATAAACACCAAGGTTATAGGTTATCACAACTCTATTTCACACTATTTTACTGTGTACCATAAACTTGCTTCAATGTGGAAACAGTTGTCTGCTTCCAAAGAACAGCAGGGAATTCCCATGAAAACTGCAATTATAATAACTATAAAGAATTAAAATAGCTCTTGGGCACTTTTTATTATTGTTGTTTTCAGTTGTCAAGGGGAAAAACTGAACAAAGAAAAAGAAAGATGTGCTCCCAGCAATAGGGGAAGCATTTAAAAGGATTCTGTAAACAAGCTGACAACAATTCATTCAGGGTTATGCATTTATAAGAGAAAAAAACCAAAAAGTATGTTTGAAAAAAAGTAAGGCAGGGCAGTAAGAGATCTCCAGTTTGAAATGTCCTGTGGGAACTGCAGAGAAAACTTGTAGCAATAAACCTTTACAATGATTAACTAATGGTAGCTGAAAAGAGAGATTTAGAGGTGGTAGAAAAGTAGATACTCTCCTATTAACAGCCACAAGGCCACCTGAAGAGAGAATGTGTTTATCTTGCCATCAAAAGACTCAAAACTGCTGGATTTTTTATGTTAAAAAAGATTGATGGATTTTCTTTCCATGGAACCTACCAGTTGGTTCTTATTCCACCAAAAATTACTAGAAGCAGTGAGACAGACAATTAAAGACCTGTTGTGGCTGCTTTATCTTTGTGGTAATCTCCAATAAAACCTGAGGCTATTTTTGCACCAACCACTAAAAGAAATCCTCTCTGGACCTGTAATGACAAGATCTGGAGACAAAGAAGTAACTTTTTAAATGGTCTGCTTTGAAAAAAATGATTAGCAGAGAGCTCTTACTCTGCCTGTGAGACAGGCAGAACAATACTTCAATGGAGCTATGGCCACTGCACCAAAACAGCATGAGCTGGTCAGTGGGGCATCAGGCAGGACAGGAGGTGAAAGGCTGCTTTCTCTATAAATATCTGTTGCTGCTCTTGTCATTTTAGTTGATTTGGTACCACTGAACACCTGCAACTAGAAGATCAAACTTTTGGGGACTACTTAGAGGAACTTTCAACATAGAGAACTGTGTGTTTCTAATCTACCAAGTCAGATGGATTTTCTGGGGAGATCAGGAAATGTTCAGTTTAACCCAAATGAGAACAAAAAGTATGGCTCTTTCCCTCAAAATCATTACTCCATGGTAAACCTTCCCTAAGGATAGTCTTGCCTTGGAATATAATATGCCTTCCCTTTGAAGGTCCTCTTGCTGCTGAGGGAGCACCATCATCCTCCTCTGGCCAGCCCAGCTCCACACTGAGCATCCTCTCAGCCCATGATCATTTCTAGAAGGCTCCCTCACACTCTTTCTAGCTAATGCTTGCAAAAACATTTTCAAATCTTGTGTTTAACATCAGGATCCTTCCAAACTGTCAGTGTGGCCCCCATGCTGACTCATCAGTGTCTGCCAGATGCTCCATCATTCCAAAATGTGCTCTTCTGGTAGCATTGCCACAGCACTGAGAGCAGTTGTATGTAACCCACATGGACATGAGGTTTGGAGAGATTCACAGGCTAGATTTACACTGCTGAGGTCCCCATCAAGACAAAATTCAAGTAGTCCTCATCCTTCACATTCAGGTTTCTACAAAGGGTAAGAATAAAAAAGGTGTGAAGTACTTCAGAAAATCCTTTTAACAGATGTTGGGGAGAACAGGGCTGCACAAGGCTTTGGTGCTGTACACTTGTGTGCACAGTGGAAGGCCAAGAGACAATAGACATAATATTGACTATGAATAAGGAAAAATTTTTACAGTGAGAGTGGCTTAGTCCTGGAAAAGGTAGCCCAAAAATCTGTCAATTCAATGTTGGAGGAACACAAACTCAATGGACAAGGTCTTGAGCCTCTTGATCAGCTTTCACGTTAGTTCTGCTCTGAGTAAATCCTGCTCTACATGACCTTCAGAGATCCCTTTTTCCAGCCTTATTTATTTCTATGGCTCTCTGATTGTACGGCTGATTGCCTGATTCACTTTTCCAATGAACCAATGATTCCAGCTGGTGACGAGAAGACTTCCCAGAACCACAGTTCTTGAAAGATCTTTCTTTAGTAAGAAAGAATTTTGGGCAAAGGCATGTAAAATCAAAAGTAAATGCCATGCTTTTATTCTATCACTGAAGTCACTGGCAAAATAAGGGCATAAGAAGAATTTCTTTTGTTTTTAATAAGATGTTACAAATACAATTTCACAAAAATCCTGTGCATCACAAGAATTACAGAAATTAAATGAATGAAAATAACGAATGGAATGAAAATGAAAGGAATGAAAATATTAAAATTCAGCCTTTAATCCAGACTGAAGGTGTTGCTATACTTGGTAAAATTTTGATAGATGATTGAATGGAAAGTGATTGTGCAAGAAACTTTTATTAGGATTGTGCAGTGACTGCTACTTTTCAAATATTGTCAGATGGGAAGAAAAAGTGAATGTTTCTCCTCCTAACTGCCAGCTCTGCAAACTCTCCTTAAAGTTCAAGAGGCTTCTTAGTACAACGTTGCAAATAATAACGATTCTGGGTGCGGTTTTCAGGACAGTGTGGTGTTTTTTTCTGCTCAGACCCAGCTGATTTTAGCAGATGGCATCCTTAGAAGAGAACTCTTTTCCCCCCCCTACTTTTTCTCATTTAACTATTGATTTCATACTGCATCAGGCAAAAGAGACTCAAGCTCTTGACTTGAGACACACAATGACTTTGTGGCACTACATGAAGCACAAACCTAATTGAAGCATACATTTATCACTATGCTTTTACTACCACAATAATGAACCAAACAATATCTTCCCTTTGTGCCTTCTCTGTTCTCATTTGGTTAAATCTGGTCACAGTATGATTTATAAAGACCAAACTGAAAGACATGTTAACTATTTAACCCACCATGTCTGGGAAATTTAAAATGAATCTATTTGCATACATCCTGCTTAAGGAACTTTGACCACTTCAGAGTCAGAAGTACTCCAGTGCAACTAAACATGGGATTCAGCATGAAGACAAGGAACAAATAAGTTGATAAATATCACTTTTTCCATGTAGTCTTTGTGTGAATTGCATTTAAGCTATCAGATGAGTCACATTCTACAATCATTCCCCTAATTCTAAAGTAGTTTGGGGACTCAGTTGGCACAAGAAACCTAGAAACACACAATTAAATCTGAATAATGGCACCTTCTTACATCAACATAGCTCATTATTTAATACTATCAAAACATCAGCTTTAATTACTTCTGAGTAGCTAACAATAAATGTCATAGATTTTTTTTTTTTTTTTTCTGTTTTCTCTGCTAAGAGCCCCTGCTTTTTCAAGTGTGTACACATACGGTCTGAACAATGCAGTTTCCCTGACTGTGCCTATAACCTGATTTAGTAACATTGGAGCTTTATATCTACTGGGAAATAAATGAGAGTAAACCTAGTTATGAATTCCTGCATGTGAACACTGGAATTGTCTGAATACCTAGCAAACTTCCTTATACACAGCTGACAACCTTACTTCAACAGGATGGGGAAAATACAGGCTTGCCAAGGCAAAGGTTTTGTGTTGTTTATTCAGTGCAAATACCAGAAAGTAGAGACATTGTCCTACACTGCAGGGTATGATAATTACACAGAGCTTCAGCTGGAAGACCTTTCTGTGGGACAGCTCAGGTTCCGCTAACAAACTCTAGAGTGCGCCTGAGCCAACTTTAATCACTTAAAGTTCCCTGGACCCAAACAGGAATCTTGTTTATGTCTACAGCCCGAGGAAGAAAGATCAGCCACCTCCAGAGGGCAAGTCAGATCGCTTCAGTGTGAGTGGCTGTGAGACGTAGAGTGACTGTGGCAGTGTGGAGAGCAGCTGGAGCAGTCCATCTCTCTCTAGCAGCTATAGAAGGAGCTACAGGACATTAGGTTAGATCTCTAGGTTTTGCACCACTCAGAGTGTGTGAAAGAACCTTGTCCTGAGAACACAGCCCGTGTATGCACAGCTGAGACATGTGCTCTTCCTCCTCTGCTGCCCAGACCCAGAAATGGGAGAGGGAAATACACATTTTCCATATTGTAACTGATCACAACTCAGTTATTTTCGTCCACTAATAAGGAATATCTGGAAGTTATTCAGCCTGGCAAACAGAAGGCTCCAGGGGCACCTGATTGCAACCTTTCAGTACTTAAAGGGGGCTACAAGAAAAGTAGAGCTTTTAACAGGGCCTGTTGCAATAGGACAAGTGATAATGGTTTTAAACTAAAGTAGGGTCAATTCAAAATACATACAAGGAAGAAGTTTTTAGAGTGAGTGCAATGAGACACTGGCATAGGTTGCCCAGAGAGGTGGCAGATGCTCCAACCCAGGAAGCATTCAAGATCAGGTTGGATGGGGCTCTAAGCAACCTGATCTAGTCTAAGATGTCCCTGCTCATTGCAGAGGGATTGGACTAGATAATATTTAAACTCAAACCATTGTGTGATTCTAGAAACAAGGGACACCTTCTCACTAATGAATGCTTTCTTGGACTTCATTCTGTTGAACAGGACCAAACAGAGTGTTTCATACTTCCTTATTCCACATGAAAAGGGTGAGAACACTGCAAAATTAGAAGCCCTAATTCCATATTTGCCCTGGAAGGTATTAATCTTTCAGAGTCCAGCAGCATTCACAGAATAGCCCAAACTTTGAGATTTACTGTACTGTTCTTTACTGTGTTATTCAGTAGGAAATTACCTAGTGCAAATATTTTGAAAAAAGAAAAAAGCATTGAGTTTGGTCTTAAGCTGTAAAATATTGGTAACAATTTGTCACAGGATCCACTGCTGTGTTTGAGTTCCTATGGTCCATATTAAATCCTGTTACATTACTACACCCTAAAGAGTCTACAGAACTATGCTAAATGAAATCTCCGATTTTTATATCCTGTAAACTTACACAGATCAATTTTACCCTAGGGACAGATGGACTCTTTCACTGATGAGTAGGTTTTACAATTTTTAGTTCCAAGTTGTTGCTTTCCATCCGGAACTCTAGCTGACATATACGAGCGTCTATCATGTGTCAAAGGGCATGCAGGTAAATGCAGGTGATCATAGTTTTTCTTGAAAACTTAGTCAAGTCTACAAGGAGCATGTTGATCTGACAATGTTAAGTTATCCTTAAACATTTTCACACAGTGGAATATAAATGAGACCCTGTCAGACAAATATTAGTAAAAAAATAATCATATTGCTTCATTGTCAGCCAAAAGAGACATTACTAACTTGTTGAAATCAGGCAAAAATCCCACTCATAACTCTTGGCTGGAAAATATGTGTAGATTTACTTCACTGAGAAAGGCTTGCTGTCAAATCAGCAGATGAACACATGATTTCAATGAGATAAGGCACTCATCTTTCTGGGCCTTTGTCTAATGATATACTGATGGTATTATCAACAAGACTATTGCTATTTCCTGCCTTGCAATTAATCCTCGAACTTGTTACATTTCTGATTAAATAATTCTATATAATTTCCAAATAATTTCTCCTTCAAGATTTAGGTTCTGGCTCTGGAATCCCACGCCAATGAGTAAACCACAGCAAAATGAATAAAACCAACAAACCATCCCCCAGCGGTCCTCAGATTGACGAACGTTAATCTCCAGTGATTTATAGAAAATTTTCTTACGGTCTTTGCCACTAAGGTGTGCAATGGCCTTCTCCAGACTAATCAGGGTGCAGGAAAATAGACTGACTCATGGCTGAGCATGCACTTGTGTCTCTTGCTTTGTCTGAGAAGGACTCCCCAAACAGCTGCTCCGATTAGCAGCCAGGAACAAATGTGGGACTCTTACTTTCCCCTCTGTTTTTAACTTTGCTGCTCATTTACACATTGTGCATATTAGTAGCTTGTTATTTTAATAGTTATCACATAAGAAAGAATGAAGTGCGTCATGTGTTATGTATTCGGTGCTTTTGAGAAAAAAAAGAACTCTGTTTGCTTTGGCAACTGCAGCTCCAGTAATTTGTCTGAACAGGAGATGGTAATCTAACAGCATATGGCTGCAGATATAAATACAGATCTAGAATTATATGCAGACACACTATACATTGAAATGAGAAACATTTCATGGGCAGTTGGTCACAGTGATAATTCCAAAATGCAGGATTTAGTTACCATTCTCAAGTATTTATCCCTTACTATTCACAGTATTTTGTACTCTCAAATGCTTATTGTAATCTATATTTATCTGAAAGATGGCAGATGACCAGATTTATCCCTAACTGCTCAAGGCATGCCATTTTCCTCAGATGCATCTTATTATACCATGCAAAGAGCAGAATGAGACAAAACTATATGGTGTGCTTCAAATATGCTTATGATTTATCTGTAACATTAGCTTTCAATAGAGAAACTCCATTAACTCCTAGGGAGAATTATGGGTTAAGGAATGTTATTTAAAGTTCTTCGTAATTTGAGTCCTTGCTTACAAAAAAGCAGACTCTTACACACAGTGAAACAAGCAAGAGCAATGGAGGTGCTTCAGTCTTGAGCACTTCTGGAGTCAGAAGGTTTTGATGAAGGATAATAGCAATAGGAAGACACTCAAGGCTGCTACATGTATTTCAAATTTAGCTCTTCTAACTTTAATTTAGATCAAAATTAATTTTGGCCCACTACTTTCCTGAGAAAAAATCCTATTTTTCAATTCATAAACCTTTAAATTCAATGTGATTTACCCTCCCGTCTTCAAATTTCCCTATTGCTGAGCTGTCAGGTTATTTCTGGTTTTCAGACTGATTGCTGCATTACTACACTAGTATATGGATCTGCCTACACAATGGCAAATGTGGCTTCAAAAAACACAACATCAGAAGCAACCCCCCAATTTCACTGATGAAAGTTAAATCTTCGTTCCTTAAATATTTGGATATCAAAATATGGCCATCACCTGTGTGCATGCTGTTTGGAAGGTGTAAGTAGCAGTGTTTCATGGGGAGGACTGGAGAAAAAAAAAATAAATGAAAAATGCAGATTTGCTTGGAATTAGTAGCTGGGGAAAAAAGAAAAAAAAAAAGAGAGAGAGAAAAAATTAGAAGTGAGTTCTCAGTTCATGTTTGTCTGATGATTACCAGGGCTGTTACTGGGATCATCTCTGCTGTTTACCTGCTGCTGTGCTGAGGCAGTTTGGCACATGGATGCAGTAGTGAGGAATGGCCCTGCAAGTGTGAAAACACATTCCTGACTAAATTTACCATTAAGCATAATCTCAAGTACTACTGAGATATACATTATTTCAAGTATACCAAAGGGCAAAAAAACAACCCCAAACCTTAAACTTTCACAGCATGCAATTTAATCATCCAATGCCATTTTAAAATGCTTTTAAGTGTCTTGCTGATCAAACAGCAAAAGTATCTACAGAAGCCACCAGTAATTGATACTTTAACAGGTATTGTCTAATTTTATTTTGAGCCAAGAACCATCTCTAAATTCAATAAGAATTCTAAGGAGTTAAAAAGATACAGTAATTCCAGTTACTGAGACCAAACAACAACAAATTAGAAAGGAAATTATATACAAAGATAAAAATATTTTTCTATTATGAATCTTTTGTTAAAATAACTAAACTGATCCTGATAATGAATAGCAGTTTTTCATTTTTTGCAGAGGGATTTTTGTTTCCTTATATTATCTTGCAGATATAAGAAGCTAGTCACTAATGCAATAATATGGAAGAGTATGAATTAGTTTCAAACCTATTATGCATGTCAGAGTGATCTGTCATTATTTTTAATCAGATGGTTTTAAGAGAAAGAAGCAAAACTTGAGTTGCAATTCTTGTTTTATCACCGCTGAAACATGAGGTGATTTTTTATAAGCCTGACTTGCCAATCTGACCTTGAAAACAGTTTTATTCATTAACCCTCTGTTGGCAAAAGAAATACTGTTCTAGTAGGAAGACAAGTCTTGACTTTTCTTTACAAAAAGGAAAGATTAAGCAATCCATAATGCCACTGTCAAACTGTAAAATGAGTTCAACAGGATGCAGTAGAAACATGTTGCAAGAAATGTTTTTCAGACCCTAGGCATTGATAGCAAAGGGTTCAAGCTTGTTCTGGATGAATTTTGATTGCTGCAATAAAGACATGTCTCTTCATATAAAGGTAAGAAGTGGTACACTGACACACTGTGATAGCTTTTTGTTGACCATCACTAAAGTCTAAGTAAATCCATAAATCCAGAAAATAATGGAAGACCTGTGAAGAGCACCTGGTTAAGTCCTGTGTTTTAATTTAAACAAGGAAGTAAAACGTATTGCCAAATAGTCCCAATTTTTGTTCTTTATGATGTTTTCTGGCATTTCCAGTATACACTTTGCTCTCTATTCTTTCATACAAAGCAGAACAATATCTAAATATTTACAGCAGCCATTATTTATGTAAAACAGTGGATAAGTTTACAAATGTCATAACCAGCAGTAGATACTCAGGTTATCTGATATGTACTGTAAAGGCATTATTTAGTTTGGTTAGACTGTGACATTCATCACAGTATCCAGGTGCCTTACAGCTGCTCAGAGAAACATTTGTTAACAACTGGTGTAGTTCAAAAGAGTTGGTTCAGAGCAGAGATTATTCATTGGTATGCCAGACACAGCTTTTGAAAATTAACCCCCATGGCCAAAACATATGGATTAAATTAATGCAAAAATTCATAGGCAAGTGGGCATGAAAAAAATCGAAACTAAATAATTTATACATTTTGGATGCTACCATACTGTAGAAACTAGAAAATTCCAGACAAAAAGTCCTCTCCCAAGAAGATCACATACTACTGCTTTGCTGGAGTCCAGCCCCTGGGACCAGTAGTGAAGCTGCAGTGGAAGACAACACGAGGCAGTGCTGGAGACCATGGAGACTACCAGGAACAGAACTGCTTTTAAATTATAGCCAATACCTTGATTTTCATCCAGTGTGCAGAGTGAGCCAGTACAGAGACACATTTCAAAGAGCTGTGTGTTCTAACTGGCCTAGCCCACCTAAGTGCCTTTCTCTCTCTGCCAGCATCCTACACTTAGATCCTTTTCTTCCTTTTTTCCCCTGGCTCAACTAAAAAAGAGTCTCCTCTTCTTCAGCTACTCCCATGAGAGCTTTTCCTTTTGTTTCATCTCTTCTACCTTCTAGTCCTGACCACCTAGGAACTGGAGTCATGCCATAAGCTGTCCCTGCTCCTTTTCAAAATAGCTTTAACTGTAAAGTTATTTCTAAAGCCAGAATTTAAGCTATGCTGAAGTGTGTCATCTCCTTCTGCAATTCTCTCCACCTGCCCCAAAATAGCTGACCCTTGAGGGAACCACAGCACCACAAGGCTTCTGACATAAGAATGAACTCAGCTGCAGCATTTTGGCATTCACTTATGATTGCTCCCACCTGTCTCTATTATTTATGCAATGCTGTTTTGGAGACCAGGTCAGCATGAGGAAAAGTTTACCAATATAACTGTCCTGGCAAACCATTTTTGTGTGGGTGCAGCTTCTACTGGCCAGGGAGAAAAGAAAAGAAAGTAATTTTACTGGCACAGAAAATATTTATTCCCAAGTGAAATAAGCTATATTGGCAAAAACACTTTCCATCCCAGTGTAAGCATATCTACACTAAGCTGCTGACAATATAAACAAATGGTTAAAATAAAAATAATTTAGTTGATACTTCTGTGCTGGAAAATGTACCCGCTGTAGATCATCAGCAAATTTTATGGCCAGATTTTATGGCAGAAAAGACAGTTCTATGGATAAGCAAAGCAAACCTATATTCTCTAGTAAGAAAAAAGGGTGGGGAGGAAGAGACCAACAATGGATTCGTAAATATGAAATATTCATTATTTCTGACAGTAATTGTTTCCTGTGAAAATTTATAAATAGGGTAGGGTGATTAATCTAATTATCTTGGCCTTTTATTGGGCAATCAGGGCATTTGAAAGGGGAGTGCAGTACAAAGTATTTCAGACTTAACATGGGAAACTGGCTAAAAGTCGGGCTTTCCAAGGAGGTTCCTTATATTGTAAAAGTGTGTGTTGACTCATCCAAATTAAAAAAAAAATCATTTAGGCTGAGGTAAAATGGAAAGTAAAAGCTTCTGCTCCTTCTCTCTTAGGGTTAAAACCCAACATTAAGAGAGAATAAAAATAGAGAAGCAGTGATAGCTATGGCATTTACAGGTTCATTTTTTTGTTCCTCTCCAGAGACTTCCATAGAGGAGCCGTTTTCATTTTTCTTGCTGACTCAAAGAGTTCTGGTGTTGCAGAAAATGCTTAAGCTTTTCTTAATTGTTACTGTTGCACAAAGAAATATCTGTGTTGTTACTGCCATTAGAACTGCTATCGGCACTGTTGTGCAATCTGTTTTCAAAGGAGGTCTGGCAGGATGAGTGCTCTCATTTCTGACTTGCTGCTGCCCAGGGCAGTGGGTGACTGTGACAACATCTTTTATTGTTTCCAGCTTCCAAAAGGTAAGCCTCATACTTGCAAAGTGTGAGAAAAAATCTCATTTTGTCTTTGTTTTATTGAACAGCTGTCATGCTGTCAATGGGAGTTGTTCATCAGCAGTGCTTCACAGCCCTGATTGCAAAACCACCCTCTCCCCTAGCAAGGACAGGACATGCATGTGTCTGGCAGGCACAGGCTGTCTGAAAGCATGAAGGCACTGGCTAAATCAACCTTTTTGCATTATCAGGCACAGCTCTGCCTTCAGGTGAAATTGTTTGTACTGTGCATAGGCCACTGAGGAAAACCTGTTACAACCTAAAGTTTTAGTGGTGTGAATAGGCCTCTGCTAGAGGGCAAGTGGAGAGGAGGCCATGCAGAGGAGCCCTTGCTGTCCTACTGGGCTGAAAACAAGACACTCCAAGGGAATATTAGACTTGAATTTCAGACTTGCTTCTGGTGGTGTGATAGCTCAAGTCACTGGAGCTGTTGCAGCAGCAGTGTATGGAGACCATGTGCTAAAATCAGTGGGAATGATAGTCTCAAATAATCTTAATCCTATACAAACAGAAGACAGATCAAGGTTTTTTACTTTTCTACCAAAAATCTCTCGAAGACTGACAGTGCAATGTTTCAATTTTTGTACTCTTGTGCCTTTCCTAGTATACATTTTGTATGCTTGTATCTTATTGGCATAAAATTGTTTTTATTAGATCTCATGCCTTAATATACATAAATTCCTTAAATATATACTACATATGTTTACACCAGTCAAGCTGATTTAAACAAGTGTTTGCAAAGCCGGATTTCGGGATGGATGTTTAAGTGTTTTTGATTTTTGGTAATTTCAGGGAAAATAAAAGCAACTTTTCAAATACTGCGCAAAAACACCTAAAGCGTTTTTTTCCTGAAGGGAAAAAGTTGATTTACTAGACCTGAACTCTGTGGCTTGCTGTGCCAATGACTCACTGGGCACATCTCTGTGATTTGTAGCAGCATCATTAATGTCTGTGTAAGGTCTCCCAGCTTTATGACAGAAAGGGTATGGCATTACACAGGAGTAGCTCCAATCAGGTCAGTGAATCTCCTCAAGGGAGCCAAGTTTCATCTGTGTCTGGATGTTGGTAGGAACATGGATTTAGGATAGAGGATTTAAAGAGCCTAAGGTGCAGAGTGCTGACTGCATTGACTGCACTGCAGGGAGAAAGAACTTGCCAATAGCTTCTTATGAAACCTTGTTTTACTTTTCTATCTTAAAGCTTCCTTTTCACATTTCGGGGCCACTTGCCACTGCATCACTGCCATTACTTGCACACACTCCTAACTGCACTCCGATCTCACTTAGATTAATTTTACGACACAGGATTTTATAACAGTGAATGTAAGACTAGCAGGCAGAAGGCTCTTTCAATTATGAAACCACAGAAATTAGACAAAGAAAGACATCTTATTAAGTCATTTACTCCTTCCTAGTGCCAAATGATTGTTTTCTAGAGGACTTACTTGAGCTTTTTGTCCAGCTACATTTCAAAAGGACTCCGCCACACAATAACCCACAAAACACAGCTCATATTTTCATGGACCTTACTACTCAGAAAGCTTTTTTGGAAAGCCCATCCTAAAATTAATTTGACTTGTATCTGCCATTCTGATTCTTCTTCTCAGACCCAACCATAATAATCCCCTTTCCATTCTTTCAATGTCCAGCCTTCTGGCCTTTTTACTGGGAAATGGTTATCAGAATTGGCCCCTCCTGCTGTATCTTTTCTCTTGTGTAAAACCATACTTATAGTCCTGGAGGGACCAAACACACATGCAGAATATTACTTGTTTTCCCCCCAGCTGTCAGCTACCAGTACTGGCCAGCTGTGACAGGAACAAGGCAGACATCAAATTACAACAGCAAAGAGCTCTTCTGATATTAACACTTCAATTTCAAACACTTGACTGGTGTCTGTGTGCCAAAATTTTTAATATAGTAGTTATAGCAATACTCCTCTATTTTTCTTTAAAAGATTGAAGAGCACAGTAGTTATTCACAAAAGGTATCTACAGGTACATATGTATATATATATATATATATATATACATATACCTCTGTACACAGAGATGTATACAAAATAATAGCATTAAAGATGAGTGACTTTAGATGGTAAAATTTCAGGATTTAGAGCACCACATAGAGAAGATTTAAATTCAGGGTAAGAATCACTAATTCCCTTAGAGCTAAACCTTGCTGCTTCAACACAAAGAAAGGCCTGGGGATATCTGTCCTTTGCAATATTCTGGTGGTTTTGGTTGTCTTCCTTTTTTCTGTGTCTGTCACTAGCAGTTGACAACTTGTCTTCCCATTCTGCAGATCCACACCTGGCAAAGCAGTGTCACCTGTCAGTCACTGCTTCAAAACACGTAACTCCGTACAGCAGAAGACTTTAAAGCAGCATGTGCAGAGAATTTCCTACATTTAAGATGTGTGATGAATTTTTCTGGGTGAATGAGAAGAAACAACACAAAGAAAAAAGAAGGTAGGACAGCAGTAAAAAAAATGTGGTGATCAAAAACAGAGGACTCCTGGAGAATAAAGGGTTAAATCTTCAACTAATTTTTTTCCTTCTCTTTATATAGGAGCCAAGGGGATGGCTGACACTTTGTTACAACAGCAGCTGATTCTCAAAATAAATGTTGGGAAGGGCAATCAGACATTCCCCTCTTGAAAAATAAATTCAGGCATCATTAGGTGGACACAGTCGTTCTGATGTTCACAAGGAAATCAGGGTGGCAGACAATGAGTCCCCAGCCCTTCTCTCAAAATATCAAACCTGCCTGTTCTCTTCTGAAATTCCCACTGTGCCTGCTTTTGAAAATAGCCATACAGCTTTCTTTGAGTTTGAGCTTTCCCCATCTGCTGACTTGCAGGCTCTCTCTTTCATCCCCTCTCCTGCACAGAGGCCTCATGCTCCTGCCAACAGAAATTCCCATGCCACTGTCTCCCGGGGGGAGACTCCTTCCTACTTCTTTCTTAAAATGTTTTTTCCTCCAGTTTTACTGAGTAATGCCCCAACCACAGGTCCTATGAGAGGAAAAGTGCTAGACAGTAAAACCATGTCCAAATCCTGCTGTAGAGATAATAATTTTTGGGAGGGCTGTTACTGAAGTATTTAGCCACTCATAGATAATTAATTCTGCTTTGGCTATTTGTGAGGAAGAGAACAAAACACTTTTGAATGGACCCAATGCTATAAGGAGATTGTGTCTGCTTATGGGTTTCCTACCTGCTGGGTGCTAATCTGTTGAGTGGAACCAAAGACAGCTTGGGGAGGATGCCAAGGGGTGCAGAGCAGAGTCAGTGCACAGAGGTCAGTGAGGAGCCTGCAGTCCCTCTCTGAGGGAAAATAGCATCCACTCTGCACCCCACCACACCTGAGCTTGGGCACTGCACCTCTCACGGAGGCAGGATGATGCCCTGAGGTGATGCTGGCATCCTGTCTCCTCCTGATTTTGAGACGGCCAGGAGCTGGGACTCTCACCACCTCCCACAGTGGAAGCTTTTTCTAACCTATGCTGTGGGTCTGACAATAACATTGTTCTTTAGTTTAGAATAAAAAAAAACAGTCTTAGGTAACCATGGTAAAGAAGCTGCTGATCTTAGGGTTTAGTGCAAATTCACATATTTTGTCCACCTTCTTCACTGAGGATAGCCATGGTTACACTCTCTACTTCTGATTTCTTTCTTTTTTTTTTAGCATTTCCAGTTAGTTTGATTCTGATTTCATAAATGTCTGTGTTAAACCATAGCCATACCAGCAGCCTGCTTTTAGAAACCACTGATGCCTTGGAGAAAGGTGAATGCATAGAGAATACAGAATTAAGAGTGCCATCTTTCATTGTAAAACTCTAAAAGTGAATAAAATATACACGGGATTAAATATCCTGTGAAAGGATTTAAGCAACAAAAATCGCTGAATGAGACAATGAGAAAATAACAACAACATCACTACATTTTATCTAAATAAACATTTTACATTGGAAGGGCAGAAGCTGTCAAACTGTAAAGCATGAAACTTGCCTGAGGCCTTTGATACAAGATACAGACTTTTTCCAGAACACATAAAGTATGAGTATAAATTGATGTAAGTACTTTTCATCTCCCCTTTTTGTCCATGATGTAATTATTTTGGCAGTTAATAAGACATTTAGGGTTGCACCTCCATCTTTCTTAACTTGATACAGCCAACAGATAAAATAATCCCCCGCAACAATTCAACCCCTAGCTATGAGTCACTGTCTCTGATGAAGATGTGTCACTCTGTGTTATCTTGGGCACAAGAAACAGCCAGGGCTTTTTTGAAACTTTTTCACTGGGAATTAGAATGTCCTGGGGTGTTTATTCAATTTGTATGTATTAAGCACCCAACTAGAGGGCTGTTGACCTGCCTGTTCTCAGGCACTGAACTCTTCAAAGACACAATATCATGACAGATAAAGGGGGAGACACTGGATTAGAGGAGTTAAGGAGGAATCAAAGACAAAACTGTCTCTCAAATACACACATATACAAGTGCACTTCTCCTCCCTTATTCTCACACAAGTCTTAAGGATTTCTCTACTAGGAGAACAGAAGATACACCCTAAATCCTAACTCTTTCCATTACAACAGACCCATTTCCTTTGGATCAGAACACATTGATTAAAAACCTCTAAATTAATTTTCATGTATTTAAATATTTTTCATCAGGTTTTGTTTTACTTTTTTATCATTCTTTTCCATGTACAAGAATTATATTCCCTGAATGGTTTAAGAGAGAATCAGTTTTAAGTACATACAAAGTAGATTCCCAGACAGCAGCAAGGCCCAAGAATCAGATGGACTATGAATATCTCTATGATATTGCCTCTGCTTTCTTCAGGTGAGAAATGAGTGATGAAGGGTTTCTTAATGGAATACTTATGTGCAATTAGACAGGGTGGAGGAAGAAATTGTCATCTGCTCTTCCCAAACTGTGTTTGTGATAGTTACTGAGAACTTATATCATCCAAAATGGGAACACTGTAAACATGCATTCACTATAGGGACTTTAGAAAATAGGAAGAGGTTATCTGAAATACAGTTAGAAAAATCAGATGTTTTGGGAACGGATAGTAGATATGCAAGAAGGAAGACCTGTGAAACTACCAGCCAGTTAGCCTCGCCTCCATCCCTGGAATGGTGATGGAGCAGATCATTCTGGAGCTCATCACCATCACTTTTTTCCATGACCCTGGCAACAGGGCAAGGAGCAGTGCCCATAAACCAAAGTACAAGAAGTTCTAGCTCAACATGAGGAAGAACTGCTTTACATGAGGGTGGCAGAGCACTGGAACAGGTTTTCCAGGGAAATCATGGAATCTCCCTCTCTGAAGACATTCAAAACCCACCCGGACATGTTCCTGTGTAACCTGCTTTAGGTGACCCTGCCTTGGCCAGGGGGTTGGACTGGATGATCCCCAGGAGTCTCTTCCAACCCTGATGATTCTGTGGTTAAAAAAAAGGAGAAATAACTAATCCTGCAGTTACCAATACTGGTTTGGAAGCATGTATAACTAGTGTAAGCCAGTATGCCACAATGCTGATCCCTCCCACTGCCTTTCTCTACTGAAGACAGGTGGAAAGCACCAGCAGCATTGATGCAGTCCAAAGCATGTTGCTCTTCTCGAGATTTACAATGTCCCAGTTGGTAGTAGAAGCAAACTTCAATATCTGACAAGTAAATATAAATGGCTGAAAAGTGCCCAGGGCATCATGATGGTTCTGAACAGTGTTTGCAAGGATTACTCTGCTATTTTGCTTTTGTAACCTATACCGGGCTCTTCAGCAGGCAGAAGGATGCATTCACAGCCTTGTTTGAGGAGTTAGCTCTGGAGAAGTAATACAGCTGTCTCTGAAGCATTTACAGAAGCAAGAGACTACCATCCTCTCAGGATATCACAGGATGCTCCTTTTGCTCTATAGCCATGCTGCTAACAGTGATGAATCCACCTCAGCACATCATTGAGGAAGTTTCTGTGGTTGAGCACTGGATTTAACTGGTTGCATGCAAAAACCAATACAACCATTTTGCATCTGTTCTATGGATAAAGCATGAGATGAGCTTGTTGCTCATAGCTGTGATGTTCCATTTTCTCTGTCTGAGAGAAGGGGCCCAGTAGGCTGCTGGGCTAAGTATCTTTGCCCAACATATATATAACACATATCCTAATCCCTGTGAATGTGTTGCAAGTACTGGGAATTGAAGCTTGTCACACAGGCATGTCATATTCATAACCAAAGGTCTGCTAAGAGGCAAGAGAATAGTATGAAGTTGAGGATATGTATGTATTCTTGTGTATACATTCAGTGCCTTAACCTTCTCCATCTACATCCTGTCAAAAGATGCTTTACTCTAGGTTCCCCTGTTTTTGGTTTTGGGAAGACCTATTGGCTCATATCTTGTTTACCATCACCTGTTCTTGGAGGGAGACTGATACTTCTGGAGTAAACTTCTACAGTACATATCCCAGAAGACTGATTTCTCCCAAACCTCTTCATGGCTATACAAAATAGTCAGCTATTCACACCAGGGTAGGAGCTAACAGAGGGGGAGATTTCCGAAGCAAAGGTTGGACAGCCTAAGGAACATCACAGAAGATAAGGTGATCAGCAAATCAGCCCTGTGAAGTCTGACTAACATTCTTGATAAGTAGAGCCATCCCAAATGTGGAGTTAGTCTCACCCCATGTGGAAGGGAGCTAGAGTGTACAGGAGGAATGATGTGTATGGTCCTGCTTTCTGAGGACTGCAAAATTGAGTGCAGAGACAGCAGGCCAGCTTTGTCATGAACTCCAGTAGTCAGGCCCAACTTCATTCTTGGCTTCCAGAAAGATACGACCTTCCAGGCATTTAAGGGTTGCTGCAAATCCTGCACACCTGCATGCACCTCTGGTTCTGGCTCTTCCTGTGGAACAAGCTCTTGCTTTGGGCCAGATGTCTTGAAGAGTGCTGTGTTTGAAATGCAGTGTGTCCAGGCACCTCCCAGGTTACATCCCCCCTCACCTTCCTCTTCCTTGCACATCTTCAACTTCAGAAGACTTTCCTCTTGTAAGCAGAGATGGTTATGGAGACTATCCTGATGAATGTAGCAGCTGGACTTTTGAATTAATCAATTTCCTTAAAAACAAGTCTCTGACCTTGCCTTACAGCAGTGTCAGTTGAAAGAGCCCCCAGTGGAATTAGTGAAATTACCATAAAATTACAAATGGCACGAAAAAATCAAATGGGAAAGTGCAGTCTCAGTTTTTCACAATACAAGGAGAAGCATTTAGTGAAATGACCAGGCAGTTGGTTGAAAGCAAAAGCTTTTTCACTTAAAACATAGTGAAGTTATAGAGTTCACTGCACTGGGATGTTGTGGGGCTCTCCACATCCACAGATTTAAGAAGGGATTAGATCACAGAGGAGAGGTCTGTTTGTGGCTATTAAGCTCAACCATTGACTACAATCTCTGTCTCCATTAAATCAGGCTGCAGTTCAAAGGCTACAGCAGGAGAAATATACTTTATCTGCCTTATCCTTGTCCTGTGCCTTTGCTTCTGCCCACTGTTCTCCAGGACTGCACTAAAAGGACTAAAAGGACTTTCATGCTCACCCAGGATGGCAGGTTTTATGTTCTTATTCTGGATTTACAACTCTGTCAGTGAGGTTGGAGCCTGGCCCACTATACGTGGTCATTTTTCACTCAGTTCATTTAGCTCTTGTACTACACTTAAAGCTTTGGGGACAGGAAAAGACAAACAGCACAGAGAACCCTGTCTGCCTGTTTGTCTGTTGAACTCATTTACACTAATTGCTTCAATGTACTGACTGATTTCTTTTTAATTTATAAAATATGCCTATCGCTAGCTCCTAATGCTTGCACAATAGTGGGTGTGGAGGTAAAAGAACCTTACTAAAATTTGTACCATGCTGAGATAGGTACACCACGAAAGCATCCATAGAGAAAACAAACAGCTCAACAGAGACTTTAAAAAATTGCCCTTTCTTTGCAGCATGAAAGAAAATTAAACTAGATTCTGTTAGTGCCAAGGAAAAGGCAAGTTATATCTGCAGGAGGTTCAGAATTAGGATGCCTGACTTCTGTGCTAAAGCATTACAAGTATATTCTAGAATTACATGCATTAGTGTATATATAAATAGACAAAAGGATACAAAGAGGAACTATTAGGTGGGGCAAACAGCTGGTGAGATGGAATGGCAGCTCTTAGACACAAATGTGAAGTTTGGGAGAGGCATCTCTGGGACAGCTGAGGCTCAGACTATATTCAGACAACATAGAGAGCCACAAAAAAAAAAAAATCCAAACTAAAAGCTGAAAGTCTGAGAAGCAAATATATAATGAGCAAGGCAATCCAATGGACAGGTGTCATTTTCATGTAGCACAAACCTGTTGCTCAGGGCACCAAGACTCTCTATGTGCACATTAGAAATGCACTGCATTCCTTCTTAACATACAGCCCACTCCAAATTGCCTTTTTATTATATCATTGCTTTTTTTGAGGCTCAGAACTCAAATTTTAAAATATTCTAGAAGCATGAACTCACAGATATTAGTACTCCACCAGGTCCCATCCTTTACCACTTCTAACTGTTTTCAATTTTTTTCCTAAAGCTCTATGGAAAAAAAAAAAAAAAGATATACCTAGCAAAGAAAGGCTTCCTCTTTTCCATTTATGCAAATGATAGAAAATGCAATATCTCATAAAGACAAAGAAAAGATTCCTTAAAATTTATGCCTGTGGTTTGTAGTTCATTCAATAAGGTCCAGTGGAAAAAACAGAGTGGGAATCAAGAGACCTAGTTCTGTTAGCAGTCCTCTTTGTTCTTTGACATATAATTCATTCAGTCTTAGTTTATGAGTCTGTAGCTTCCCCAAAGTAAAATGGTGATAATAACATTTGTTGTTCTCTGTGAAAACTGTGTATTTCTCAAGTATGAACTTCCTCTATATAAGCCAAATATAAATGCAATGCTATATCTTAGCCATCCTATCTATTAGTTTATTCCTAATGCTAATTAATTTAATTCTCAGTAAATCTTTCTGCTGTTTTTCCTCTACTTAATTAACCTTGGATTATCCCATGTAATTCAAATATATCAAAATTTTCAAAAGAACTTTCCTGGTTTTTTTTTTTCTTCTTTCATTTGTCCTCTAAAAGCAATTATATTACGAACATAGGAAATTAAAGTGGCTTTAGGAAAACTAAAATCCCTCATCCAAACAGGTGAACTGTACAAGAATGGATGGAATGGAAACTTCACCTCCACTGTTTTCCATGGGAGGTGCCTTATTGGGATCTTTAAAGGCAGCAAGACCACAAGCTTTTATTTTTACATTAGCTACATTTTTTTTTTTTTTTGTAAATCTTTCACACTTATCAGTAACACAGTGGTAGATCAATAGTGCTGCTTTTTAAACCCCTTAATCTGGTGCAGGCTGGCTGGCATGACTCATAGATGGTACTGATGCCATAATGATTTTTTGCCTTTTCTTTTATACCTCTTTTATATACCTTTATTCCCTTTTGTATTCTTAGTGTTTCCTTTTAGCCTACATTCCTAGACTTAATATTTTCTTGAGTTAGGAGACTGAACATCTTGAAGGCTTCAGACACCAAGGTCCTCTCTGAACACATTTTGTAAACTAAAAGATGGNAAAAACCCCTTCTTCCCTTCTAACTGTGTTCAGCTCTGATTTTAAGAACAGGGATCAAGGCATCAGTACAAGTAGGAGTTATGCAAACAGAGCAGGTGGCATTTTGTACACAAAGCTCTGCAAACTATTATTGAGGGAACGAGAGGAGCCTTCACTTCAAGACTTTCTCCTGACTGACTGCCGTGTTGAAAATACAGAAAGCAACGTGGCATGCTCATTGCAGAAGGAACTAGAAACAGTTTGATGGCAGTTTAACACAGGGACTCCAATGAATTGAACCATTTCTTATGCTAAAAATTTGAGCAATGAATATTCCATAGAGTTTAACTCAGTCACAAACAGCATAAAAGAGAAAATAGATTATCAAAGGCTATTCTTGGCAAATAACTAAAACTAGCATATAGACGAAACACATAGACCAGCATATAAAAAAAAAGAAAGAGGGAAGATTTTGGTAAATGTGACTGGGTAGGGTGTTCTTAAAATATTCTTTAATATTTTTTCCAGTGGAAGAAATAGGAGAATAGATTTCACAAGTTTCCCTCTCCTTGCTTTATTACATGCCTTAAAGTAGCATAACAGCAATCTGACACCCAATGAGACATTTGTTACAGAAATCTAGGATATGCCAAAATTTGTGCCAGACCATCTTTAAAACATATACGATGACTGTGACTGCAACTGACTTGCTATCTTTAGCAACAATGCTGCATCAATATTAAAACTTTTCCATGGATTAAATACTTGGGTAGCCACCCAAGATGTCATTACTTTAGGTTCTATACAAAGACGACTTTCATTTTTAAGAACTTAAGATATGAATACATTTAATTTCACACTGTACTGCTGAAAACAAAAATGGACAAGAGAAAGCAATATCAAATAGTCCAAAATAGTTTCTCAAATGTGGCATAAGATAGATCTGATGTGATAAGAATATCCTCTCATATATTAATGCAACATTAATATAAACTAAAGCAGTTGCATTTGTTGTTTTCAAGTTTTTTTGAGAACACAGAAATTGCAGGCCCATGTGAGCTAATGTAATAATGCAATTTAAAAATAATATAATGAATGGCTTAGAAAAACCTATAAAATGAGAGAATAATATATGTACAGCTGAGAGATCATTGTGGAATTTGATATAATAGACCCTTGGAAACAGCAGCTCAGGTTGCAACTTTTACTGAAGCATTTAAATGAAATTTGTGATCATATCTGGTGAGATCTGAGCCATGTGAAGCAGCTGAAAGATCCAAACAAGGATCCAGTCTTCTGATTTCTAGTGGTTTAGGACTTTTTATCCCTGAAGTAACTCCCTTCTTAGTCTGAAAAATTCAGAGGTGTTAAACGAATCCCCAGTGCTAGCTCAGAAGCAAGGGGAGATATGCAGTAATCTCTCCTGCAGGAGTGCCACTGCCATCGGATGTGGCAGGGAGGGAGTTATCCTGTCAGTTGCTGGAAGAGTTGCTGTGATGATGAGGTCCCAGGAACTCCAGCAGCTTCCTCGCTCCGCGGGGGATTGACATCTGACTTAGGAAGATCACTTTAGGGTTGATACAGTCAGTGGAGAGAGCAGTTACCCAAATTATGTGTGTCTTCAGCAAGCCTATCTCAGTCTACTGAACTACTGAGAACTTAGGACTTTACTTGAGAAGGGCTGGTTAGTCAGCTACCAAATCGAACTCTTGGATTCCTAACTTAATAAATGTACTGTTGGTCAGAAAGAAAGCTGTAGTTCCTTCCCTGCCCTCCCAGAAACTAACTTTCTCAGAGACAATTTTTTTCCCTTCCTGCTGTCACGCAGACATTTTTATCTGCTGTGAGAATTAGGTTAGCTGGGACTGCTGCATCTCTGACAAAGTCATCAAATCAAAATCACACACAGACTGAATTCAGGGGAAGCAAATATACTCTTTTAATTGCTTGTTTCTTCCTTCCCAACCAGCTGTACCACCTCGACATAGATGATTAGTTAAGCTATAAATGTCAGCCTTGCATTGTCCGTAGCTGCCTAAATTGGATAATGTGAATTGCAACTTAGCAGTGGGTGCTCCAGGATACACGAGGTCAGATTCACCTACATGAATAGTTTCTTATCTAGTTTTCTGAATTTCTCTAAGAGTCAGTAGAAAAAAAATAGGCACTTCATATCTTCATTAGTCTCTCCCTAACAGAGATACCTAAAATAGGTCAGATGACTCACTCTTTAAAAGCATCTATTTCCCTCTCTTGAGCCTAAAGTCACTAGTTCCAGTGTAGATACCTAGACTGTAGATGGTGAAAGTCAGACATGGATTGAATGAACCATGCTCTATTTAGCCATAGCCAACAGATTTTTAGAGGCATTTGTCTTCCAAAATTGGGTGTGAATATAATTTCAGCAATCCTTCCTACCAAGTGCTAAAATGTATCTTTGTGTGCTTAATTCCTCTAAAACCACTCAGTTTTCTGAGCACAGAGGAGTGTGAGTCAGGGTGAGCTGGGAAGCCCGAGTCCAGCAGTCACATTTGCCCTGGAAGGCAGACATGACTCTGACTGTGAGCTTGAGGTGGGAGCTGCCAGCCCTTGCATTCCTTCCCTTTAGTAGTATTAAAGAGTCTGGACAAGAAAAGTGCTTTTGGAAACCTGTGTTTCCCTGCTCTGCAGTATGTCTGCTCCAGAACACCCTGAGCTGTAAGATGTCCTCTGTACCTGACCCAGAAGACCTCGTGTGCCCCTTTTGCTACCCAAAATTTAACTGCCAGACAAGTCAGAGTCCTTCCAGAGTGGCTTGCTGTGAGGGAGTGGGAGCTGCCTGCTGTCTGAGTAGAGGCTCAGTGCAAGGCAGTTGACAACAAGGTCAGCAACAATTTTGACTTCAGATACCTCCTCAGACCAGTGAGATCAGTCAAATCCAGCCATATCTCTTTTGACTAACAGTTTTTGGGTTCCCAACAGCAGAGGACAACAGGTTATGCTACCACACAAACCCTTTTCAAGGGAGTGCCTTCTCAGTCTTCTTAGTATGTAAACTCCCTAAACACAGTGACCTCAGTACCAGCTGTGCCATGACCACAGATATCTTCTCCTCTGATCTAATTCCTGTGTGGACTGTATACCAACAGCATTATGCCTTGTTGGACTCTGGGACACAGTGTGGGACTTCAGAGATGTTAACCACCACTTTCCTCATGGATTTCTTTCACTACTTGGGCAAGCCTTAATATGACCCCCTTGGGTTTCGGTATCATGTTCATCCCATTGTATTTTATAATTCCTTTGAGAAGCATATTAAGTAGCATATCAAAGCATACTAAGTAGAATTTTCTTTTCTTTCTTTTTTTCTTCCACTTCCCTTCTCTTCCACTTCCTTTTTCTTTTTACTTTTTTCCCCTCTTTTTCATTTTTCCTCTTCCATTTTCCTTTTTCCTTTTCCTTTTCCTTATCCTCCAATCATTATTGAGCATCTATTTAGTGCTAGTGGCAAGGTCAAGAAATATCTTGTTCCTGTACAGCTGTTCTTCTGACAGCTACTCCATTGGATGCAAAAAGAGAAAGTTTCTTGTTCCTGCTTCCAGACCTCCCAAAAGCATCTGCCCACATCTAAAAGTGAAAAGTTTAAAATCCTGCCCTAATATAAAGTGATGTGACTGCGAGGTTCTTTATTCATTCCACAATCATTGTGAAATATAAGCAAAGTTTTTATTTTTCCTCCTGACTGTTTGATGTCTTGTTAACTTGCTGTCCAAGCTCAAAATCTTTTTGTCATCCAGACCTGTAGGGTTGCTAAGTACACACAAGGACAAAGATACATTCTGATTACTCAATACTTGTTTTACAAAGTCTGCAGCTGAAAACAATATTGCGTCACACAGTCTACTTTTGCAATACAGGGTGGGTACCTAAAAGCCCAAATTAAACAAGTTTCAGCCATAGGTGTGTGTTTTGGAATCATTCAGTTGTAGAGAAATGGAAAACTCCAGACTGTTCAGCATAAAAAAAGGAGATGTTAATTAAGGCTGTATAAAGGCCAGCAAAATGTTAAACCATTTAAGGAGTGGGATAACAACTATTTTAAATACATTGACTTTCCTGAAAAGTTTGGATAAGGTAATGTCTCCCATTTTAGGGCATATTCACAACACTGAAGTCACTAGAGTAATTCAAGAACTTAAATTCAAGTCAAAGAGCATTTTCAGATGTTGCCAATGGATTTTAGACACACCTGTATGGCATGAACAGAAGTTGATGACAAGGTTACCAGAGATGTAAACAATACTGATGGTTATTTTTGTCTTAGGTATTTCTCCTGCTCATGTGCTCATGTTGTATATGCAGATTGGCATTCAGTTGGAGAGATTACTTTAAGCACCTGACAAGACTGAGAATAAGAGGCTTGGGGAAGTGAATATTTAGATTGCAACAAGGTGATGCAGAATCAATGAAGAGGTTTGGTTTGATTTATGAATAAGCAAGACATAAAGATGACAAGTCAGTGGTATAAATTATGTTAGAAGGAGACCAACTTCTTTGTAAATGGCAATTGGATGCCCGAACTTTCATTAATCTTGGCAGTCATCCGTAGGATGGGCTCTGTTTTCACAATGTTTCTCAGAACAGCAAACTTAATAAACACTTTGAAATGATTTGTGCATATAGGCTGGTAGGTAGGCAGGCTTTAGACTTTAAATTTAGGTGAAATAGCATTCTTGTTTCCTGATCAGAAGTGCCATGAATTCAGGTGAATAAGAAAGAATCTGTGAATCAAATCTCACATCCCTAAAAATAAAACAGTCATAAAATTTGGGATTATAAGTCACAGAATGACTATTACAACGCTGAAACCACATTCTTTTAATGATGGCTATGAAAGGAAAGAATAAGAAAACAACCTTGTCTGGGAATCTCAATTGGAAAACTAAAGTCTTTTGTCCATTGGTGATTAATCTGGAATAGGGAAAGTATGTCTTGCAAAGAAAATCACTGGACTTTCATGCAGAGTTACAGGTTACTTCTAATGGATCCTCCATTGGGAACAAGGATTCTCCTACTAAAACAGGGCAGTGAATATTCTCTTGATCAATTAAATGAGTTTGCCAAAGCTGTTCTTGATTTTGGTTCCAGTGACTTCCTACAACATTTTAGTACCATATTCCCCAAAACAGCTATGGAATTCATATGACAGAAACATTTTAGGGAATAGCTATTGAATTACTTTCAGTAGAATCTTGGCTGTAAAGGCTGGAATCATACCACCATGAAGCAGGAAATAAAACCAACTACCTGGCTTTTTAAAAATTCTACTTTTCAATTTTTTTATTACCTGCAAAGGGGGAAAGGCAAGATCATTTTAAGAAAAAGTTGACACAAACACTAACATCTTTGTGTGAAAAGCTGAAGAAAGCCATCAAACATAAAAAACCCCCAATCCCCAAACTGAAACAAACCACCATAAACCCAGACTCCAATAAAACATTGTTAAAATGACTCCTGCAACATGAAAGAGAACAGCAGCCTGAATTATTGGTAATGTATCTAGCAAAACATCCCACTCAAGAGTTTGTGAAATGCTTGGAGAACAAAACATGTACCACTGCATAGTGATCAGCCACAATCTGCAGGGAAAGGAACAGAACAGAACTCATCATGATTTAGTAGATAATTTACCACCGGGGTAGACTTTAAATCTTGCTACTGGCAATGTATCATGAAGAAAGTAGAAAATGTTGGTGCCACCTATTGGTAAGAAATGAGATTTGGAAATTATTCAAGCTAATTTGCATAAATCCAAAGAAAAGTGAAAATAAACTGACCATGTTTTCCTTCATGCTTTAGGAGATTTGAATGCAGTCTCTAGAGTGAACTCTTTACTTTGGCTTCCATTCTGCAGAGGCTTACATATGTGTTTAACAGTGAATTACAAATATCTGTGCTTGCAGTTAGGAAGAAGATGAAGAATTTAGGTTATATTTCACTTCAGTTTGCTTAAAAGTTAATTGAAACACCCAGCACACTAGGAACTGTTGAACAGGGAGATGGGTTACTAGACTCAAAATACGCAGCTTTGCCAGCCAAATTTCATTGGGTAGTACATCCCCTACAGAAACTCTGGAGGTGGTATGTTTGGCAGAGTACTTGGACACTGTTGCTACTCAGTGGTCTGAAAGGAGGATTCTGTGTAACTCTGCACAGCCCATTTGCCGTGCAACCTGGTGAGATATACTGACTCAGAGCAAAGGCAACCCTTCTTACTACATGGAGGTGACCTTTATTACGTTATGGCAATGCACCAAGTTCTGCTTTAGTTCACCACAGTAATAGTCCTGGAGCTGCAGGGGACACATTCAAGGCACATACTGGTGTTCCTTGATGTTTGGTGCTGCAGTCTGTTTCTGCAGATGCTGAAGACAGGAGTGCTTTCGTATACTGAGATCTTGACTGTAGCAGTGGTTTTATACACAGGGAATCAAGCATCTGCTGCCACTGCTAAAAGAAGGCTGGCTTGGAGCCCCTTGCAATGACTGACTAGTGGTGCTGTGATTCCTCAAGAAAAAACAGGGTCATATATGAAATTTCAGGGCAGCCGATGAAAATGTTTAATGTGCATGTTCAGTCATCTCCTAACATTTGCTACTTTTATCAGCATTATCTGCAGTCAAAAAATAGTAGACATTACTAAAAGCTTCTTTGCCAATTATCAGACAAGTGGAAAGTGAGAGCTTTAGGTAGTCATTTACAGATTTAATTTCAGGGTTAATTTACACACATAGCTCATTATAGTAAGGTATTGAAAATCTTGCAGGTCATCTTTGTTGCTGGCAGTTTTATATATTATGCGTGTATAAATCCTGCTTGAACACAGCTGAATGAAACACCAGAATGAGACTGGAGCAGAAGAAGGACTTGGTGTAAAAGCACTGAATACGATTTAACTGTTTCCCATGTTAAGTATGTTGTCACTCACTGTGTTGTGACTCACCTTTGCATCAGCAAACACTTCTTCCATTCTTCATTCTGCCAACTTAGACAGATGCCAGGACTGTCTCTTACATCATCGGAACACATCCCATAATGCGATATCACCTCTTTCCACATGAGAATTCTGAGCGCAACTATTATTAAAATCCTATGGGTAATAAGCAGGAGATTACATTATATACCTAACTATGGATCTCTTCACATCTTACTTATTTTCAATTGTAGGCGATCATCTTAGGGAAATTTTGCAGTATAACAGTATATCTATGTTAAGCCAAACAAGTCATTGGACTTATTATTGACAACTGAACAGATCTGTGCCATTTCCAGGTTATGAAATAATCCCTGTTACAGAGGCACATTCACTGATCGTGATGCTCCCATTGTGGGTTGCCTGAAAATGAGCACAGACCAGTTAAAGCAAATTGTATGTTCAAAAATGCCGTTGTCTAGCAGGAGGCTGGAGAGTTAATCTAATTCTAAATCTAATTCTAAGAACTATCAGTTTCTTTGTTCCTCTTCCTCGCACCTGCTTCATCCTGAACTGTCTGCTGAGAGACATCTCAGACAGCCAACAGAGCAGCGAACAAGGAACCTGAAGAGCCTGGAACAGCAAAGGGAGGCAGGAGCAGCCAGAGCCAGTTCACACGTATCAGTCAAACCCCGGTTGCCTGAGGCAGCAAAATGTTTAGTGTCTGTTTGTTGTGCAAGCGACTGCACGCTGCAAGAAGCATTCATTTCACAGATTGCCCATAAGGCAGCGAAAACCCAACAACTGTGACAGCGCAAGTAATGGGGAAATGTGTTGGATCTTCATTACCAGATCACGGCGTGGGTTTTCTATGTGACAACTCCGTGTTTTTCCACAAAGCAGCTCAGGGAGAGAGTTCCAACGCTGCACTTACCCTTATCCTGGCAGCTGCTGTGGATACAGAGTTCCCCGTGGCACAAAGTCAGAAGGGAGCAAAGCTGCAAATGTAAAGGCTGCTGCTCGCCTCTCTCAGCAGCCAACAAAGCCCGAACCAGTCTCCACTGAAGTGGCCTTCCCAGAGGCAGTAATTGGGAAGAGCTCGTTCTGTGCCAGCCAAATATATACGAAAGTCAGAGGAGCTGTTGCAGAGCAAGCAGAACCTAGGCTGAGCAGCTAACCCTGGGGGTACGTGTTTTTATTTGTGCTTTAACCAGATTGCAATAGAGGGAACTCTGCAAGCACAAACTGCACCTGCTGGAAGGATGCCTCAGAGCTCTGACTCCAGCTGGTTGCCAAGTGAACAGTCAGGGAGCTGAGCAGTAGCAAGGGAATGGGAGGTCACTGCCTTTCGTATTCCCACAGAATTTCATTGTGGTGCAATATGCCAAAGTTCATCCTGGTTAAGGACAACTTTTTTTTTCCCTCCCTGAACCTTGACATTCTACATAGTAGTGAAAATCGTTTCCCAGTCAGCTCTAAATGAGAACTTTAGTGATTTAGTCAAGTTCTCACAGAAAATCTGTAGCAAGCCTGGGAATCAAACCTGTATATTCCCCTCACAATTTATATTTTTTCCTACTTCTCAGATATCCATCAGCTGCACAATGAAGAAAGAAGGTAAACCCACTTGTTCATTTCTAGTGGGAGATTTCTCCCTGTACTCAAACCTTTTTCATTTTTTTCTAAATTGATTTATCTCATAATAATTCCACTGGCTCCTCCAGGAGATTATTTCTAGTGTAATAAAGCCCACTATTAGGAAAATTCCAAGGTTTTCAACTTAGATTATTTTTTAGTTAGTTTCATCTCACTGCTTTATTATAACTTAGTTACCTTTGCTAAATTTCTTTTACCTGCTCACTATTTACCTGCTATCTGATTGTTCCTCTTTAGGCTGATATTAATCCAATTTCCTTTTGTTATTCCCTCTTATTTCTGTATCTCACAAGCATTTCTGTGCTATAGGGAGTGAAAATTCTCTGAATTTCAGGGGGCTGTAATTTGGAAAACTGCAGACCAGTGCGTGCTTCTGCACACACTGTGTTGGAAACCATAAGTGCACAGGAAACCATATACAAATGGTGAATCATAAGATTGAATGACACCATGAGCATGTAGAAAGACTCCATGTACTTGTGAAATCAGTTCAGTGATTTTACAAACAAAAACTATGAGGGAAACTTTGGCTTTAGAGCAGAATAAAATGATATACTTGTGAATAGGTCCGGGGTGATACACAAAAGAGCACTGAGACTCTTACAGTGACATAATCCTCTTATTTTGCCACTTGAAGAAATGCTTGGACGTCAGTCAAACTTACTTAATCTATTTCATTTACATCTCATCTACAACAGTTATGCGTAGACCAGTCATAGTACATTTGATTTTGCTAGATCTTTCCATGCTCTCAAAGTGTGGGTGCTAAATTCTTACCATTACTATATCTGTGTTGAAATCCTCTGTCTTACCAGTCTTTATAGCTGTATTAAGAAGCTGGTGACTGGTCTTCCCACACTTTATTGGTTTCAGTTCACCAAAACATTGTTAATAATTTCTTTAGGTGTCAGCACCAAGATAATATTGGGAGAGTTTTAAAATTATTTCCAATTAAAAACTGAAGAAGGGATGCAGAGAAAATAATGATCAGGCTTACAATATCCATTAGACACCTATTCAAATCAAACAGCTGAGTCCTGCTCAATCCCATCCCATCTCAAGGGTGAATACAGATAACGGGCAGGCACATTGGAGGTGCCTATTTTTCTGCATTGATAACAAAGAGAGCCCAAAAAATTAGATACTTTAATTGAAGAAAGTAAAACAGAGGTAGGATGAACTTTAGATTTTCAAAGTCATGCATGAAACACATGGACAGAGAAGGCAGCTCTGCTTTAATAACCTAACCATGGGATCACCCCTCTTCTACTGAGTTTATGGGAATTTTGGTGATTTATACATAGCAAATGCATATTTGTTTATGGATATGCTGTCATTCCTTATTTACATGCAGAAATTTAACAAGAATTCTATCCCCAAGAGTTTAGAATTAAATGTAGAAGAAAACCCAATTCCCCAAACCATCTGCAGTGAAAGGAGAGTGAATGTTGTAGAAAATAAAGTCTGGGAGTATGATTTGCAAAAAATGCCTTCTGAAATAATTTCCAGATTGTTCTTGCTACTGCTTATAAACAGGAAAGGTATACAATGTTAAAATAATGACTCACTTGAATTGTGTATTAGATTCTGGAAACAGCCAAGTCCATGTGGAATGATTCACTGTGATTATTCTTTGAAATAAACTACATTCCAATGGGTGCTCAAAGTGATCTATGTATGCTTCATGGTAGTCACAATGCTGCTTACTGCATGCAAAGTTCTTTTTACCCAGTTATTAAAAAATATCTTGAATCAGAGGGACAAAATAGTTAAAGATTCTCCCACAGATAGTGCCCAGAAAAGAGGATTGACCTGTTCCAGATCAATGTCAAATCTTTTGGATGGTGTTGCCCCCCTCTCCAATGTAGCACTTATGGATTACAATTTGAATGTTAATTTTAAAATACATTACTTTGACACAGTGGAATCTCATTAGACATAGTGAATACAAACAAGACATTGGGTAGGGAAAATATACTTCCCTACATCTCAGTAATCAGTCTGTGAAAAATATTCTGAGAAATACAGAGGAAGCTGACAATAATATCTTTGCTACAGATCCAGCTGTCCTTCTATGTTTATTACTCTGGCACTGAAGTCAGTGGGAAATCTGCCAGAATAAGAAAGGAGCTAGGACTGCAGGATCTGGTCCTTATGTGTAAGCTTAATAATTTTCTTCCATCTGCTACGGATCAGAAATGTGGACTCTCTGAGCAAAGGCTGCAGGGAAGGGGGGGAATTTCAGAGGTAATAGGCAACAGACATGTTTTTGATGGCAAAGGAAAGAGCTGTGCCCTCCATTTAAATTACCTGCCTGTGACTGCAAAGTTATAATATTCTACCCATACCAGATCCTTAATGATTCTTCGGGGAAATTCATGAGAATGGCAGAAGTGAATCATGAAGCTCTTGCAATTGTCAACAGTCTTCAGGAGACTGCTGGGGTCCAGAGTGCTCTGCAAGGATTTATGCCAAGCAGCACTACCAGGATGCATTCCAAGGCTAGTGGGCATTTTAGTGCATTGGAGTTTTGCAGCACCAAGCAGGAAATGGGAAATTTAAAAAGCATTTATAAAGGGTAGGGGAGGTTGGAAACCACAATTAAAAAAAGAATAAAAATCACACCCCAGTTGGTATGAAAGTATGTAGGATCCATTCAGAAAAAAATCTGATGAAGAAACATAAATACAGACTCCAGAATTACAAGCTGAGATGAATCAGAGCATTTCTGGCCTGCAGACAGTGCTGTTATTAAGAGTTATTGCTCAGTGTAAAGAGCCAAAAAATGTGCTCAGCTCTGTATGAGCTGCAAATAAAGACAATCCCTGCTGGAGGATTTTTCAGTCTAGGATGTTGGTCCTAAGTCCTCTCTTCACAGCCCACTCTGTCTGTGCAGAGTCTGGTTAGCTCTCACAGGGCACATATCCACAGCAAGGGTGTCTCCACAGGACATGTGACAGACATGCCAAAACGTGGCTCCTGATGGGACACCCGATGGCCCAAGGATTCTCTGTGTTGGACCACGAGTGAAAGGCACTACTGGAAGGTCACGCTGGCCTTAAATTGGCAGAATTGCTTCCTGGAAGATCCCCTGACTTCCTGCTGACTACAGAAGTTCCTGAGCACGAGCACACGCCCAGCATCAGCGCTGCTGTGCCTGATAGTAGGAGACAGATTTTCCTTCCATGGCCTTATGGTGAGGTTCATACAGTATTTTTGACCGGAAACCTTGAATAAGCATGGCATATACCCAGGAAAAAATCCTATGACAAAAAGGATCATCCAGTATCAGTAAAAGCACAGTCACTGAAAACGTTGTGGGACCTCCTTGGTCTGTGCATGGTTCCCAGGCGGAGCAGAGAGATTTCAGCCTTCAGGGAAATCTTGCAAGAATAACAGAGCAATAATAAAATGCAGGGCTTTGTTTTTAGTTCACATGAGGCCCCAGTAGGAAAGTTGAAAACCTGCTGAAAGAGCGTCTTATGAAGCATTATTAATAAGTTATGCATTGAGTCACTGATTACAGCAGCTCCTGAGAAGAATTCTTAAAACAAAAATGTATTCATTATTATGTCTCTGCTCATGCTTTTTGCATCCTGCTCCTTAGATTTTTCTGGTTTTAACATATTTTATTTAGATTACATAAATGCAGACAAGCATTAGTTCTTTGTTTTATAAATGGATTAAAATATTGCACACAAATATGTATACATATGCATATCTGAAGCTGACTGAGAGATAATTCATTGAAACAGAAAGGATTTGTTTTCTGTACCTCCTACAGTCAGCTTATTTATAACTACTATTTGTGTACCTAGGTTATGTGAGCGTGGTGCTCTGCCAAAAAAATTAGTATTCAGCCTTTTCAGGCCCTCATATTAAGCTGTTCTTGAGAGTGAAAACTCCCAGTTTTAGAAAAAAATTGCATGAATCCAGTGGCTTGCATTACCATCTGCTCAATCATCTTTTCTGGATTGTAAAGTGGAAAATGTCAGATTTATAGAAACCACATGCAAAGATTCATATTTAATTCTGCCAAGTTTTGCTGTCACAGCAGCCTTAAAGCAGATATGCAAGCCACACAAAACTCAGTCACTCTCCTGGTATTTCTGACAAGGATGTATAATCAGGAAAGTGCATCTTTTATTATAAAAGTCTCCTGATAACCTAAAGTGATTAAAGTAATCTTTTATTTCCCAGTGGGTTAGTCTTGTTGAGATGGATTGTCTCACCTTCACAGAGATCTGGCATAAGTCCTGTTTGAAATATAAGGGACACAGGCAAGTTTATAATACACAGGTCATATTTCTGCAGTAATTTAGAAATTTGGTCCAAAAACTGCTCCAGATGTTCCTATTCACTAGTCTATTTACTATTTCTGCACCAAAGTAATTGAAACAATGAATATTTATCTTGGATCACCGCAAATATCATGTTAGTTTTGTATTGCAATAAGTTCAGGATACAGTATAAGGATCAAGAGTAAAGAACAAAGAAAAAAACATTGTAAAGAAACCAAAAAAATAAACATCCAGCCATGACACATAAGGCAGAATTGTCTCCTTTTATTACTTTTAGCAGTGTCTCAACTTAGAAAAGAATCATATTGTACTGCAGTATTGAGTATTCCTATTCAGAAGTGGTTGCAATATGCATTCAAAAAGACAGATAAACAAACAACACACAATAACTCAAGAAGTAGCAAATGCCACAATTGATTTTTCTGAGGACCAGATCCAGGACTGGCAACACCTTTTCTAGCACAGGAGGAAGAAATGGTTAGTGTCACTTGATTAATAAAAGACCTCTGGCTTAAGCCCAGCGTGGCTGATGGTAGTCATTCCTTGTGAATATTCATGCTGATTTTAGGGATATTTTCACACAAGGAGAGGAGGGGAAGAACTCTTGCAGAATGTCCTCTGCTGCACCTTATTTCAAAATGGTGCTTCAAGCCCAATTCTGAAATGATTGTTATTCTACTCGGATGTTGTCAGAAATCATACATTTCCTCATCAGCTGTGTTGGCAACAGCACACATGGTGATGTATACTTGAATTTAAAGCTACATGTTTTTTAAAATCAAAGTGGAAACTTAGATCATTGAACAGACTTGAATTCCAGTGTTCAGGATAGAGACTTCATCTTTTTTTCTGCTAGGATAATGCAATTTTTAAGCCTCCAAACCCCACTCTTCCTTTGCATTCACGTGATCCCTTGAAGCCACAGATATATTTGTTATGAATCAGATCAATAGTCATTGTTATTCACTCTTGTGCAATAATAAGGATCTGTGCTAGATGTTCCAGAGGAAGGTGACAGCTTTTCTGAAAATGGGATTAGTTTTGCATGCTTTATGTCACGAAACTTGAGGGTCAAAAGCTTTTATAAATATTTATCCTAGTTTGTGTAAATAAGACTGACATTCTTCTTTCCACAGTTTGTGTAAAGAGTGAGCAAAAATTCTCTTTGAAGAGCCAAATTATAACCTTGCCCTCATGGCTGTGATTTTGTGGAAGACTGATATTTTCTGCCTTGAGAGAGGGAAAACAGTTCCCTTGACTTCAGCAGGCATCCACATTCTGCTGCCAGTTAAGCACGATATCCATATTCTCATGTCCAGTATCTTGCCTGCCTTTCTGTTCCTGTTACTTACCATCAGCCTGACTAAGAGCTCAAAACAAGATTTAGGCTTCAGTCTACTGTTAGTTTCATTTTGTTTTTACTTTTATTCATACAGTGTGAGAGGACTCAGCTGGTAAGATCATGCTGGTGGACCTGACTGAGGTTGGGTATCTGTGCAAAATGATCTTCCTATGAATAGCATAGTTGTGTTGTGCTATAAACCTGAAACTTCTGAGAATTACTAAAGCAAAAGAAGGGAAGGGGATATAGCAATGATTTGTCTATTTTACGGTTATGTAACTCTTTCCTTTTCAGGGTCATAAGTTTTTTGTAAGAACTTTTGTTACCTCTGCCTGTTGTGCATTCATGTGACACGTGGAATATTGTAACAAAACAGGTAGATTCTATATTTTTCAGCTATCTCTCTCAGACTTGTGTTGCAGTCATTGTACTTCAGGAACTTCTTGCCTGTCCAGAAGAAGTTTTTACACATATGATCTAAGAGTTTTTGATAGAGGTATTAAGAAAACTGTCAGGATTTTAAAGTGGAAGGACAGGAATGGGAGGATGTTCACTTCTAATGAATGAATCCTGTCCCATAGTGACACAGGGCAGTCTTACCACTCACCAAGGTTAAACTCAGAATTTTAAATACAGGAAAAAATTTGCTCCTGGGTTCAACAGGGCTCTTTTTACATAGTGGGAGGAACACATTCAGTGCAGGTAGCTCCACGAGCAGCTGCAGTGTGGGCGGCAGGTTGAGCTGTGGGTGTGGGTGCCCCACGCCAAAGGTTGTGAGCTGCTGACCCTTTCCATGACAATGGGCACAAGGACCTGTGGCCTGGCACGGGGACCGGACACCTGGGGACACAGCAGGAGCTGAGGACTCTGGACTTCGGCACGCTGGGACTGTGAGGGATGAACGTCAAGGGTTTCCTTCATTTGGGGTCCCTGCTCGAGCTGTTGTACCAAGATAAAGTTATTTTAGGGATCCAGATGTCTGAGACTCTGCTATGGGTAACCTGGGGTGGAACTGGTGAGGGGGCCTTGTCTGAGGGTGTGAGTGTGGGGGTGCAGCTGCAAAGGGGCCTCAGCCCCAGCTCAGGTGGTGCCACAGTGACTGACACGAGTGGCCCTGCATGGCCAAACAGGGAGTTTTCCTAAATACCAATTTTGGTAGCACTCCCTGAAATGCACCTGGATGTTGCCTGATATTTTCAAGGATATTCAGAACAGCAGAACACTGTTATCACACGGCCTGTCCTGTTGCTGGAAGACTTGCCTTTTTATGTTTGAAGGAAGATTTCAAAAGCTCCAACAGGTTTGCATATTAGAACCGCAAAAATAGAAATCTACTTTTTTAGCAAAGTAAAACATACTGTAAACAAAAATTAAAGGAGGGATTCTTCTGCTGCCAGTGTGTCTAAATCTGCTATTCCTGGTATCAGTCCATTCCTATTATTAAATGTAATACATTAAATACAAATATTAAAAACAAATAAGGTTAAAATAAGCATGGAGTCTTGAAGGATTTACAAGCTAAATTAGATTTGTGTGGAGATAGGGAAGCAAATACAGCCAAAAAAAAAGCAGACAATCTCTAAAATTGCTTCTAATGACTAAAAGTAGAGAAATAAATACTTCTGGTAGGAAACATTAGGATGAGTATAGCTCATGTGGCACGGAAAATGAGGAAGAGAAATGTGTACAGGAGACTAAGCCTCCGTATAACCAGGCAGCATACAATAGTGATAGTGCTATAAAAATAGAATGATTGAATTCATGAAAGACAACTTGCTAGCATTTAGAATTTTAGAAAGATGAAAATAAAAAAATAAATCTGGCTCCTAGTCTACTGGTACAATTGAAATAAGATCATGAAATTCAGTTCCACTTCTGGGAATCAGAAAAAAAGGTTTCACGGCAGAGTGGCTGGAGAACAGGTTATGGCAGGCAACGTGGGATCCAGTCTCTGTTTTAACTTCTTCAGCAACCTGTTGCAAAGCTCAGTCCCTCAGTGTGCCTATGTCTGAAAATGGAACACTTTATAACATATATTATAATTTTTTAAAGGTTATATAGGCAAAATGAGCCTTCTATTGGTTTTGATGCTTAAAAGACTAATGCACACCAAAACAGCTAAGCACTCTACTGCAAACACATTCAAGGTCAAGTTGGATGGGGCTCTGAGCAACCTGATTTATTTGAAGATCTGACAGGGCTTTGGGCGAGATGTCTTTTAAAAGCTTCTTCCCTCCCAAACTATTCTATGTTTTTATGAATGCAATTTCTATAAAACAACTTTTCATAACTGCATTTTCTTGAGTATTGATGTGCACCTCTTCAAAAAATATCACCTCTGTGGTGCAATTGGAGACAGTGCTAGAGCATTAATCAGTCAGCACCATGTCACTTAACAGTATCAATTCTGGTAGAGAATTTGCTGGAACTCAGCATTGTCAGTCAAGTCTGTGCATTTAGAGTGATGCTATTTTCTTCTGCCACAGCAAGTCCAAACTTGCCAAGGATTTAGTCTGTTAACATGATACTACTAAGAAGTGAAACTCATTCAACTTAAGTTGGCCAACTCTTTCCAAAACAAGGTTTCATGTGTTGGTTTCTGAAATTTAATAGGAGGCAATAATTACCTTCTAGCTTAGGTTGTCTATTTAAAATTGCCTACTCTTTTCTAACACGGCTCTTTATTACTGGTATCACATTATATGTTTAAACTATTCTTTTATCCGTAGGATTTTCTGAATATGTAAAACATTTTGGATCTGATCCAAAATGGCTGGATTGCTTGTTGAGTTCCAAATCTTGTCTTAACATATAAAGCTGAAAAATAAAAAATTTCAGAGCCTTGTTCAGCTGCAAATGATTCAACTTCCCATTTTCAACTAGTTCTCAATTATTAGGATCTGTGTATAGAATGTGATTATCTTGTTTCTGATAGGGTATATAGAATTTGCACCAGTTATTACTGTAATTAGATAATTCTTATTAGATTGAACTAATTCAATTATTTGCCATACTTGCACACAAAACCCCCTTGTGCCCTTGAATAACCTCAAAACACAACCACTGACTTTAACACATTGCTGTATGTAGGAGATGCAAGGCTGCCACATAGAGCTTTGCAAAAGGACAGTATAAAGAATGAAGAAATTTTTAAAAAATATCTTTACTACTCACCCCAAGACTAGAATGAAAAGTTTTTTCTATGAAGAGGATTAAGGCAATTTTATGTTCATCTTAAACAGAAGTAGATGGTGGTTTCTCTAATGTGTGTTTAGAACAGGGCTAGTTCCCATACCACAGTGTGTTAGATATATTCTGTATGTCTCTTTTAAATAGGGTGGAGAAACAGGGAGAGCACACAGGGTTTAACTTTCACAATTATTGTTTTTTAAGGACTTCTTAGCAGACTGAAAGAAAGATCATGTTCTTGTTAAATCTACCAAAGATGAGTAGGTTTAAATCTATACAAAGCTGCCGTCTCATGCATTCAAAAATCACGTTCCGGTAGCCTGGGTAAGCCTTACAGATAAAATTAATACAAATAAAATTACTATTTTAATTGCAGAATGTTAATAACCAACAACTTTGGGTGAAGTCTGCCAAGTGAACTGAGATATTTCAGTGGGTAATACACTATTTTGTTCATCCTGGGTACTGTTGCAGGTGTGTTTTTGTGCTTGGAGTTCTAAGAAATCTGTCTATTTCATCCTATATTTAAAGCCCCTCTAAATCAGTGTGGGTGGTTTGAATTAGATCTGATTTGTCTTGATTCACACGTTGGTGTATAAGTAACTTAAAATCATCTTTTTGAACATACTGACCCCACCAACATTCTGAAAGAAAAATCTGAAAAAAATCCTATAGAACAGGCTTGCACCAGAAACTTAACTGTGTATTTAAGATGATACGAAATATTAAGCCCTTTATGATATATTTTTTTCATCTGATTTGGGATTCAGAAGTTGTAAGGAATAGAAGCAAACTCAATGTAGGCACAATGTTTTTTAAAAGCAAGGAACAAACAGAAATAATGGTAGGAAAACACACTTGTGCAACATATGACAGAAAGATCTCCAGCTAAAGCAGAGACCATCATCACAGATAATCATCTCTGCATGTGCTCTCAGCTACCGTGTGGAAGCTAAAAGCCTAATGCAATTTCTGCATGCATAAACGGTGATATCTAGAAATTAGGAAATGACCTGTCCTCTGCACACACAGCTGGTAAGATTTTTACCAGACTATTGTATCCATTACTAGTGTGAAAAATCTGGGGTTCATTGAATGTTCAAGAAGTTTTCAAAGAGAGTCACATTTTTTTTTTTGTTTCCCAGAGAAGGAGTTCAGTCTTCTTAGCTGCTTAAAGAAAAGGCTAAGAGAAGGGAAAGGTTGATTATATGAATATAGGGTGGTCAGATGTGGCAGAATTATCCAAAAGAAAGGGACTATTCTGCAAAGAAACTAATAATGGAAACTTTGGAGCTGAAAATGTATGTTAGACAGATTCATCCCAGCAATCTCACAGTACTAGGGATGAGGGCAGCCCTGGAGCCACCTGCCAGAGGAAGGGGTGACTCCGCAGAGGGCTGAGCAGATTTGTCTGTAGCTGCATCCCAGAAAATGCTTCCAACACACTGGTGGGATGTGAGTTTGGGCCCCTGACCTGATCTAGGCTATAATCCTGATTTTCTGCAACCTCGAGGCCAGGATCTAGACCCTAGACCAGTGAATATCATGGGATCAGTCTCTCCTCCTCTCTCAGCAAAGAAGCTTAGATGTCCAATGTAAGAAGACACTCATAATGCAGTCGTAACACTGAGCAGAAGGATTCTACTTTATTTGGCCCTTATTGGCTAGCTCTTTATTTTGCTAGCTTAGCCTGCTTCTGAGGAGGGTATTTTGGGTTTGCCTTCAGTGGGTGAGAGAAATCCTGAAATTAAAAGTTCGAGTGAACTCTACAACTGTGAAAATATAGCCCGTGTTCTTTAGTTACCATTCAAACATATTGATAAAACTATTTAACAGAAAGATCAAGGGAAAAAAGTATTCATTTTATCTCTATTCTACTGGTACTTTGTAGCAATTGTTCTATTTCACTTTCTGAATGTGTGCAGCACCTAACACATTACCTATGCAGCACCTAACACAGTAAGGCAATAGTCTTAGCNTTTCTAATGACAGGCAAATGCATTTTGAAAATATTATTTCTTCAATGGAATATGAAAAATGTTGGTACTTAAAGCTGTATTGCAATATTTAGCATGCATATTGATTTTGACAATAATAATATATAGTAACACTGGTTCACTATAGATATGACAAAGTGATTTTCATATTACCTTTGTTAAATGTGATGCATGCACACACCAACTTTTATTTGACTGAGAAATTACATTGATTTCCAGAATAAGATGGATGTAGTACGTAGTGTTGTAATCACGAATGGTCATGGGAATCTTAGTTTTACATTTCTTCACTTATGGGAAAGCTTATTTTCATATACACATTAATCACATTAGGTATGTGATAATACATTCTCCAGTCTTAAAATGAATTTCTGGGAAACTTGTGAGCAGACCAGATACCAAACTGAATTTAAAGCAAAGGGTACTCCTAAAGACAAGAACACCCCCACTCCCCAAAACTAAACCAATCCACACCTCAAATTCTTGACAGGATATCCCCACATTGAGATTTGTCTCAGTGAATATGCAGAGCTGCCCTGTTGCTGGCTATCAGCTGATCAAACACCAATCCCATTTACTTTACAGGAGATGTTTTACACATGTGTTTTACTAGTGGTATGAAATCCCCTGCCACCTTCCCAGGGGTTCAAACAAATAAGTGGATGTAATCTATAGGAAATAGAAACGAAAGGAATAAACATAATTCAGTAACTAATATGAGTCCATGCTAATGACATTGCAGCTCTGCCTATATGGTGGTGAGATTATCAGTATACAATCTGGTGTTGAGGAAACAGTGTTTGTTTACAGATATACTTAAGCAAGTCGAATTCTCAGATCAGTCTTTTCGTTTTGTTTCTCACATTTAGTCCTTCTTTCCACTGTTCAATTACTGTCTTCCTTTCATGCTTTCTTTTGAATAAAGATAAGTGGAGGTAAAAGGAAACCACAATAATGTGTGCAATGTGGGAAAAATCATATGACCAAATAATTTAACCACAGTTTTCACAAATGAAAGATGAACTAGTTAGATAATCATAAATCAGTCCTAGAAAGATTAGAAAATACTGCTTGAATCATCTAATTTCCTGTAACACGTTATGATCTATTCTATTGCCACTTTTTGCCACTGTAAGGAAGGATAAGGTAAAATGCTGTTGCAAAAATGTGATACACACATGATAGAGTAATTAAGATGAAACATTGTAGCTAAGGAAAGCTTAAAAGGCACAGTTTAGCCTACAGTTGATCTGATGTTGTCCTGCAAGTGGCTAAATTAGGCTTTTTACTGGCAACTAGTTCTTTTGTACTAGCTAATGTAGTTTTTCCATTGATATTCACTAAAACATTTGGCATTAGTTTGTGAAGTTATGAGTTATCCCAACTCTCAGAGCAACAGCATTCATATAATGCACAATAAAAGTCTGGAAGACTTGATTGAGAGAAACAGGAATATGTATTAGCCATTTACTGATCTGACAGGGCAGAAACAGAATTAACAGTGAGATAATACAGAAAAAAACTTCCTGCAATGGGCTGGTACCATATGATCAATTATTATGAACAGAGCACAAAAATGCTTTTGAACATTCACAATATTGTTTTACTGCCGCTTCTTCAAAGACCTTCAAAGTAGTCTCCTTTATTGAGCACTGTCTAGCACTAGTTGAAAAGGCTTCACATATTCATTGCTTCCCAGGATAACCATTTAGTCAGCAACATAAAGAAGAGAACTAATCACTGCGGGTCTCTGCAGCGTCAGAAGAGAGGGTCATTTCCAGACCCTGATTCAGACTGCAAATGGGATCATCGCTCTCTGGAAGCAGAGCTTTCTGCTCGCTTCCTCTTCATCGATTATGAGAGTGAACAGACACAGTAAAATTAAGCAATAGGATTCAAGTTGTGAACTCTATAAGGCTCATAAGCTTCTCCTGTGTCAGTGAAGAGGTAGTAAATGGAAAACCCAGTCCAGGGAAAATGCTCTAGGAGAAATCACATTTTACTGCTAATATCTGTTATTGAAAGACATTAATATCAGCTGCTATTGAGGAATGCTATTAGCCTAAGGAATTAGGAATAGAATGAGACAAGGAGCAAGATAACAATGAAACACTGTGATTGCCTTTTCCCAGCAACCAAACAATATTAATACGTGGCGGTGCTGGCACATTTTCTTTTCAAGAACTTCAGAGTAGAGATGTCAGTTAATTTTTCAGCTAACCCCTATAAATTAATCAGTTTTTACTATTAAAACCTATACTAAAACTGTATGAGGGATGTATACAGTGGCTTCCAAAATTTTTGTCCTTTTCCATCCCTTCAACATTTCTTCTTCAGAGCATATATGAGTTTCCTTGTTCACATTAATCTGTTAAATCCTGCAGGACAGAGTGGACAGAGGTGTCTGGAGTTAAGATAGTATCTGCCTGTCTGCTTTGCAGTAAGATGGGGCAATATGATTAGATGAAATTACCTTAACTGTCCCAGCACACAATCCACAAAATGTGTCACGCCTTATTTTAAGAGACACTATGAAAAAGCTATGGAATACCATATTTAAAACTTTTAAAAAACCTTTGAGGAAGGCTTCACTGTAATTAAAAATTAGCATGGAACCAGTCAAAGGACAATATATCATTCAGGAAGGAATGACCATTCCACCTCACTCCAACAGACTGATTGATTTATGCCATAATGACAGAAATAATGAATTGCTGCCTTTGTAATTTTTTTTGTCTTGTTTCATTCCCCATGGACCTACTATAAAGCATTGTGTCAACAAGCTAAAACATTTGGAAAACAACTTTAAGAAATCAAGGAAGCAGAATTAAGGGTCTCTGCTCCCCCACCCGGTAAATGTACCAAGGGTTCTCTCCAAAAGCACAGAGGCCACCTTGCAGCCTACAGTGCAGAAATTAACTTAGTCACTGCCTTTCCAGCCTGACAGGCATAGTGGGTCTTGCAGATCAGATACACAACTAAAGCAAGCACTGAAATTTCAAGCACTGTATTAGCCAACTTTTAGGCATCTGTCTGGTGTCATCTATTATTCTGGCTTAGGGACCTGTGCTCCCGCACAATCTTTGAGTGAAATTAGATGTTCCAAAATGCAAGCAGTCAAAACCTAAAGAAAGACCTGTTGTGGATGTAAACCTCTAAGTCTTGCTGTCTGCTTGATGGAGTTGAGTTCACAGTTCATCCAAACTCTTGTCTGCAACATTACTTACCTTATGCTGGCTCAGTTGTGTGTATATTAGGACATAAAAAATCCCTATCCCTATGCTCATTTCACCCTGTACAGAAACACCTGGTCAACCCTGATCTGGAGAGCAATGTCCCTTTGTAGGTTTTAATCCTTCCTTCTCCCAAAGGAAATAATAAAATCATAGAATGGCTTAGCTTGGAAGACACATTAAAGATCATTCAGTCCCCCTGCCATGGACTGGGACATCTTCCACAACACCAGGTTACTCAGGGCCCCATCCAACCCAGCCTTGAACACTTCCAGGGATGGGGCATCCACAGGTTCTCTGGGCAAACTGTTCCAGTGCCTCACCACCCTCCAAGTAAAAAATTTCTGCTTAATATCGAATCTAAATATACTGTCTTCCAGTTTAAAGCCATTCTCCCTTGTCCTATCACGGCACGTCATTGTAAATGTCCAGTCCCTCTCCTGTTCTCCTGTAGCCTCTTTAGGTACTGGAAAGTGTTATAAGGTCTCCCCAGTGCCTTCTTTTCTCCAGGATGGACAACCCCAACTCTCTCATCCTGTCTTCATAGCAAAGATGCTCCAGGCCTCTGATAATCTTCACGGCCTCCACTGGTCTCTTCAACAGGTCCATGATCTGTTCGTATTGGGCCCCAGATCTGGATGCAGCACTCCAGGTGGGGTCTCACTAGAGCAGAGTAGACAGGAAGAATCATCTCCCTTGACCCGCCCATGTCGCTTTTGATGCAGCCCAGGATACAATTGATTTTTGGGCTGTGAGTGCACATTGCCAGGTTGTGTTCAGCTTCTCATCAGCCGACACCCCCAAGTGCGTCTCCTCAGGGCTGATCTCAATCCATTCTCTGCCCAGCCTGTGGCTGTGCTTGGCATTGCACCAACCCAGGTACAGGGCCAGGCACTTGGCTTTGTTGAACTCGCCGTGGTTTGCACAGGCCCAAAGAGGTCAGGGTCTCTCTGGACAGCATCCCTTCCCCGCAGCGTGTCGAGTGCACCACACAGCTTGGTGCCAGCAGCCAACTTGCTGAGGGTACACTCAATCCTCTGAAAAAGATGCTAAACAGTGCTGCTCCCCGTACCAACCCCTGAGGAATACACTCACTGCTGCTCCCTGCTTGGACTGCATTGTCAACTGTCATGGCATTTTTAACTGTTCAATTTGTGTACTAATTGTTTTAAACAGCTAAGTAACAATACAGCTTGAGATGCTGAAGAGCTGTTACAACAACTGTGGTTGTTTCTGTCCCCACTGGCAAGCACGGTGATATTTTTCCACTATCAGTCATTGTATGTACACTGTCAAGGTAGAAATGAGTCAGGGACTCCCCTGTTGTAACAAGCAGACCACAAAGATACCGTAACCTGTGAACTAAAACAATTCTATCGTGTGAGGCAATCAAGGCCTCCTCTTGCATGCGACTCAAGGAGCCTGATTGAACCAAGTTCTCACGTCCTGTGTACCCTGTGCAGAGGAAACAGGCAGTTAGCTGAAGGTCAGCACTCTCATATAACTGTCTCAGTAAAAAGAAGATAAAATCACAATCAAGCTGCTAGTTATTTAAGATAGGAAACTATGAGGACTATTGTAGGCCATGGTTAGGTCATCAGAGGAAGTACTCAAGGAGCACATTTAGTACCTGAAAGGCAAAATATTAACCCTGTCCTTTCCTGACTCAAATTAGAGAAGAGAAACCTCTTTCCCTTTCTTTGTTTGCCTAAAGCTTCTGCTTTCATTTTGAACAGAAGATGGTCTTTATCCTGAAAGATACTCTGATGCTGTACTTTATAATTTTGCTATGGATGCAGATAATGATTAGTATGTCCATTGTAATGTAAAACATCATTATTAGCATAGATAAGTAAATAGGATTCTACTCATTAATTTATAGCATAAGGGTTTATACAGATTTAGGGAGCACTGTAAAACAATAAAAAATGAGTGTACACTAACTTGTGGCTGTTATCCACCCCCAGTAAATGCCACCAGAATGAAAAGAAGAAAGCATTTATGGATGCCAAGGAAATTCTACAAATTCAAGACAGACTGTGGGGTCTTTCCTGGTGAGTTCTGCTGGGATGGAAGAAGGATGAATGATGCCTTCCCTGAGTATCTATTCCTTCCTCTGACTACCAGGCATTACTTTAAGAACAGATGGAAAAAAATCCTAAATTCTCGCTACAAATTTGATCTGCTTGCCTAAGGCTAGAAACTCTTTCCTCTCTGCAAATAGTCTCTCAGAAAAAGCCAGACTGTCTATGAGTGTATGATCACTATATGTGATTAGTCAGCACAAAGTATATAAAATCCTGCTGGATTGTATTGTCTTCCACTGGAAAGGAGAAAAAGTGCCCAAAACATCTGAATAACTCCACATGGGCAGGGACATGGTACTGCAGTCTGTTCCTGCATGGCAGCAGGGAGATAGGAATGACAGCAGCAGCACAGGAGCAAACAAAAAGAAGCATTATTTGGATGTCTATAGCCTCCACAAGGCAGTATGGGAATGGGAACAGCCCCAGGTGAATGAAACAGAAACTCAGCACCTATAGCGGCATTAAAAATATAAAGATGTGGGAATAAAGGGGTCTCACCTGAACTCTCCATGTCAGGGGATGTCAAGCTCCAAGTTTTAGCTCTTCTAAATCTGCAGTTGCTTTGCTGATCAGAGACCATCTTTCCACACTTTGATTTCAGAGGATGGAGCAGTTTTCTTACTCCAAACACTTATAAAATATATTTTTTGGGATTTTTGTGTATGCTGGGGTGGGAAGGTCTGGGCTGTTGTTTCAAGCACTTAAGGTCACATTTTTAATAGCTACCCCATGAAAAGTGAACTTTCCACGTTTACTAAGGACCCAGAGGCAGAATAGAATAACTGCAAAAAACCTAGCCATAATTCCCCTTGCAAAGTCTCTCTCAGACTCTTTCCCTCTCCAAAACAACTGATACTGTATCATGACAGTTTTTATTCATGTTCTGAATCTTTAACCACTCCTTCCTGGGAATTTTTCTTCACCATGAAAGCAATCAAATTCTGGAACAGGTTACTTGGACAAGGTTTATGTTCTCCATCTGTAGTGATTCCAAACTTGACTGGATATGATCATGAGGAATATTTGAGCCCAGCTTCAAAGGTGGGCCTGTTTTAAGCAGGATTCTAGACCAGATGACCTCCAGAGGTGTCTTCTGGCCTAAATTATTCCATGAATCTATGTGACTGGATGAGACTGGTAATGTGAGCTGAGCATCAGGAAAAGTAAAAAGTACGTCGCCTGAGTCTGGCATTACTTTATTTATAAACTGAACTTCACAGATAATAACTCACCCGAACAAATATTTGCTGCATCAGACATGAATGACTTTGTATTATTTTAGAAAATTCAGGGGTGCACTCTGTGTTTGCCATTTCATTCTGAAATTTCATGGGACATTTAGTAGAAGACAAGTGAAAAATCTGGATATTTTTTGCTGAAACTGAGAAAGGAGTATGAGTATGCGCCATATGTCACACTGAAATACAAGAGATTTGAGTCATAAGTTGTTCTCCATAGCTTTTTACTCTAAACAATAGAGCCTCCTCAGGAAGTTGTGCAATGAGAATACAGTTCATGGTTTCAAAATAATAGTGGGCTAATTAGTAAAAAAAAGTGTTTCTACCTCTAATTAACATAGTTTTAAACCTCATCCATGCTAGAAATAGCACAAAAAGCATACAACAGATGTATCTTAGCGGAATTACATCAGACATAACAAGTTTACCTAGGTTAAATGACTGATAAATGTCATGATGATGTATGACATTATTGATGTAATAAAAAGATTCTAGCCACTATAAATAAGTCATTTTGCACAAAGCCTTTATTCACTGCTTATGATTGAGATTTCAAAGGACTGACCTTTTTCTGGTGTGAAAACCAAACCAAAATATTTCCTTGTAAATTTTATATTCACTATGAATCTGATTGTGATTATTTAGAACAGGTATTTTTTTACAAAGTGTAACAAGATCCTTTTCAGGTTTAGATTGTGATGATTCACATTTGATAGAGTTATAATGAAATTACCATACTCAGCTTGACTGCTGGCACAGTAAATACTGCTCTGAAGGGGAAAGTTAGAACATTATGGCAAAGTTTGCAAGCCATCAATGATCTCAGAGGAAGGGCGTTTCTTCCAGTTGTTAACTTAAACAAAAACAACTGAAGACTATACACTGGTCCTGGAGGGAACAGAACACTGGGAGTTTCACAAAGCATGCTCTAAATATATTAGCTTAGAATATCTTTGTGAAGGAGCTAACTCCATTTCCAGTGTTGGTCTACTGTAGAGAAGGCTTGCTCCAGCATTCCGAAGTTTTAGTAAATCCGAGACTTTATCAAATATAAAGCTGATTCAGACATATTTGTCTCCATACTGACTCTGTCTGTCCCTTTACAGTCCATACCAACAACTGATCCCTCTGCCTTGCCCCCATGGAGCCACACAGAAAAAAGAGAAAAAATGCAGAAGTCAATGGTTGAACTAGCAACGAGAAGGCCAAAGTTCAAATTATGTTTTGCCACAGGCTTCCTATGTGGTTACAGACTAGTCGGTCTCCCAGGGCTTTAGCAGGGATAAATACAGCTTCTTTGCAACCTTTAATATATTCTACAGAAATGGAAACCAAATTAGTATCCAAGACCTTTCTGCTGCCATGTGTCATGATGGAGAGACACGAGGAAGACATGATCTTTCCTTCTCTTTGAGCACATCTTGCTCATTTCTCTCTAAATCCTTTTCTGTCTTCCCTCCTTACCCTGCTAAACTAACTACTAAACTCGGCACCCACTGCAGTTTTCTTAGAATTCTGTGAGGAGGAACGCAGGACGCTGCACTAACAAATAATATTGATAGCTTCAAGTGTCCATCCCCTTCCTTTCACCTTTCAGAAGGAGGTTTTCCACTGAAAATTTTCTTTATTTGCAGATTTAGGCAGGACAATCTGGGCCAATGACTTTTGCTTTGAGTATTTATGAAGGGCAAAAAATTATGTTCAGCTAGGCTGCTCATGTTTCTTTCATAAGAGTATCTTTCAGGATTGTATTTGTCCTGGAAAAGGGCAGATTTTTAACTCATTAAAGGGAATAGAAAATGTATCACATTCCACACAAAAACGGCAGGACAACTCCTGAAGTCCATTAACCAGCACTTTGACATTGCTGGGTTTGTGATCCAACAGCCATGTAGGGAGAACTGGGAAAAAAAAAAAAAAATTAAAAAATCTATTTTTACATTAGGTCCTTGCTTCAAGCATTTATTGAGAAAGATAATTGGTGATTGCTATTACGAATATCCAGTTTTAAAAAAAGCTTTTGTCTCAAGGGAAGTGGTTTTTTGAGATCAATTCTCATTAAGGAATCTTGAAAGGAACAAGTGAAGTAAGCAAATAAGATATCATCCAAAAATCCACCCCTGTCCTCAAACCACTGAGGTCCATGTGTTCATCAGATGTATAGTAGTGTTCTCATTATGAATAAAATCATTCAATGGGTTTTTCCTGCATCCTACACAGATTCCTGTCTGCAAAGACAAAACAGAGGAGCTGAAGAGAACAGAATGCCAGAGACATGACCAGGTAAGTGCCAAGAGTACAAGCAGAAGGCAAAAAAAAGGAGTATTAGCTTTTCTTTCTTTCTTTCTTTCTTTATTTATTTATTTAAAATCTTTGAATGGTCTGAAAAGTTTGCTTTATTTGGTCCATGGAAACAGATGTGCCTTTTGAAAACAAAGTAAGTGATCAAGACATCAGCAGCATGAGGACATAGGTAACACTGCAGCTAAATTTGGCCTGTTAGTAGAATTAACTATTCAGGCTGAGATGGTGGCTTTTATTTCCAAAGATGCTGTCTCCACAACTACAAAAATAACCTAGATTGTTCTAGAAAGAGATAAATAGCAAGCTGCAGCAGAGCAATTTATTCTGAATATTTTATCCCTTGATTTCTTTAATCTGCTGTTCGTATCTCATGCATCCTTCCATTATTATGTGCCAAACAATAGAAATTTAAAGCCAAAAATGTTACTTATTTTCTTTTTATTTAGTTGAATAAATTAAGGTTTTGAAACGTGCCCTAGAGTTGCTATTATTAATAAGGATTTTTAAATGCAGCTTGTAATAAAACAGCAATAAGTATTTCTTGATTAGAATAATCTGACTGAAGTATTTACATTGGTCACTGGCCTTTTTACTCTGTGATTTACAGCGCTAAAGAGATTAAGTTTTAATTCCTGTTAAAAGAACAGTTCCTGTGGCAGCAGTTTCTGTCAGGAGAACACAGAGCTCAGAGTTTTAAGACTAACATTATTTTCAAGTCTTGTAAATTTTTTTTCCTTTTACTACTTTGTCAGTGATCTCATGGACTTGCTCTGAGTAGGAGTTTGGACTTGATGGCCTCAAAGGGAATCAAATCAGTTGAAAATTATAACGGGATCAATGATAGTGACCTTACATAGAGATTCTGGTGAAATGTGAACATAAAGTGCCAGTGAAAGAGAGTAGTGTCTACTTTCTTACATTTACAGCTTAATTTATGTTCTAGAAGTGGATACTGATAATAAAGTGTTCTCTGTTCTGTGTGGCTTTGTGAAATGCATGTTTAAATGTATATATAAATACACATACAATTCTGCTCAATGTGTGTGTGCCTATAGAGATAGATATAAATATTATATATCAAAGGCTAAAAATTACACTGCCACCAAAGAAGGCATTTTACTTGGAAAGTTATGCATTCTGGGTTGAGGTAAAACTTTGATGTGTGCAGACGTAAAAGAGTTTGCTTTTGACAAGGAGAAAACAGCATCATCAATTGGCTTGAACTCTGCCTCCTTTAGATCAGAATTGGACACTGTAAGCCAACAGATTGAATATATTTCTTTTATGTGTACATAACCACATCCAATGATGGTTATAAAATATTATGAAGGGCTTTTGATTAATTATTTTGGGTTTTTAAGAAAGCATCAAATTAAATCATCATCTCAGTCAGAATAAAGCTATTTTAAGTGCTCAGCTAACCCATACAGGCTTTTCTAGGCCCCAAAACAAAAAAAGGCTATCTCTTATCTTGGTGCAAAGTCATAACCTTTTAAATTTTCTTTTCAGAACAGATAGATATTGTCCAAGCTAGACGCTTTTGCCCAAGAAACTTATTTCCTCAATTTCTTTTTGTCCTTTCAAGCCAACAGTAGATTTGCAAATCAAAACCAGAAGAGGCATCTGCCAAGTAAGGATTTTTTTTCAACTGATAAACCAGTTCAGCTGAGTTAACATCAAATTCATCACATTAGAGGTAAAGCTACAATACTGAAAGGGGGGAAATAAGTATATTTGTGCATTGGATGAAAGAGAGACAGCTGTTGTCCTGATCACAAGTTTTGATATTTTGTCCAGATCACAAGTTTAGATAAAGTATTTCTGCTTCAGTTTAACTGCTGCTTATTGTTAGTGGCAAGTAATTCTCTACCCAGGAACACTCAGAAGCAGTGTGCACTTATGTTTGCATACAGCCAGCTAAGGAGAACCACATGGCACATCTGCTGTGCTTGATATCAAATCACAGAAAGCTTGATGAGTGTAATGAGTAACAAGAAAAAACAATTAGGAGTTCTTCAAATTGTCCTACACAAATATCCCAAATGCTGAAATACATTGCCATGCAATGTAAGAAGAAGAAGGCTTGTACAATTTAAATCTGAATGGAAGAGCTTTATAGCCTTTTTATTGTTTTAATGGAGTCTTGTATGTTTGTGTGAAGAGATGAAAGAGGGAAGCTGGAGAAGAGGAGCAGAATGCCAAATAGACCACTAGATTAAGGGCTGGCAGCACAGCCATAAGAAAAACCAGAAGACAGGTATGGATGTGCTTTTCTCTGGTACTGTTAAAGGGACTTGGAGCTGTGAGCAAATAAACTATCTGCTGTTGTATTCTTGATATAAGGGAAATGGAATTTTCTATGTCTTTGGCAGATTAACTGGAGAGCATCTATCACCAGTTTTTCATCCTAGATGCAACTGGCCTTGTCCCAAATTTTGAATAATTGCATGGATCAGCAACAATTCACATCAAAATGTTAAAACATAAAAGCCTAATGCTGTGCCCTTGCAGAAGTGTTAGAACAGTTTTTATGTAGGTTTGTACCTTGCTGTTGGCCTTCCATTTGCAATTTTAGTCCTTTTTTTTAAGTACTGCTTTTTGCATTCGTCAAATTATACCCCAAAATATGAAAAGCAAGTCTGATAATGGGTCAAGACAAAAGTATGTCAGTGAAGTTTTGTGGCATTGGTATAATGATTAGTATCAGCCACTGTTATTAACTAGCATCCTGAATTACTCTTTCAAATACTGAATATTAAAAGATACAAATGTTCACAGCTTACTATGAGTAGGAGATATTTGCTGCAACTATAAACTATATTTTTTTCTCCACTAAAACTGTATTTTATTAAGTTACTTTAACACTCTTCTGAGTAAGCCTTCTCATTCTACCTGCCATAAGTTCCTGCTAAGTGACCATGTCAACAACAGCCAGAGCCAAGGTCAGCCACGCCAAGCGGCAAAGAGAGAGTGTGGTGTTCACAGGAACACCAGCTGTACCCCATTTCATCTTGGCAGCGTTTGTCTTACCAGTGTAATTCCTGCCAGATGAAATATGAGTCCAGTTTAATTAGTTAATGAGGGCAGTAGTCTTCTAAAGTGAGTTCTAATACATGAAATGGGAACCACTGTGCAAGCTGATGAAAAAAAAACCCAGCATTCAGAGAAACTTTCATGAGACAAGTCCAATTCTTGAAGAAATAGATTAAGAAAATTTTGAGGCAACTGATGGTAAAGGAACTTCACTACAGTACTAACACTGACAAGAATTACTGACAAAGAGACACTGAATTATTTTTCAAGGGTGTGTTTTGGCTGTATTTTTCCTACAATCCTTTGGACCTGACGGGGACACTTCTGGGTTTGTTGGATGATTAATTAAGTTTCCTTGATTTGTCTGGATCTGGAGTGCCAAAAAGACATCAGAGATCTCCTAGAATGTTTGAAGAACGTGATGTCCATCCTGAACAAGATTTTTAGAGTCAAGATTGCACTACCTAACACTGCACTAACACATCCATTTGTTTCCTGTTGTGTATTTCATATCGATTTTCCTTTCCTGAGCATGTAGTAGTTGAAGACATCAGAGGTAATGAAATGTCCTTTACCTTTTTTCAAGAGATAAGGACACTGAAACACCTTACTAGAATGTCTTTGTCAAATTACAACTGAAACCCCAAAGATACCAAGCTGTCAGTTGTTCCGAAAGCATTATTTATTTGTAACAAAATATTACGATAATTGTGTTGGTTTTCTTAATTACAAAGATTGCAACTGAGATCTAAAATAACTAAATGAAATTTTTAATTTCAGCTTTTTTCTTAAACCATTAACACTATTTACATGAAGATATTAAGAATTTTTTATCCCTTTCCCAATTCTTTTCTTTTATGATGTTTCAAATTTTTTTCCATGTGGGAGTACAGATCGGAAAATGGACAGACTGTGCTCTGTTCCTTAATTTTTAAAATTTTGATGAAAACAAAACTTTGTAATTTCCAGGTCAAACATTCTCCTTTACTTTATAAATTTGCTGTAAAAATTTCTTGATAAAATTTTATAATTTATGAATGTTGAATTCACACTGCTAGTTTTAATGAGAAACAAATGAAAAAAGATATATCTGAAAGAGTTCACAATGAACAGTTATTTATATTAAATTCTGGGATTGGATTTGGGACAGTGGTAAAATGAAGTCATATGTTAATTGTATTCCTAAATATATATACATATATATATGGATTTCAGTTAACGGAAATCCATGTTTGAGTCATTTAGAGAAAATGCATGGCGAACAGCAGAGTTCTTCTGTGTTTCATTTATACAGAAATATAGAAAGTAAGATAATACCAGTAAAGTTTCTTTTACTAAAGGAGTGTAAAGCTGCCAAACACTAAATATTCACTGGACTCATTTCCAAGTTGCTCTTGAGTACTTCTGAGTACAGTAATGTCAAAAAAGTTGTTGTTCCATAAGCAAATGTTTATAATAAATGTTTTTACACATCAAAATTTATTCCAGTCTGCAATGAAAAGAATTGATGTTACCTCAGAATTGCTGGATGATTGGATTTGTTTCTTGAAATTCTGAAGGAAAAAAAAAAAACAATTTTATATGGAAAAATCTAAACATTGACATTTTTTAGATTTTATTTAACTTTGGTTTTTTAAATTCACCTTTAACAAAAGCATTTCAGGGCTATGCAATTTATGTTATGAGACAGGGTGGAGATTTGGAGGTTTTTAACAGCAAAACAAATTCTCAATTGATCTGACTGTATGAGAATATGCAGACAGCAATAAAAAGCTATAGATACTTTAGGAAACTTCCCTAATGCATTGTGAGTGGCCCGTAACCTTTTCAAATTATGAACAGATAATTCCACTAGTTTTCCATAAGTTTACAGGGACGTAATCAGAAATAAGAGCTATCATTCCCAACTGCAGGACCATAAAACTCTTCCTATTTAGTGCTATATCCACTGCTAGTTTGCTTAACTATTGTTATATGAAAGCAGTATCCAATTTTGCCTAGTTTGCAGTAAAATTCTTGCTGTAAGACATGGGGCTGCCTGCCATCCTTTAAGGAAAATTCTAGACCATAGTAACGAGATTTTGTCTTAGCTGATCACACAGAATATCTTCCTTTGTGAAATGTAAATTCAAATTAGCTACAACTTGGGAGAGAGCAGCAGGACTTCCCAAGAAGGACACCTTGTGTAAGGGAGGGGTGTGGAGTCTCCCTCTCTGGAGACATTCAAAACCAACCTGGACCCATTCCTGTGTGACCTGCTCTAAGTGACCTGGCCTTGGCAGGGAAGCTGGGCTAGAGAGGTCTATTCCAACACTAACAATTCTGTGATTCTGTGACAAAATTAATGCAAAAGAAATTAGCTTTCAGTGTAACCAGTAGAAAGAATATTCTAAAATAGACCCCTTTAATGTGATTTAATACACTTGTTCTCAGTAAGGCGGAAGAGACAAACTTCATAGTAATTCATCTGGTTTAGCATTTTATGCATTCGGGCCAGAAAAAGTCGGTTTAACCCATAAAAAGATAGCTACCTAAATTGTCTGTGGCTCTTCTGCCAACAAAGGAAAAAGAAATGATAGAGGGAAATGTAACAGGATAAAGATTCTCAGGAGTCAAGAGGATGTCCAAGCCACAAATACATTCCAGTAGGTCACTAATGAGTGAACATGTCTCATGTCTTACCGCCTGCTATAATCACTCATTTGATTTAAACAACATTTGGTTCCAATGTGTGTTTCATTTCCAGAAGGCGGGTAAAACTCTAGCTGAAAATTATATTCAGTGTTGTCTTTGCTGTTTTGATTAATTTCTAGGCAGGATGACTGTGGTTTGGGTTGCTTTGAGCACTGGCATGAAGAGTTTCCACAATTTGGCTCGCAGTTTACTATGACCAAGTTTTGCGGCAGCCAGATTCTTAGTTAAAACCTGGTTGAAACTAAAAACTTGATTTCCACAGGAAATACTGACATTTGGGGGTAAAGGGGTGGGGAATGGCAAGCTCCAGCTAAAATTGAAAACTGATCATTTTCTGAAATATGTGTAAAGGGAGGTTCCAGGGGGGTAAAAATTGCTTTGGGAAGAATGAACTGTTGGAGACTGATTCTGAGCAACAACCTAGGTGGTCCCTGGAATCTGGGGACCATGAGATCATCTAATTTCAGAAAACCAAAGATAGGCTGAAACCTTCACTGCATTGAAAAGGAAGCCCCAAATCTCTTGACACCAGCAGGGCTTGGTAGGAGGACTGAGAGATTAAAAATTCCTATCCTCATATCCTTTAAGGTTTAAATTTATTAGTGTGAGGGCTGCCCAAAGTTTCCTGACTCATATCACAGGACGGCCTTGAACTTCAGATCCTGGCCTTTGAGATTGCTGAATTTTATTCTAGACAAAACCAGGTATGCAATCCACTTCAGTCACCATGGAAGTTCAGAGCAGGGAGATATGTTGTTGCAAACAAAATATTTGTGAAGACCTTATTTTCAACTCTAAAATATCAGGCAAAACAGACTCACTCCATTGTTGATGTAAATTGGCTGCTTTCAAGCATATCAAGGACCCTTTTCAATTGGTTTTTCATTACTCTGTATGAGGTATCATTTTAAACTCTTGTATTATAGGTATCAGTCCAGGGAACACACAAACATAAATGTACAGTCCTGCCCACAGCTGTAGAAAGAATGAAATCTTCAAAAACAATATTTATCTAGAAACCAAGTTCCTTCAGTCCCACAGAAGAAAAACACCACTCCCTTCACCTTTCAAGAAGCATTTCCCTCCTCCGTTTTTCAAAATTTAATTAAAAAATGCTATTAAATTCTATTTTGTTTGCTGATCTCATTTCCAGAGAAGTGACCAAGAAAAACTCTGCAGTAAGTTAAAAATGGAGAGTAGAGTCAAGGAAAATCTCTTACCTTTGAATCCTTTCACTGAAACAACTGAGTCAACTAAGTCTAAAACTGAACTTGTTTACTTGCCAGACTGTGAACAGCAGTTGAAATACATAGAATAAGTTCTAATCCCAAGGTAACAGAGAGTGGACAGCAATTACTTAAATTTTAAGATAGGTCAATAAGGATGCAGACCCACTGAAGAGGAAAAGGTAAGTTCTTGACAAATAGTAATTCCTCTGGCTCCATGCCTACAGCAGTAAATTGCCTCCATTTCCACTCACTTTTCTTTGGTAGTTATTTCTTTTTCAGCTATGAGATAGTTCCTTGTTCAGAAAAGTATAGATTGGCTTAGTTTTCAAAGCTACTGCTTTTCACATTTGGTGGTGATGCAGTGAGCAGTGATGAACTTCCTCACCATGGATCGACTTGCAATATTTTCCCAGCAATTGACTTTATTTGGGGATATTGTCTATGCCAGTCCTGTCAGTAAAGCCTTTCTTAGCCTTTGTGCCAAGGTAGCCACGTGCTGTGAATGTGCTCCTCTATCTCCAGCTGTGTTCTCTCTTGCAGAGAAGAAACAAGGCAATCACTCAGCTATTCTGATCATATAAGTCAAAAAACTGTCTTCCTGTTGAGAACAATGGGCCTCATTCTTCTCTTCATTATACTGTCCTTTGCTAGGCTGATGACTCTGAGAGGCTGCTGTTATACCACCACAAAATTGGTCCTATACATAGAAACAGTCCTGGAAAATCCTGGAAATAATAAAATACTAAGAGGATTCTTCTCTGTATAAAAGCGCATTTAATTCTTCTTAGTATTGTGTTTTTATCATATTTCATCTTGTTGTCTGAACTGCAAAAACATGGAAAAATAGTTGCACATCTTGGCTTTTTTCCGTAGGATACATTCAGCAAAGTGGATTAATGTGTCATATTTAGAAGCCACATTCACTCTTGAAAAACCCATTCCCTTACTCTTCCACAATGCTGCTATGCCAAATCCACCTCTAAATACGATAATGATATGTCCTTGATTAATTCCTCATCAGAAGGAAAAATTGTTAATTCGACCCATACCACGTAGTTTAGAGTAGGTATCTAACTTCAGTACTTTCAAGAAGACAATTAGAAACTGCAATGGTATCTAGCTACAATGCTTCTGAAATTTTAGTGTTGATGTTTGTGAGGAAGAAATCTCTGAACAACTGAAAAAAAAAGCATATCTACAGACAAGTATGCATGCAAACACATGCACATGCATGCATATGCAGATATATATGTGCAGGATTTATATTGTGTTCCAACATGGAACGAGAAGAGTCTCCAGTATTTGGCTTAAAAATCCTTCTAACACATGGATCTTATTAAAATGTACCTCAGTCTAACTGTGGCTGAGCAAACAAAAGTGGTTCCACATGGCTGATAAAAAGCCTGATCAAGAATAGGAAAGAAAAATGTTTCTACTTGCCTTGCTGCCTCCAGAAATCTGCAGATCGCAGCCTGAATTATTTTGCCTCTACTGTAGTGTACGTAGTCACTGAAGTCTGACCATATCTCCATTCAAATGAAAGGGAAAATATTAGATATGTTCAGCCAAACAAAGCTCAGTGATTCCACATTGAAACTTAATGAGGGTAATGGCTATACATGCAAAAGGGAAAGCTTTCTTCCCCTCACATCTTGCAATCTATATCCTTGCCATAACATTGTAAGAGTAAAGAATTTGGACAATAGATTGAGAACCCTTTGTTTAGAGCAGTGAACTTTAAATACTAGAACATCTACCTGTTATGCTAAATACAATAAATAACTGTAAGTTTTATGTGATCATTCTTAAACTTGTATAGTACTTCTAATAAAGCAGAGAACTTGTAAAATAATTTGTGTCCTGATGGAACATGAAAGGACACCTGTTTGTCAGCACAAAGTACACTGTGCAACAGTCTAAATCTGCACTCTTATCTCTTCACTGGATGCAGTTATGGTTGCACACCCAGTATATCTCCTCCGAGATATCAGTACTTCCTGACAAAGTACTGCAGCACTGCAGCTTACTGTGCCATGTAGGAGAGAAAATAGCTGATGCCTAATCTGCTGATACAGAAATACAAATAGCTTCTCACATTGTACCACTGCTAATATGTGATCAAATATTTCTAAACTTAGATCGTTATAAATAGGGAGTTATAAGGGAGCCAAACAGAGTTATGTAGTACAAGCAAGCTTGTAAGAGACAGAGCAGGCAGTCTCGTGAAATGGACTTGTGAAAGGTAGAAGATAGTAATAGGTTTACTCACATCAAATACCATTTCACTTCATATAGAAGTAAAGTACCATGACATCAGAGGAGATATTTCTGAAATTAGACACTCTTCAGAAATATTAAAGTTACAGTTATAAATTGATTAAAAAATAATAGAATCATGAATAACAATCACAGCAGTTTTTTGAATCAAGCAACTGGGTTTGGTTTTCTTCTTTTAACTACTGAATAGGGGGTAAAGGAAACAAATGGCCAAACTGGATATTTTCTGCAATAGACATATAAAATGTTAGTGGTCTTTCCCCATCTCCAACTTTTCTTACACTTCTTATTCCTTAGCTTCTTTTTCCCCTTCCTTCATTGCCACTGAATACTTTTCATTTCTGCCTTCCTGTCTACCTGGCATTGCTTCCTTCTTCTTTCTCAGGACATTCTCTTTCCTAACATCGGTATGCTTATCCTTGATCTAGAATTTATGTCATGATTTAAAAGAGAGATAGAGAGAAACAGTGAGGTGAAAAACAGGATGGAGATAGACTAATGGGGTTTTGATCAGTTGTTGGTTTTACTGTTGCTTTATCTTTTTCCTCACTGTTCTTTCCCAGAAGCCACAGTCAGCATGGGCTTTAGGACCACAGTCAGGAAAGAGCCAAGAGGAGGCTATGAATGGATTCTTGTAAAGGGTGTCAGGTACTTGCCAAAGGAGAAAGCAGAGGGACTGAAGAGAGGAATTTTAAACAGGGTGTAGTTCTGTCCCGGAAGTGCTGAAATCCTGCTCAACTAAAATTCCTTACTTTACTGGCAAGCAAAGTATTAGCTTCTCAGTGCAATTTAATCAGATACAAAGCAACAAAACTGGATCCTGCACCTGCAAAAAGGCAACCCAGGATGTATGGATAGACTGGGGATGAGAGGCTGGAGAGCAGCACCACGGAAAAGGGCCCTGGGGGTCCTGGTTCATGGTGAGTTGAACAGAGCCAGCAGTGCCCTGGAGCCAGGAGGGCCAGCCCTGTCCTGGGGACATCAGGCCCAGCATGGCCAGCCGGGCAAGGGAGGGGATTGTCCCCTCTGCTCTGGGCTGGGCCGGCCTCACCTCCAGTGCTGGGGGCAGCTTTGGGTGACACAATACAGGAAAAGACATTAAACTGTTAGAGAGTGTCCAAAGGAGGGGAACAAGGGTGGTGAAGGGTCTGGAGGGGAAGCCGTGTGAGGAGTGGCTGAGGGCACTGGGTCTGTTCAGCCCGGAGGAGACTGAGGGGAGGCCTCACTGCAGCTACAACTTCCTCGTGAGGGGAAATGGAGCAGAAGGCACTGACCTTTTCTCTCCAGTGACCAATGATAGGACTCAAGGGATGTCATGGAGTTCTGTCAGAGGGGTTTTAGGTTGGCTGTTAGGAGAATGTTCTTCACCCAGATGCTGTGCACTGGCACAGGCTCCCCAGGGAAGGGGTCACAGCACCGGCTTGACAGAGCTCAAGAGGCGTTTGAACAATGCCCTCAGGCACAGGGTGTCATTACTGAGGCTGCCTTGTGCAGAGACTGGAGTTGGACTTCAGTGACCCTTATAGGTCCCTTCCAACTCAGGATATTCTATAAACAAAGGGAAAAATCCGACCCTATAATCCTATAGGAAAAGTGAACATTATCTTCAAGATGTTGTGTAGGACTAATTAAATGAAAGAGAGAAAATCTCTCATCAATGTCTTGTTCACATAAGATCTGGTGATACCTGTGGGACAACAATATTTATTTTACATCGACTATCAAATACTTTATTTCCATTAAAGTGACTTCCATATTAATAATTATATGTAAATATGTGTTACTTAGTTACAATAACCTTGCAGTTGTGTCTCTTAATTAAATTTCAAACTTAAAATCTTGAAGCTCTAATGAATGTAATTTATCAAGTTTGATAAAGACAGAAAGCTTAAAAAAAACACAGAAACCCCACAATAATTCTATCTGAGAGTACAAGCTAGGTAATGAAGCAAGCCTCTTGAAGGAGAAATAAGTAAGTTTGAAGAATAGTGTAAATTCAAAATTGTTTTTTGGCATGGCCAGAAACAGTTATCAGAACTTCCTGCCCACTAGCAAATATTAGGCTGATCTTTTGCAACAGCAGGAGGAATTTTTTCTGCTGGTTGTGCTGAAGAAAATGGGCAGAACACCATGTTTTTATTCTATACTCGGGCTCCAAGGCAGGAGGAATTCAGAGGATGCTGGGTTTCCTCCAAAAGAACTCCATCTTCTATCATCATTGTCATCAGTGTTAACATACATTATTTTGAGAGAAAAAATAGAGAGAATGTGAACACAACCTATCCTTCTCTCTTAAATAAAAATGGCATCAAAAAATTCCAGGCTCAGTTAAAAAAAACATTAATCAGATTCATTACCACCAGGTCCTTGAAGTTCATTGATCCACAGGGTCGTTGCACACAACCACAAAAGTTAGACAGTTCAGTTTTTATTCCAGCAGTCAGAGGAAATGTGAGTTATTAAAGTCTAAAATGTTCTATGATTTTTTTTTGACAAATCCTTTCTGATCACTGCAAAACCAGATTTGCAACACAACCATGCTGTAACCTGTTGGAACCATTGGTGCTCTCAAGGACAATATGAGGTTTTAGAAGACGAGGATAGGACTAAAACTTACAAGGTATTTTTAGAACACAAAAACATAGTCTAATTAGGCAATGTACAAAGTATCCTATAAAATACACGACAAGTGGTCTGCAGCCCGTTTTCACCACAGAAATAAAAGGAATGCCAACATCAGTAATGAAAAACACTTAGAGAACTGTAAGTTGCCTGGAAACAGATAAATGTATTTAAACTTTCATACTTTCCTGATGAATCTGCAGAGACTATTGGGAGAAAGTAAAAGTAACTTCCATATATGCTTATGTATTGCATTTACATGGCAGGTTTTGGTCAGCCAGGGGCAGCACTAAAGGAGGGGCTTTTTTGAAAAGAGTCCAACAGTTGGCCCCATGTCAGATGGAGCCAGTTCCAGATGATTCCAAAGTAGATCCATCACTGGGCAAATCTGAACCCTTCAGCAATGCTGGTAGCACCTCTCTGCTAACATATGGAAGACACAGTAAAAATCCTGTGAGGCACAGAGTGAGAAAAAATGTGAGAGAAACAACCCTGCAAAGCTCGAGGTCAGTGCAGAAGGAGGGCGAGGAGGTGCTGCAGGGGCTGGAGCAGAGATTCCTGTGCAGCCTGTGTCAAAGCTGTCTGCAGGACAAGCTGTCCCGTGGAGGTCCACAGTGGAGCAGATTTGGACCCCGCAGCCCGTCAAGGACTACATGCCACAGTACTGGATATTTCCTGAAGGAAGTTGTCACTCAATGAGATTCCATGGTGGAGCACCCTCCAGGCAGGAGCTGCAGACTGTGGACAGGACCAGGTCTCCTGCAGCACCTGTGACCCCATGGCTGACCCATGCTGGAGCAGTTTGTTCCTGAAGGGCTGCACCCCATGGAAAGGGACCAACACTAGAGCAATTCCTGAAGAATTGCAGCCCGAGGGAAGGACCCACATCGGAGCAGTTCATGAAGGACTCTCCTGTGGGAGGGTCCCCATGCTGGAGTAGGGGAACAGCATAAGGAGGAAGGACTGACAGAGACAAATTGTTACAAACGCCACAATCTGCCGTCCACACTGTCCTGTGGCACTTGGGGAAGGGGAGGAACAGGTAGAAGAGTCAGGAAAAAAGGAATGTTGCTGAGCTAGGAAAGAAAGGGTGTGTGGGTAGAGGTGGCTTTAGTTTTGATTTTGTTAATCATCAGTCTAGTCAATTTCTACTTGGAAATTAGTTAAATTAATCTTCCCTGACTCAAGTCTGTTTTACCATAACAGTAATTGGTGAATGATTGCCCTGCCCTTATCTCAACCTGTGAGCTTTATTCATCTTATTTTCTCCCATTGTCCTGCTGAGGAGGGGGAGTGGGGAAAACCCACCACAGTATATTTTTAGAGATATAAAGAGCAATTAGAATTACAGAAAAAAATTAAATAGTTGGCTATATTTACAACAGAAGTATTTTTAATTCTCCATCTGATTGCAAAATTCATTTATAAAGATAATATAAAATATTATCAAACATTGCAATCATAGTAATTTGCAATCATAGGCATTGATAAGAATTACAAACCAACTTTTTAAGTGACATAAGTACAGTATTTTTATTTAAAACATTCAGTCCACATCTGAATAACAACCTAACAGAATACCCTGTAAATCACAGGATTCTCTTGTGACTGTTATTGTTGTGTAATAACTTAAAGATCAAATTATAAAGGACAGCAACTATAAAACATGTCAACCAATACTGACAGTTCTTACAGCATCCCTATTACTTAAATAGGAAGAACAACTGCTATGCCTCTGGTTTGTACATTACAGCTTTTCTGCTATGTTAACAAACTTAGCAGTCAAAAGCGACACTTCATATTTTACAGCTGCCATATTTGATCACCTTTAACAAATGTGATGTCTTTCATAAAAAGAGGTTACATAAATCAGCTTGATCTTTTGAGTATTTATTGAATGCTCTAAGCTTCATTGGAACACAGAGATGTAGGACTGGATGGGACCTCAGCACTTCACCCAGGCCACTGATGAGATCATCTGATCCTACATGACCCCTCACACACACGTTTTTATAATTACTCAGAGAGATGTCCCAGCCACCCAGGTACTCCCTTTTACTTATTCAGTGTTCAGAGGAAGGGGAGGAAAAGGAGCAAAGAGCCCAGGGGTGAAAGCAAAAAGATCAGCAGAGGTTTACCTGTCATTGAGGAATACAAAAATTGAGTACAAGGGAAGAGGGAGCAGGAGATGTGAGGCACCTACCTTTAGAAAGGGGAATTAGGTTACAAAAACAAGGCCTTAGTGCTAATGGTTTAGGATCTTGTATCAGCTCTGCTTATATGTCAGTGATGCCTCCTTGCAGTCACAACAATGCTAAAACTGGGGTGGAAATGAAAGGATAATGGACAGAACAATTTCTGCAGATTGTAGAAATTAAAGTTAAGGTATTGTTTTTAGAGTCTTGACTTAGATGAGTTTCAAAGGGACATATAAACTCAAGATGTTGTATTTGCAGTTCAGTTCAATTTTTTCTGATGTTCATTGACAATTTCCATGACTTTAATAAAAATATTTCAGATGCTTCAGGACAATGTCTGCTTGAGATTCAGCTGGGTTTTTAGAAGGATATTTGAAAGCTTCAGTGAATGCTCAAAATTTGGAAGTGGTAATCTGGAAGGCAAAGTGCAGCTGCTCTTTACCCCTCCTGTAAATCTGCATGTGCATCCTGCTCCTTTTATACAACTTTCAGACACCTTCTGACCTTTCTATAGGATCTATATATTTAGGGAGAATACAACTCTCTGGTGAATTTCATTATGCAAATGTGAAGGGGAGGAAATTGCTTTTAGTAATTTTCTAATGATATATTTAAGTCCTAGAAATTTTCATTCATAATTCAAGAGTAAAAATATGTCAGACCACCTGATGTTAAATCAACTATGCACATCTAATAACAGTTCTGAGCTTCCACAGAGCCCGCTATAAGATTAGGACTTATATATAGACCCTAGTTTGCCTGGCAGGATATGGACTTAAAGGTCATGTGATCAGGTGCTGTATTACTCCAACACAAATGGAAGGGAATTAGATTGCTGCACAGCCTCTCCCATGGAGCTGGATAAAAGATCATGCACTTTATGCTTTTGGGCAAGGCTGAGAAGGCACACTGCTCCTGGCATTCCCTTGAGTCAGGGATGGAAAAGCATTGGCAGAGAAGAGCTCCAAACCTGAGCTGACGATGCTAAAATGTCAGCTGACATAATGCTGACAATGAAGAAACTGCACAATTCCTCTTCTTTCCCATTTCTCCACAATTTTTATCATACACTTATCCAAGGTTGTGAATTTTCAGGAATAGCTTAACATTGCAAAGTGGGGAGAAGATAAAGGCTTTTAACATGCAAAAGTATATTAAGGTCGAGTCTGGAGTGCATCATCTGGCAGGGTACTACCAAAATCAAAGGTCAATTTATTCTTACTGGAGGTCAGTAAACTGTTAGGAGCATACTTGCCCTGGGCAACAAATGGGCTTTGCAAACAAAGCTGATAGGAAAATAGAGAAACTTTGAAAACACTGAGGATAATTTAGTATTTCAGTGGTCCTGAAATCTAACAGGTATTTCCCATTGGGGTTTCAGTTTGTCCCCAGGATGCCTCGGCATTGATCACCAACTCAAGTATTAGCGCATGTATTTCCTCCTCCTGGTGTGGCAGCCACTTGTACAGCTGCTGCTTTGGGAACTGTGCAATAATCCTTCATTCTGAAAAGTCATAGCCACTCATGGAAGCCAAGAAATCCTTCTAGGACATGCCCTGCCTCTTTGCTTTGGCTGCCATACATTCTGTACGCACATGCAAGGCACAGAAAAAGCTTTGTAGTGAGTTTGTCGCATTCTAAGAGTGAGAAATCATGGAAATAACAGGTTGCAGTTTATGCCTTTTAATTCCCAAGGCAGAGCACTAACAGGACAGATGCATTCAAAAGAATGAAAGCAGATGAATCTGAAACTGAAGCAGGGCCTAACATATGGGAGCAGATAAACCTGTCTATAGAAAATAAGGACACGTGGAATTTTGCCAGTAGTCAGCTGAAACTGGCTCTGCTCACAGCCTTGAAATGTATATTCTGTCTTCTCTCCAAGCCTTTCTTTCTGTTTGATCGCTCCTGCATCCAGTCCAGAAGACTCATTAGATTCCAAGAGACTATTCTATTGGGGTTTTTTTGCCCACCTAGTAGGATGATCTGTAAACCTTATGAGAACTGTACTCTAACTTGGCAGGCAATCATAGCCCAAAGAGAGCTCAGTTTAAACCCTGAAGTCAGTAGAAAAGCTCCCTGTGCCTGAAGCCCAGGCCTGAAATGCATTTAGAACTCCCGTGCCTGAATGTGGCTCCAGTGGTGTACTTGGTCAAGGAAACATATTGTGACTTCAGCCAGGCTCCAGCTGAAGCATGCTGTAGGGATCATGGATAAATGAAAAGCCAAATTTCTGAGTGAGTGTTTTTCCAAGCCAAACAAAGCCGCTGAACTTTCTGGGGTTTTCTTGGCACTTCTAGTGCTTTTGGGAATTTGAATGGTGCCTGTCTGAGGATAATTGACTCCCTCTGTATGCTATTGTGATTCTCAAAAAAAGCAGCATTTTTCTCAATCTTTCCGGGCATAGTCATCTTCTTAATAGCAACTGGACAGAATAGGAAATGGAATGGGATGTTCTACAAGATCTAGATTAATGTCCATGAAAAGAAACCCACACCCCTGGCTCACCTCAACTGGTGATGACCCAGTTACTTGAATAATTCATCATAGGATATTATTCTCCTTATTTGCACATGGTACTCCCATTTCCATTTATTTGAGTGGTTTAGCCACAGCAGGAAAGAGGAGGTTTAAATCTCTGGTTTCTGCTATGCATGTTTTAAGAAAGAAATTAACTGTACTGTACAAGGCAAAAGAACTCTAAGCTACAGAAGCTGACTACGCTGAAAATAAAAGCAGAAGTGGCATCACAGCCGGGAGTTGTTATGAACATAAGTCACTCTTTATTTTTAAACTTCATGCTTTATAAGGCACAACATGCTTCAACTTGTTGATGAAGTGGAAATTTTCACTTGGTTTAATTTTGCCAGTTCAGTAAGTTTGCCACCACTGATGCACTTTTGAAAGGAAAAGCCAGACCATCTCAAGGTAGTTTCCTGACTACTGTTCCAATAAGTATACTTGATTGTTTTGAGTTTGAACATGGTGCTGATACTCAAGAAAATTGACTCTTTTTTTCTTGGTATCAAGAAGTTACAAAAAATGTTACTAATTTTAAGAAACTAAAACTAATATTTGTTTCACTGAATGAGCCTATCCATATTTAGTCTGACCACCTTCTCTCTAAGCAGATCACATGTTTGGACCCTTTGGCATCCTACAGGATGAAGGTGTAATCACCTTACCAGTAACTCATGATAATTAAATTCAGCTAATAAAATTCTGAAAATAATTCTTATTAACAGTTTTACTGTTGCTTTTGAGACACAAATGTTCCAAATATTTTTTATTTTACAGAATTCCAAACAGAACTTCACCACGAGTGCACACATTTATTATTAGACTGTGAGAATGCCCGAAGCGTGCTTGGCTTTTCTGGTTTTCCTTTTCATGCAAAAGAAAATGAAGTGAAAACAAGAAAATTAAAACTCCAATAACTGCACAAGATAAGGAATTTCTTGTGTCCCTAAGGGCATCCAGAACAAACAGCATTATTATTTCTATGATGGCATTGCAGCAAATTGAGTGCTGGTTAATTGCCTCTGTTCTAACTGATCTTTTTTCCAGCTGGGACCATGAGGGAGGTGAGAAGAGAATAACTTAAAATTCGTAACATCCCCATGACTAAAGAACCCCCAAAAGACAACAGCTGCTTAGAGAAGTGAAAACATTGGATCTTCAGAGGACATCCACGCAGAGTATTTCCTTGATGACCTTGTCACCTAGACTAGCAGTGAGTGTAAAGACATCACATGCAGTCGTTGAGAAATGCCAAGAACGCATTAAAAGTGCAGGCATGAAACCTTACTAATGACTGTTATTGCAACCCTCAGATCTATGGACACTCCAAAAGTTTTATGCATTATACTCTACGATATACATGAAAATTATTGTCTAAAACAAGAAAAAAACCCCACAACCCACCACCAGGAAGGAAATACACACTTATAAATGAGGTACCATACAAACTGCATCTACATTTATATCTAAAAGATAAGGCACAGGATACTGGAGCTAAGGCTCCCCTTAACTGCACTGATAGTAGGTGAGAAGCAGGAAATCAGCTTTAGGATGTAGACAGGTAAATGAGTGAATGAAAGGCAGAAGTGAACCAAAGCACCTACAAGGAAATAGAAAGCTCAGTAGAAGCTGGTTAAAGGCAATGGTGACAGCAAGAGCCAAGGCTGGGCTGCCTCTTCCCCAGGCCAGCACTGGACTGAGCCCCGAGGAATTCACTCTGCCAGGCAGGGCCATTAGAGGAACACTGAACCCCAGCTTTTGTACTCCTAATACTACAGATAAATTCTACCCAAGAAATACTGAAGCATGGAATTGCCCTTTAGGTTTCAGCTGCTCTTTCTTAACCAGTGTTAAGTCTTGTGAAAACAAAGTGCCTTTTTTTCCCTTCATCTTTTCTAGAAGATTTTCTGGCTCAACTTATCTAGTGCAATGTCTCACCCAAGGTATGTCTCTAATAAATAAAGCAGGGAGTATAGCCACCATAGTGTTTGTGTCCCATAATGTGGCTTATAGACAAATAAGACAGTGATGCCAGATTTGGGGTGCCAGCTCACAGAAGCATGATACTTAAGGAGACAAGTAGAAGAATGCATCAGGGCTGTGGGAAAACACCAAAAGAATACTAATCTGCTAAAATATGGGTCTCAGATTTAGGTTTAGTATCACTTAGTGTCGTCTCTAAAATATGGACCGGTTATTTTATTTAAAAGAGAACCTCTCAGTGCCCACCAAAGACACCAGCATACCCATAACCTGAGCTGTCATCCTTTTTGCTCTTATACCAGTCTCAGCTTTGCTGATGCACTGGCATAGAGGGACATAACTTGTTTGCTCTCTCTGCATGTCTCAGTCTAACAAAACACTGAGGCACAGATTATTGTTCTGCAAAGCCATGTTACTGAGCACTTTGCCCAGGAAAGGCACCCTGCCTTGTGAAGTCAGTACAGGTGCCAGGAGCAGGATACTGGGAGATCATACTGGTCATCATGGCTCTGATTGCCACGTACCTGTATCACCTGGGCTCCAGCCTGCACAGAGACAGAACAGAGGCACGGCGAAGAAAAAGGGAGATAGTTTTCTGCTGAGAGATGAGGGTGGGAGGACAGAGGGGTGATCACATTAGTGTGTCAGATGACAAAGTTTCTGTTAAGGCTGATTAAGTCAAAACAAACTCTGACAGATCAGAAGGGACTCCTGGAGGTCATCCAGTCCAACCTCCTGCTCAAAGCAGAACTACCTTCAAAGTTAGACCAGGTTGTTTAATACACTGACAGTAGGGAGGGAGAGACTGCCCAGTCTTTATACTACAAAATAATAGAAATAGCAGGTAACAGTAACATATTCAGCTAAAATCCATAACTGAATCTTAGGTTCGTATATATTCTTCACTTTTTCTAATCCGGCTTGCAAAGAGAATTTCTCACTGTGACACACATCTTATCATCTATAGCTTTATCCTTTTTTTCTGCAACCTTTCTGCTTGCAGTATAGGTCATGAATGAAGCAAGAGGAAGACTGAGAGCTGGACACCTGAGCTCAGGCAGGGTTTACCACTGTTCACTGGTAGTCTGCTGCAACTGGAAGCAAGCCCTAGCCAGTCCTAGCCCAGCCTCAATTTGGAAAGCATCACAGTGTAATTTTCCCCACTTCCTCCCCAGCCCAGTATTTTAAACCTTTTCCTACCTATAATACAGTGATTTGCTACACCACACACAGTAAGACGTGCAGAGGTCTGGCAATGTAAAAGAGGAAGCAGTTTAATTAAGAGAAGCTGTATCCCCTTCCTTGATTTTTCCCTCACTAAAAATGCTTAACCTTATTTATGTGACAATTTGCTTCTGCTTTCTTGAACACCAGAACAAAGTATTTGTAATCAAAACTTAAATAATATAGTTAATTACCCAAAATGAGTAATGAACATTCAGTGGTATTGCTAGTGAAAATCATAAAGGACTGGGTTGAAATCTTATGCTTCCAGCAAAGGTGTGGCATGAGCAACACTATACTGGGAGTGACTCTGTGACTCAGATGTACAGACCTTTCCACAATTCCTCCTTGCTTCTGGCACATACTATTTCACTCCTGAGCTACTTCAGTTGTAAAATATGACCCACCCTGCAATGGCTCATCTACTGTTTATATAACCCTTCATTGTGTGTGCTTTCCAGATATGTTGCAAAGGCAGAGGACAGGAAAGCAAAACCAAGGGCTTCATTTACTTTCATCTGCCTAGAACAATAGCCAGGTAGTTACCTAGATAAGAGCTGGGCATATATTTTTCAGACAAGGCAAAAAATGATACCCAAATTAAGTAAGGGGTGTGGAGAATGAATCACATTTAACAAGGCAGGCAGAAAAAAAGCCCATCAACTCTGAGTTTCTGAGCACAGACAAATAAATATAGGAGAACCATGTTCTTGAAAAGGGGGACAATATAAAGCTGTTTGAAAAAATATTATATTATTGAGCTTAGAAAGTCCAAAATTATTGGGAATTTTCAGTGCTTTACAGACAAAACATAAGGTTTATTAACTTAAAAAATGAAAATGGCACTTAATAGGGATCTCAGAAAAATGCAAGGTTTTCAACCATGTTATAAATAAAGGTCTATCTTAAATTATTTCACCTGATTTTCAAATTCACTATTCTATCTGTAAAAGCAGGAACAGAAAAGTCTATAAAGGCCGTTTTCTGTGTCATATTCAATTGAAACTTTTCCTCACCCCATATCCACTTCTCCCACTGCAAATTAATTTGACAGGTTCCTGGCAGGGCTTCAGCAACTTTGCGTTTCTCTGGAATTAGCAAAAATGCTAATTTGGGCAGTTTGCTGCTAGTGCAAGTTTTCTAGCCTGGCTGAAGCTCCAAGGCTATTCGAGATAATATCAAATCAAAGAACAAAGGGGCACCTGTCATGAGCCCCAAGCGAAGGAAACAGACAGTGCTCGAGGAATTAAAATGAGACTTCTTCACACCAAGTATCGAAGGCTGTAAGCAGAGTGCTGCAGGAACAACTGGGGTTGCTCTAAACCAGGGTGGAGGGGAGGAGGGAAGAGGGAGGGAAATGCGCGGCGTCTCTTTCAAACAAGGGCTGCGGGTGAAAGGGTGGGGATGGCTCTAGATAAGCTTCCTGATCCACTTCCACCGAGACGCTGGAAACAATGGGGTGGCAGAGGCATTAGCAGGCGATGGGACACGTACCTCAGCCTACACCCCTTCCTCTCGGATCTGGGGCTGCGCTCACCCGGACAGCCCCGAGCCCGAGCCCGCCGCCTGCGGGGCTGTGTCCGGAGCTGAGGGCAGCGGGGGCACAGGCAGCACCCCTCCCTCAAACCCCAGCGGCGGGGAACCAACAGGCAGCACCCATCCCTCAAACCCCAGCGGCGGGGAACAATCAGGCAGCACCCATCCCTCCAACCCCAGCGGCNCGGGGAACACTCAGGCAGCACCCATCCCTCCACCCCCAGCGGCGGGGAACAATCAGGCAGCACCCATCCCTCCAACCCCAGCGGCGGGGGAACAACCCAGCAATAATCCTACCCGTGACACAAAGAGCCGTCCCCGCCCTCTGCTGAGCCGCACAGGTTTGCGGTACCACTTTGTGGTCCTGCCTGTAATCGTTTTCGGATCAGCTCGAGGAGGCTGCTCTAGTCTCTAGACAGGTTTTGTTTGCTTGTTTTTAATATTCGTGTCGCAGAATTTGGACTCCAGGCAAGACTACAGGGGGAAGTGGCTGGTGCTGTATCCTCTGTAGGAGCATCTAGGACGTACCACAGGCAGAGCCTCATTATGCAGTCACCTCAGCACAGCACCAGAGTGGGGTCGGCAGCCAGCACGGGGTATTTACACCTAGCTGGCATATTCATGGCAACAACACAGATGAATATCTGGGGGAAAAAGATCCCGTGTAGCTAACAGGTGCTTATCCTACTTCAGGCTCTGTTTTCCAGGCGAAACAGCCTTGGTTGGGCAGTTTTAACCCTTTCAGGTAGGTCGTAGGGGTATTTTCAGCTATGACTGCAGTATTCACATACTCCAAAACTTACATGTAAAACTGCATAAATCTCAAAATAAAAAGAGCAGGAACAGCAAGCAATGCATTAAGAAAAATCTCCTACCAGACAAGACTGATCTCTATCTGATATTTCTAAAGGGGTTTTATACTTTCAGAGAAAGTTATTGCACTTTCTTTCATCGCTTGAAAATAGAATGTTTTGAAATGGAAATAGCAAGGAGAAAAAAAGATCCAAACATGACTGCTTTTTCTTCCATTATTTCTTCCATTATGTGCTGCAGTTCCTCCAAAGTGCCATTAATATATGTAGGCTGAATTAAAATCCAGAGCAAAATATCACAAGAAGCCAAATTTAAGCTCTGACCATTTCTCTAAGTGTGTGGTAAACCAGGCGTTTGCATTAACACTACTTCACAGATTTGTCAAATAAAAATTAAACTAAACTAAACTAAACTAACTCATTCTGTCATTCTGATTCCACTGGCATCTCTCAGAAAAAACAACTGTCACCTCAAAACGTGTATACATACACACACACACAGAGACCTGAAGATTCCTGTAAATTTTTTCATTTCAGCTAATGTTCTCAGGTGAAGGTTCACAAATCCCCATGCAAACGGAGGTATTTTCCTCCTGTAAAACACATGGTTATATTGTGGAAATCTCTTGACACTGTATATTGTGTGATGGTTTGCACTGTTTGCATCCCCAGGCTTCATGAACAGGAAAGAGTGATTTAGGGGAGTATCACTATGTTTTTATGCTGTTCTTATGTATCTGCCTGGTCAAGGTCAGGGGAACTGATTGGAGTCAACCCATGGCCATTCTTCTGCCAGGTGACAGCAGAGCTCTAAAGAAACTGTAACTGTTCTCACTGTATATACCAATCTTACTTTAGGTTCTATTTTGGTGTGCATTTTAATTTACTATGAGTGTAAGACCTGTGATTCTCACTGCTCCAGAATCCTTTGGGGATCAGCATGATCTTGGTCTTTGTTTTCAGGCCATCACAGTCATCTCCCTATGTCCTTACTCAAAACTAAAGTCTTACATAGAAAATTACATGTTTATATGACCCAACACTTATATCTATGGTAATTTTAGATAATGCCAAGCTAGAAAAATAAATAATCCTCATGTTTTGGGACAAATGCCAAGGAATTATGCCTAATGTTAAAAACAAACTTTCCTTTGGGCAAGTTTCAATATAATTGGCCCTTTGCAGGAATTCTGACACTTTCTTCCAAAGCATCAGAAATCAACATCAGAAAAGAAATATTGCAAAAGCCTTCTTTTAGAAGAGTTAAAAGAAAAGCTTGCCAAATGTCTCAAGAGACTGAAATAGAAGATAAAATTACACTATATAAAATGAGATATAATTTTAAGACAGGCAATGTAAAGTCAATATCACTCTTTCAAAACTGCCAGGCAATCATGATCTTCAGATTGACTTGGAAAGGACCATTAACTCACCTCAGACAGACAATTCTAAGGAAATCTTGTAGGAATGTCTGTCCCTTTACTAACCCATTACTGAGGTTAACTGAATGTTAATACTGGTATTATTTCTATGAAAAAGGGAAAACAGAGGCATTCAAGGTGTCAAATCAGCCAGGTATCTTACACTGACAGCCTATGTGGAGGCCCTACAGAAAAAGTCTTTAACATCTATTGTGAAACAGGTTAGAGATACTCTGCAGATAATGGGTTTATGTGGCAAGTTGCATTTTATTATGAATGTATGAAGAGATTCAAATTACAAATCACGCAGCCTTGAAGGGATGAACCCAAATGTAAACTGATCCAAGAAAACAAAAGAATTCTTTAGGCCATTTGGTATGTAAATTATATTTGGGAGGTCTAAGACTATTTAAACCTACATCTAGGAAAAGGAGCTAACAGAAACATGGAAGCAATACTTCACTTTTGGACTCAAAAAACCCTTCCTGAATAAGCTTCAGAAAATTCCACTAGCAGTCCTGGATGTCAAATGGGCAGTCATATCCATTGGAACAGAAGATCTCTATATTAGCAGGGAAAAAAGAAATTACAAAGCATGTCCAAAGAACTTCCACAGCAGACATAAAGTCCTCATAGGACCCTCTATTTACCAGTTAGGACTGTGTTGCCAAGGCAGAAGCATAACTTGGAGCCTAAAACGAAAGCAAAATTCCTCTCTGGGAAGCCCTGTCCAACTGGGGAGAATAATGGCCATAACAGCACAGAAAACCCCAATGTCAAATGTGATCAACACTACTAGAGCTCCTGAAGCAGCAGCTTGGAATGAAGTTATGAGTCTATTGATTTTACTCTGTAAACCTATTTCCATATTCTGTAACCTGTTGTTTGACCTTTCTATTAGTAGAAGAAATCAGCACATTTAACCTTTAGCCTTAACTTGCAATAACCATGAAACAACACCCACAGACTACCCTGTTCTAGGGGGAGAGCAGAAAGACCTAGTTTATGATGCCTCCTCAATTAACCTGACCTCAGGCCTGTGCTTCAAATCACATCAAGCAGGGATCTGACCCTGGCCTCAGGGAAGCATTCAAACCACTAGGCTACTGTGGACTAGCCAGGTTGGAAAAGAAACCTCAAGAAACCTCTCCTTAAGGCAAAGAAATAATGTCAACAAATATTTGTCAAAACAAACAGCCACAAAAAGTTTCAGTTTCAACTCATCAGCGTTTTTTGAATGAAAAAAAAAAAAATTTGTGGAAATATCCTACCAAGCTCTAGATGCTTTTCTATCATAGGTACAGACTAAGATGAGACAGAAAGCATTTCTGAGGAAAAGTCGTCTACAGACAGATGGCTGAGCTGTGACCCAGATTCTCTCTGCACCAGTGGAAACCTGAAATAACCCTATGTAGTACAGAAATACGAAAGCCACTCTGGTACCTCAGCTGTGACAGGACTAGCTTTTTAAGAGTCACAGCTCGGGTTCTCTATATTTCTCTGTTACTAATGCATGTTTCTTACAAACTGTGGGGGAATCTTATGCTTCCTACACTATGCACAACTCATTGGGGAGGGCAAAGGAGGTAAAGATGTCAGTGGCAGAACCCATGCACATGCCTTGACTGTTCAGTAGTTCTGCCTTGAGATAGAATTTGTATAGAAAAGATCTGCTACAAAAACTGTCTTTTTCTACTGAAGAGTCATCGCTAAGTTCAGTATAATCAGACCATCAGTTTTATAGTAATGCTATCTTAATTTAAGAAAACCAGTGATGACAAATTGTTATTCACAAAACTTGAAGGTCTTACCAGAGTATTCCAACCTGTGGCCCAGAGCAGAATGAATGGCATTTTCATTGATCTTAAGCCAGCATTCTGTGAAGAACCTCAGCACTGGAAAGATTAATTTAACTTCACAATAAAAGGAAATTCTGCATATTTTTCTTGTGTATGATTTTGAATGATGCTCAGTGCACTGTGAAAAGCACTATCTAAATTGATAATAGATTCTTCTATTATAATAATTTATATCTCTGTGTGGTTTGGCAACCATTAATAACATTCAACATCCTTTGACTAACTGAGGAAAAAAAAAAAAGAAAAAAATCAAGAGACCTCCACTGTACTAGTTACTAAATTTAAACTATAAAAAACCATTAGGGCAACAAAACCCTAACTGTTCTTCATCCTCCTGATTCCCTGCCAGTCTTCCCAAATGATGGCCTTTGCAGTTGAAAAATGAAGGATAGGAAGCACATTTCTGCTGTTGCATCCAAGTTACCTTAACATCTGTTTTTGTGGCTGAGATTGTCCCAGTCCTTAGCATTTATCTTAAGCAGACCTACTGAAAACATATTGTTCTTGCTATGTCCAGCCCAAAAAGCAAGTTTAGATAATGCCAACTAGATCCACATAGAATGTTTCCCTAAGGAAAAATGACCCCTTTCTTATTTTCTGTTGTGTGAGGGGTCTAGGTTAAAGTTCTTTCTGCCTAGAGGTAGCTATGGAACCCCCATATGGAAAACTGCATTTTTGATCAAGAGGTATAGGAAATCTGGATGAGGGGAAAACTTGTTTCAGTAGGTTCTTTTTAAGTTCTTTCTCCTCAGGTTGAATAGCAAGATATTCATTGCAGCAAAAGAGACTAGATAGTGACAACGGGGACTCAAAAATTGCCTTTTAAGGACAGACACAGGAAGACAAAATCTGACTCTCAGCACTATAGAGGACCCTATAGAACACACAAATTCTGGGAGGGTAACTCAGTTCCAAATTCTGATGGCTCAAATGTCTACACATTAACCGCTTTCTAAACTTCTGATGTAATCAATAATGTTTAGAGAGAAATTTCAGTCATCCTGAAGCAGACACCTGTCCTGGTAAGCTGAAGACCAATTTGGGCTTTGCTGTATGTAACACAGTCTGCGGCAGCCAGATCACCTGTAGAAAGTCACAGTGTCCTTTCTGTACGTGCAGCCTCTCAGATGACTGCCCTGTTTCTCTCACCTTGTGGTTAGGTAGGAGCTTACACCACTTGCTCTTCCTCGTGCATTTGTAGAGACCAGCACGGTGTGTCTGACCAGTGAACACCTACCCAGCCAGGTCGGGACGCAAAATAAGACACAAGCACCCTAGTTCATGGATCTCGAGGAGCCCTCAGCTGCAGCGAGTCTCAAAGTTGTTAGAATTTTGGGGAAGTGAGAAACAGGTTAAAACAGAGAATAGTTCAGACTAGATCTTCTGCTGTTTCCACTGCTTGAGAGAGGAGAGGAGAAGAGGAATGATGTCAGCTGGCCAGAGCATGTAACGCAATCTGCTATGCAACCAGAATTTTCAAGGGCAATGCTCTGAGGTAAAAACCCATCAATATTAGGTTTGCCTATACACTTGTGTCCTGGTGAGATTTTTGTTATTTGGTCACATTTGCTGCATTTTACTCTTCCTTATAAAATCTTTAATCCTTGTATTAGATATTTTAAATTATAAATGCTACATTTACAAGAAAATGATTCCATTTTATTAAATAGTCCCAAAAGTTTTTTAGTTATTTTGGACATTCCTACAGCATCCATCAACAATACATGCCATCCCAAAATAACTTCAGAAAATTGTTAAGATCTATCAGTATCTATTTATGATCTCTGATTTGCTTCTGATTGTATAACTATTTGCAGCAATCCCACAAAACAAAGTTCTACTTCCCCTTCCATCTTGCACTGTCACACATTCTTTCTGTAATGCATATTGCCAAGTAAATACCTCTTTTTTTATTATCAGAATAGATGTACCTCTTTTCTCATAAAAATTTGCTACCTAGGAAAGACAAAAGGTAAATTATTTAACTTGCTTTATTGTAAAACTTTTTTGTGTGTGTTTGAATGCATGTTTCATACTGTACACTGTAAAACAATATTCAATGTGTGGTAAATGTATAACCTCTTATACACATATAGAATAGTAAAAAAGTTGATAAATAAGAAATAGAATGGCTGTCCTCATAACATTTCTTAATAAGCCAAGACAAAGGTTTGTTTTATGCTCAGTTCTGCTTCACACTTGCTAGACCTTCGATAGAAAGTACTAAAACTGGACTAATGCCTTTAAACTCCTTTAATTCTCTCTATAGAGGCAGGGAAGGAAAAAGTCACTGCCACAATAAAGCTCCTGGGGAAGTATCAACTGACATCATTTGGGGCAGTGTCTTAAGTCGGGGGTTTTGGCAGTATTAAAACAAAAAATTAAGCTTGGTAACAGTATAAATTATTTCATTCACAAGCTTAACTAAGGTATAGTCCAGTCCAGTTAACACAGAGTCTGCTGCGAAATTACTCACTTTAGCTGTCTGAACATCACTCAGGGAGACATCAAAATGCTTTCAGAAAGCTACCCAGGAGAACACCTGCAATCTGTGGGAAGAGGGAACACCTGTTCCACTCTGATTACCGAGAACGGAAGTCAGCATTTTTCAGTATGAAACAACCCTTTCTTCAGATCAAAAGCAAAGCAGAAAGACAGTAAGTTATTTGTGTGGAACTAGCATCAGCACAGAGATAGAAGCAGCATGCTTGGAAGCATTTGCACTGAAAAAACCCAAACCCAACCCACTTGAAAACAACCCTGAAATGGAGGCTTCTACAATGATTTCAATAGAGCCTTTGTAGTGTTACAAAGAAAGAAGTAGACTTCAAGTATAAAATTGGGTTTAACTCACAGAAAGTAATTTACTTCTTATTTTTGCTGTCTTCTGAACTGCCTCCCTCCTTTCTTTTTTTCAGTAATTCACATAGTAAAAATCTCTGGTGCTATTCATGCAGAGTGCAAAATGACATACATTTAAACCAGAAAGGATGGGTGCTTTCCCAGGGGTCTTACATTAGAGAGTCACCCTTTTCACCTCTCAAATCAAGCTGCTTCTGATGGGAAATGCTGCAACTCAGGTTAAATAGTACGCGAAGTCCCATAGAAGTTATTAGGACTAGCTCATTCAAATCCTCATGGTACATTACATAAAATATAAGCTCTCATTGTAGATGTTTTCCCTGAAATAAAACTAGCTAAGGAAGCTAAAAATGGCTGGAGTCATTACAAGACAGTGTAACTTCTCAGGGACCTAACTTTTCTTCTCCTCAAACTAATGTGTCCCCAGACCAGTCATTTGCCACCTGGTGACCTTTTTATCACAAGAATTTGCATAAGACTAAATTTAAGTTCCTTACCTATAAAATCATGACAAGTTTTCAGAGGTCTCTATTCTCTTTCTTTGTGTTGGGGTGAAAGGTGATTTCTTGCTCAAAGAAAGAATAAGGTTGAAGAATGTTTTACAGTGGAAGACAAGAAATACCAGTAAAATTTATCACTCTCATTTATTTTCCTTTCTTTTTTTAAACCTATCTACTGAAATCTCCTGTACTTGAAGAGGAGGAGAAGCAGATTATGACCATAAATTTATTTAATGGTCTGCACAGGTTGAACTAACCTTTACAAATTAAGCATTGTAAACTTCAGGGATTTTAAGAACACTTGACAAAAAAAGACAGGAGAAGAATCTATAGTTCTGTAATGGGAACAGTCTAGATTTTTGGAAGAACTTATAATGGTAGTTTCAAAAAGAACTGGTATAGAAATGAGGAGAATTATGTATGATGCATTTACCAGGTGAGCAGCAAAGTACCCTGAAACAGAAAAAATATTCAAAGTAAGTAGTTTAACAGATAAGCTCTTAATTAAAAAGTGGTGATTCCAGTTACCTGTGAAAATGAAATACTGTCTTTAACATATGTTATGCAATATGTCAACAGTTGAAATGTGCTCTCTCTTCACCAGTTATTGCAGTCAGGATATTTTTAACTATCCCTAGTACTTGCGTGGCTAATGTTTAACTAACTCTTTCACTCTGGGAGGTCCCAGATACTTCCAACAAAAGCTAGTAAAAGCAAGCTGGATTTCACATTTCAGCTTGGCCTCTCCTACTTAACATCTAGAATCACATTTGCACTATTTTCCAGTAAAGGTCTATGCATTTTACATACATACAAAATTATATAAATATACAACTCTATCTGAATCGTTATTTTAACAGCATAGTTAAACAAAACAAAATAAAACAAAACAAAACAAAACAAAGCAAAAACCAAACCAAACCAAAACAAACAGCTCAGGTGTTAGTACTGTGTCTTCAAGGAAGCATTGATGGAACTGATCATCCCTAAAAGCCAAGTTGTACTGGATTGCTAATGCTTGCAAAAATTCTGGCATTTTTAGCTTCCCTTTTGAATATTCGAACTTTAGGACAGATGTGTCAAGGTAGAGGAAAAGTAAAAGGCTAGAATTTTTTTATATGATTATATTTTAAGTTTTTTTTTTTTTTTTTAAATAATATTAAAAGATCTTTACTGTTCCTGCTAGCTTTGTACTTAACTTACTACTTAACTATGTTTTTGGTGCCTTCAGTAAATTTGGAATTGGGCCCCTCTTTTTTTAAGGCTAGCACAGCAGTGTCTGTTCCCAATATAAACAGAAAAGTATTATGTAGAGCTCATGTCCAATGCATTCAGTTTGTCTCTTTGTATGCAGGTCCTCGACCTGTGGCTGAGTTGCCTTTTAGCCCATGAATGAATTGAAAACTCGTGGTTCTGCAGCCCAAAGCAAAGTCTTCACTCTTCTACTCAAGATATATTGGAGTAGTGAAAATAGCCCTCTGATTCCTACGAATTGCAAGTTGTGCTCTCCTCAATAGCACCAGGGAGAACGTTTCACATTTCGTGAGGGTCTTTGAGAGCAGCTGCCTGTGCACTGCACCCTGAGCCCTCGGCAGGGCAGACGATGCTCTCACAGAGCTCTGCAGGGTACAAAAAGTGGAACATTAACGCTGGCTCCAGTCAAGTTGTCCTCTAACCTGGCACCTCGTCCCAGGAGGTGAGAGTCCTGGTTGACCTGCCCTTGGCTGCAGCCAAAGTGTTGGGAGAGTACCAGGAGGAGGAAGCTTTCTAGGAAGAATCCCAGCTGTGTTGAGCCCTGTTGGGCAGTATCCAAAGGTCCTGGGATGTCTTCAAGGTGGGGCTCTAAAGGATGTGCTGCCCAGTGTTGACTTTTGTTTTAAGTTGTTCAACATTTGGTTCCTATGGTTCTACATTTTGTATTTTTTGATCTTGAGCCTCCTTTTCCTCCCTTGTATGAAAGCTGTGTTCTTTCCACAAATCTCATTACAATAGATGTCAGGTTACTGCTTAGCCCTGCTCTTCGTGCACAGACCTGACACTAAGAGAATCCTTGGACTGGGACTTGACATATTTCCAGGGAGTTCATCCAGGTGTACATCAAGTCTACAGTCTTCTCTGAATCATCTTTTCAAAGCTCAGATCCCCAAAAATGATTCACAAACAGAAGAGACATAAGAAGTGCTTTTAGTAAATTAGCTTATTAGTTCCATCCCTCCTCTTCCTAAGCACTCAAGTTATCTGCCCAGATGGCTGTTCACTGAGTCACATTCCTCCCTCACCATTGTGTTTATCAACTATTTAGGTTGCAATGGAAAATCCTTTAAGCGTGACCTTGTCTCCTGAGGCCCTAATTCAGCAACACATTTGAGTATGCGTCAGCACGCAGCCTTATTCCATGAAATGCCATCCATTTCTCTGATAACCACCACACACCTAGAGCAAGCAGCTTGCTGAAATGGGACCACAGTACCTTCTGTATACACAAGGAATATTTTCAAGCCTAGCAAAACCAGAACCATATAAAAGAATATATGGTCATGAAAGATAAAATTTGATGTTGTGGGAAATTATACAGCTAAGAAGTCACAGATTTATGAATGACTGCCTGTAATTAAACTTTATTCCCTTACTATAGACTTAGGCAGAGATGATTCAGTATCACTTCTAGTGATTACTGTAAGGTCATGGAAAACCAGAAGAGTTCTATGAAAAAATAAACCCGAACACAACCTAATCTAAATATTCCAGGAGATTTACTATTTCCAGGTTCGAATTTTTTGATTCAAATGGCAAAAGAGAGAAGGATAAGGCAAAACAATACAAAATCAGTGTTGTTTTGTCTATCTAAATCCATCTTGCAACTGTCCCAGAAAGCCAGCATTCAAACCAGAGCAATTCTGGTGAAAATGCAGAGAACAAAATATACTTGCATCACGGAACACAGAATCTTCTTCATTTCTTGCTCTCAGCAGATTGATACATGCAGGGTTGCCCTGCAAAACACTGAAGTGCAGACCACTAGTAAATAACCTACAGAATAAAAAATTTTAAAAAATATTTAAAAAAATCCCCAAACAACAATATTATTCCTGGCAGATTAGAGTACCTAGAGATTCAATGATGAAGATGAGAGATGGAGCATTTTACTGTTGTGGGATCCAGATTTCTCTTTCACAAGGACAATATTAATATCAGCATATTAAAACACCCTGACAAAAAAAGGATGATTAAGCTTTAGTCCTTTTAAATGGAAGAAGAAAAATGTTAGCTGTGTATTTTAATTTTAAATCCCTTTACATAGCTTTTAGTCCATATGTAATGAGGTAACTCAGGCTGTCTAAAGATGACAGATTTCTCATCATTGTGATGTTTCCAAGCAGGAGCAGACCTCTCGTAGCCTCCTAAGGGTAATTCATAAACTTTGGTATACAGCAAAAAACCTATAAATATAATCAATCCTCTGCTAACGCTTTTATAAGAAATGCAATTTTCTAAACCAAGAAAGCTAAAGACTGTAATGAGTAGACACACCTTGACTGTGTGTCTTTAATGTAAACTGTACAGACATTAGTCCTCTCTCACATAGTGTTTGACCTTTTTTTCAAGCATCTGGTGGTAGGTAAAAATGGTTTCTTCAGGAAAAGTGTATTGACAGTACAACATCAGGTGTAGAGCAGGAATGGGAGCAAAGTGAAAACACAGGTACCTGCACAGTGGGGTAAGTTCGATCCCTTTTAATAAAATACCCGTTTTGCAGGCTCTGCCTGCAGAATGGGATAAACAAAGTGAAGCCTGGTGAGGCAGTGGATAAAAATTCATCACAAGCTTTTAGTACAGTACAGTGACAATATAATTATTAGGACTGTGTAACATCCTGGATAATGAAAGAAGGAGAAAGAACTAGGATTAGGACAAGTACAGGAATGCAAAAGACATTTCTAGTGTCCTTGCTTCTTATCTTCATGAGATTGTGGACACTTTCTCACTGTTCAAGTTAAAAAAACAAACAAGCAAACAGAAAATACAAATGAAAACAATGATTAAACAACGATTGACACTTTTGTACAGGTGTGACCAATCCTGGTCTCAACTATGAAGTAAGCCTATATATCAGTTTTCTGTGTGTCAGATGGCCTTGCTTTCTAAAAGACTGCAGACTAAAAAATATGCTGAAAGCTGCAGAAGATATACAGGAGAGCCACAAAGGCAATGGCTACAGTGGTGAGAAATTCTGTACAACAGTAGTGGGTCAGTAGATCAAAATAGTTCTTACTAATGTCCCTTATCTCTGTGATAATCTATTTAGGAATAAATTCAAGATTTCCTAAATTATCCTTAACTTTCATGTGATTTGAAGGTGTCTAAAGGATTTGTCTGAACCAGATGTCCCCATAAGAAGGTAGAATATATTTCGTCTGCAACTGGAATAGATCTTCCTCTTGAATTTCTCCATGGGTGATCTGGCACACATCACCAGCATTCTGTGAACCTACAGAGCAAGCTGATAGGGGGACTGCCTTCAAAATGGCATGTTGCTCCATGTCACCCTAATCTGCTCAGCCAAAGATCTTCAAGTACAGAGCAACTTGCCTTATATAAAGATTTTGACTAAGCTTTTCAAAATGAAGACTGAAAGAAGACCAGACATATTGTAAAATGATATTTTCTTCCTGTAAAGCTAAATAATGAAATATTCTTGAATCTATTCAGCAAAAGGCTCCATTTAAACCAGAAACTCCTAGTTTAATCATGATGAATACAAATTTAAAATTAAATGCAGTCCTTTTTCATGATCATCACTGCTGAAACAAATTATTTGATCCCTTTGTGTTTAGCTCAAATAGCATTAGCCATCTGATATAGAGACCTGAAAACTCTGTCACGTTTAGAGGTACATGAGATGAAGTACTCTGCAGTCTCTGCATTTGACACTGGATTTGATTGGACTCCCTTTCACTGGCTAGAGCTAACCAAGCTCAATGTTCACATGGTTCAAACTAAAAATATTCTGGAGGATGTAACTATGAAAATCTTTCTTTTATTTGGCCTATTAGAGTCCTAAAGGCTTGAAGTAGCCTGTTAGAGTAGGGAAGTCAGAACAGAAGATCTTTACTTGTTTAACACTATCCTATTTACAAATGATCCACACGAAAAACTGTGCAAGTGACTGCAGTGATAGGGAAATCAAGAAAGGTAGAAATTTTTCTGGAAGACAGAAAATACAAACCAATGACACCTTCTGCTTTAGACAGAGGCATCAGCACAATTAGCTCCTCCTCTGTAAGCAGCATCTAAATATCCTTGAAAGCTTTGTTCCTACATTTTATTTGTTTAATTTCAATGAGAGGCTAAAGAGGCTTCAAACCCAACACAAGATTTAATTACTGAAAATTTTGGGGGTTTAAGTTTTATTTCTTCTTTTTTCTTTTCTTTCTTTTTTTTTTTTTTTTTTTTTTTTTCGTGATGTT
>VZRO01005649.1:686004-696989 GCA_013397915.1 Daphoenositta chrysoptera | reverse complement strand
TGCTGTTACCATTCATTTTCTTACCTTGTTGCTGTTTCCAGTAAGTTCTTATCTCAACCCGTAATTTTCACCTTTCTGTCTCCAGTTCTCAAGCCCAGTCCCGAAGTGGGAAGGGGAAGGAGAAAGTAGGGGGAGCGAGTGGGTGGTATGTGGTTTTGGAGAGTTGGGAAGGGGGATTACTAAACTGGGGAGTGCCATTCCTAAACTGTGACACTTGTTCCATGAAAAACCTTCTTAAATAGATCACGGTATATAAAAGGTTTCCATGATAAAATGCAGCCTTCACAAATTGTCCTAAATTCAGTCTAACCTTTGGATGATAAAGCATGTGCCTTTAATCTCTCTTTTCTTCTTATATCTCCTGGATTACTTGAAGATACTTTTCAGAGAATGCTTACCATAACAAAAATAAAAAAAAAAAAAAAGAAAAAAAATGCCCAAACAATCATATACACAGCAGAAAATAAACTCAATTCAAGCCTGATAAAAATTTATCTATGCAACAAATGAGTTTATGATGTTCATTGTGCTTTCACAAGACAAAATCCTTCACCTGGAGAACAGTCTTTTCCCCCTACTGAAAAGCTAAGATTTGAAAACAGCTATTACATGAGAGAATTAAGTGAGAAGAGCAGCCTACTGTAAAAGCGAGACAAAAAGACAAACAGACATAACAATTTTGCAAGGGGAATTTTGTTAGTAACTTAAGAGATGATGACTTCCAACATCAGCTTAAAATGATTCACTGTATCTATATCAATCTTTTCCTATGATAAGAGACTCCATGCAATTAAAACAAGGCCATGCTTCTGGAAAACCTTGTAAGGTAAAAAAGACAGAAGATTTTCATTGCCTGTGATGATTACCCAGTGAATACACTCTAAGCATCTGAAATGAGAGCCTTCATTTTTCAGCTGTGTTTGTGTTTGTTCAGATGCTCATCTGTTCCCTTGTGGTGAAAACACAAAATGTACAGTAATATGTAATGTCATCCTTTAGCCACAACAGTCGTGGCTCATGCCCAAGTAAAGTGTTTCCTTTTGCAAAAGAGACAGCATTCATTTTCTGTACCCCACCTAGTTATTAAAAGAATGGTCATCAGGTTTAAGCATCAATTTATCAAGCCTGCTTATGCAAAAGGCACTGCAGGCAGCACAGTTCAGCTGTCCACACTGTGATCCATCAGTGCTGGATCACTCAGCCCGGGATATTTCCATCACTTCTATACGTGGGGCACTGAGACCCCATTTGTCATTGGGAGCATTTGTAACTACATAGTAGTTGGACTAGGAAGAAGACTTGAGAAGATAAAATTTGACTTGAGAAGTTCAGCATGAGCCTTAGACTGAAAAGTTCACCCTTGTACCGAAAAATGACTTGCCATGGGATATCCTGAAGGGAGTTTCTGTTTATTATTTTTTAAATAAATAATCCTTACTCTCAAGTGAGCTTAGTTTTGGCTAATTTGACAAACTAAAAGCAACTCTGGTATCAGATACTCCTAAAATGTTTGCTCAGAAAGCAAAAAATCCTAGTAGGTCTTTATAGGGCATATGGAAACATAAAACCCAGGTCAGAAGGTGAGATGGACATACAAGTGCCCCTGATGTTGGGAGAGCCACTGCAGCATGCACTGCAGAGTGCCTTGCAATCACAGAGTGGTTAGGGTTGGAGAGGGCGTTAAAGATCCTGTAGCTCCAGTCCCCCTGCCACTGGCAGGGACATCTTCCTCAAAATCCCATTGAACCCGGTCTTGAACACTTCCAGGGAAGGGGTACCTGGAACTTCTCTGGAGAAACTGTTCCACTCTCTGAGTAAAGAATGTCTTTCTAAAATCTTTATTAGTCAAGGCACCAATTACTTTAAAGGTGAGCACTTGAAGTAGGAGAAGTAGCTTTTTGGGTGCCGTGTGGCCAACAGCACTTTACCCACTTGGCTGGATGAGTGCTTGGCAGTGCAGCCAGGTGGCATTTATGCCTTGCATGACTGTTACCTATTACCTGACAATTAAGCCGTGGAGTGCATAACAGGAAGGGAACAAAATGTAGCACAGAGCAGTAGCTCCCATATTTTTGCTATTATCACAAATTTACTAATTTGCTCGTGAAGCTCAGGTTTCCAGCTGTTGGAAGTTTTCTGTGTTAAAGTTCAAATTTTAATGAATATAAGCAATGAAGCAATTTAACTGGAAGGGCTGCATTTGATTTAATAATGTGAGACATTCCCTTCACAGTGCAGAAGGCTACTAGATCTTTAATCTAATGTAAGATTTTTTTTTTCCATTATAGCGAAATAATGGAAATCTTAGGAGCATATAATCCTCTTTCAAAGAACCCTTCAAGCCTTTATAAGTTTCTCCCAACTGAACCATTTATGGTTCACCTGTCATCGGTTTGTTCCTGCTGTGAGTGTTTACCATTTCCATAACTGAGCTGCCACGCACGCCTGCGTACATCTATATATGCACATGCACACACCTGCCTCCTCTGATTTTATTAATGCAGCTGTGCACGAGCACATGAAGAGCCAGCACAGGCACAGCGTTCGGGAGCACTGTCAAACACACTGGCTAATGGAGAGCACAGCATATGGTGTGTTAATTGTCTCGCACTGGAGCTGAGAGGAACAAGTGATTAGGAAACACATTCAAGCTGACAGTAATGTATCAGTTCTGGTATCCCAAAGTATGTGGTTCCGCAGCTGGGAATCACAGATAACCTGGAAATGGAAAAGATGCGGAAGCTGTCCTTATCTGGAGGCAGCTTGGACATGCAGCACTTCAGTGTAATCACACATAGACCTTAATCTCTTCTTTAACTTCTAAGTGACCCAGAAATTTCTGGCCACTTTCTAGAATTTGAAAAGTAAATGTGCTAGATTAAAAATAGCAGTAATAGCTAAAAAAATACATGGGAGATGGGGTTTAGCTTCTATCACTAACTAATCTGTGTTATTCCTCAAACTGTTTTCCTTTTTACCTCCACTACTACCCTTCTCATCCATCCCAGAGAGGAACAGATCAGTACTAATGACACTATAACTTCTACAATCTCCCCAGTTATCTTTCAGTTCTCATTTGATTCATGTATAGAGAACAGCAGTATATAGCTAAATCCTCTGCAACAGTCACAGAGAGGCTTTTCAGCCACCAAAGGAAAAGGTAAATATAACAGCATCCCATTCAGAAGCTCTGTACTTCTAATTCAGACATACTGAGAGTGGGGGTGAATCAACAAAAAAACAATTTAGAAGCAATAGTTCAGCATGTCGGGACACTTTGTCTAGCTATGCCACTTGCTGTAAATAAAGAGTTTAGCAGCTCTCACTCCAAGAACTGAAACACTGTGACCAATTATTAAAACAAGTGTTTTGCATAGACATTTCAAATAATGGATGTGCTTTTTGTAATTGCTTTGCCTAGTCAGTGGAATGCTGTCATCACTTTTGGCCGCTGGTGCATAAATTTACAAACATCATGCAAATGCACTATTTGTAATAAAACTGACTAATGAACTTTAAAGGCCAATTATTTCTACATGTCTGCTGGCTCACAGTAATCATGCATCATTCAGATTTACCCTTGCATACTTGCTGTGGTGCAATTTTAATCACTTGTTAATGTATGGTTTATAATAAGCATCACGAGCAAGCAAGACCGAGAATGGGTTTCTCAGACTCTGAAAGTCTGATACCTCCAAGATTGGGGTAGAAGGCAAAATAGAATTTGGAAGCTCTTTCGAGAAAAAACCAAAACATACCAAAATTCGAATTATAGATAGCTCCCAAAATTCAAGGGCCAAGGACTAGCCACAATATCATCTCCTGCAGGACTCCAGTGCGTGCCTGTGCCCCAGTCCCCAGGGCCAGATAGGACACTGCTTGAGGGGCTCCTCCTGTGGTGGGGCTGTGCAAGATCTCTACCTGCATAAGGATGCAGACTGTTTAGGTGATTTCACAAATGGGTAGACCACCCACTGTTGTGAGAGGATTTATGACAAATTCATGGGGCCCTTGGTTTTTACAAACAGGTTTTAAGTATCTGAACCTGGCATCTTTTTATTTAATTTTTTTTTTTCCTGATGCAGCTCCTACACAGAGGTTTCAGGCAGGTAGATTGACACTCTGTTGGCCCATTCCTACAGCCAGCTATTCTTTTTATGCATTGACTTATCTTGATTCTCTTTGTGCTTCCTCAACCAAATCATCATTATCCTAGTTGTTGTGATAAAAAAGGGTTATGATAATTAAATACATGAAGCAATTATCATCAGGAGCTAAAGGCTTTCTGCTGACCAGAAAAAGATGGCTGAGATTCAAAGTCAGTTCCCTGTTCTCCCATTCTGAGAGTTCTCAGACTGGGGGAATCTGCTGGCCAGACTGGAATTACTGTCAATGATTTACCACCAGCAGAGGAGTGGAGTGAACCCCCTGGGGGCTGCTTCTGAATCTGTCAGTGACCTTGGATTAATCCCTTGACTTCTCTACACTTCATCTTACCTATTGTAAGGCTTAACTGTCTAGAGTACAGATTTAGAAGTTTAATTAAACTCTGCAAAATATTTAAATCCCTTAATATGAGGCTGTTCTTTTTTTTTTTCTTTCTTTCTTTCTTTTTAATGTCCCCTGCACTGAAAATAACAAGTAAAGGATATAAGCAAACACCTATAAGAAAGCTGTTGTGCTGCTCACTTCACTCAGCATTCACTATCTCTCTCCCAAAAATGAGAATGCAGACCCACTCCTGCTGAGGATGCTGTTTCTGCAGTGAGTGGGGTGGTGATGAGAGCTTGTCACCTAGCTGATGCTGAGTGTAGTGACACTGAAGCCCCCAGGAAATTCTCTAGGAGAACAGTTTGTTAATGTCACCACTAAAAACTCTCATTAGAAAAATCACTGCTAAGAGTAAATGCCTTCTGTCTTTATACCCCTCTTCCTGTCTCCTCAGAGCCTGGTATTTCCACTGGGAGCCAGGGAAGTGTAAGAATCTGTCATATTGTCATAATAGAAAGAATTAGAAGAAGCTGCTAGCTCTTGGAGCATTTCTCTTTTTTTTTTTTTTTCTCTCTCTTTTACCTCATAAAGAAAATGATAAAATTTCACCTCAGGAAAGAGAGGAAGTTAGGAATTCGAGGGTGGAAAGATATGAGGATAAATGTCAAAGCTTCATTAGAAACCAATGCTAGGAAAATAAGCTAAAAAGAATTTAGGTGATAAAGCAATTGAGCCTTTTCAGAAAGCCCCAGGCAAGTGGAAAAACCCTGCCTCAGTAATACACATAGGATCAAGGGACACGTCATTAAATCAGTTTTTATGTGGTTTGTTGGGAATCAAACTGTGTCAGTCCTTGCACAGGCAATTGCATTGGTGCAACAGGGATTGTTTTAGGGAGGTGAGGGTGGAGGGACATTGCAGATAGGTAAATCTGCTCAGGGTAGCAAGGCCAGGCTGGGTCCTCTAAACCCAATTCCTGCTTCTGAAACCTTTCCTCTTCCAGCCCCGTGGGCAACTTCTCTCTGTTCGCAAAACTCATTCCTCTCCAATTTTATTCAATATCAGTGCAAAGCCACTCAAGGAGTCTGAGTGACACTTCAAATTAAAATACCAGCAGTGCCTTGACAACCGACAGCCCTGTGTTTCCTTACATCTAATCACAGCAGAACTGTCTTACAGTATGCTGCTCATAGCTTCACCATCCTGAGAAAATGCTGATGGAGTAGGCCTCAGGCAAGTGAGAGGTTCGAGCAAGTAAGAACAGGAAACTTTTGAGAACTTTATTCCCTGTGACCTTATTTTCTATTGATCTCTCCAAGCCACAGTTTTCAGTTCTTTCTGGGCATAAATTCAGTTTCTGAAGGGTAACACTGTTCCTCTTACTGCAGGAATGGTCTCTCCAGATTGCTAGCTTCCCTGAGTCTCCCTGGAAAGGTTAAACATCACTGCTTTAATCCTTTCAAGGTCTTCATCCAAATACTACATAACAGTGGAATCAACAAAGTCCAAAATAAAACACAATGCATAAACTAATAGCTATCTTTCCCAAGGGGCAGGTGATTTCCTTCCTCACCAGATCTTCCTGTTTCTAGTAGTTACTTCCCACTTTTTTCTAGGTTCAGTTTTATTAAGTAAGATAAATATCAGCTCACAAATTTAACTGTTCCCTTCCCTCAGACCTTTTCCCCTTGAGCTTTCTCCAGATGAACAGCAGGGTCTTAAAGTCACCCGACCTTGTGTTTGTCCATTAATCTACTTGGACATGGTCCACATCTACATTTAAAGAGACTTCAGAGAAGGCTTGTTGATGCTAAAAAAAGGCAGCACACTCCTCCATTATAGGTCCTACATCTGGCTAACAGGTGATGCCTTGGTTGGACCTGCTGGAAGTGGTTCCTGTGTGAGTGATGCTGTGGTGTGTCCTCTTGTTGGACTTGCCAGAAGGCTTGTCCTCAACAAAGCACCTGAGAGGATGTCCAGTTACTACAGATGTCTTTTAAGACCACAAACAACCCTTGAGACATGGGATATTCAGCAAAAGAAAATGCAAGGCTCAAAAATAAGTGTCCTCTCTGTCTTACTGCAGAAAAGCTCTTTCTCTCCAGTCTTTGCTCTATCCATCAATTTCTGGTAGTTTGCAAAGTTGCAGTAAATTACCCAGTCCCTTCCTGGCACATAGGAATGGGTTCTCTCTGTCACCCCTGCAGTGAAGACATTGCTCCCTCTTCTTCTCAGGCATTTCCTGTTGCACTTCACTCAGGTCAAAGGAGAGGGACATTCCCCATTGCTGCAGGGTTCTCCCTGCTGAACAGGTTCAGATGCCTTTGGTTAACCCAGTCCAGGTGTTAGTATTGCAGAGGTTTCACCTTCCCCAGAGCAAGCATCCAGGACACCAAAGGAAGGCAGTTTCTTGCTTGCTGCCCAGCCACAGCCCTATAGATGAACCAACATATAGTTATGAGTGCAAGCAGGCCAATGTAAGTGCTGCTATCCATCTGTAAACCACAATTACAATTTAATTTACTATGGAAATAAGCTGAGGAAAAAGCCATTCCTAATGGTTTGGAAGTGGGCAGTCCTGCAGCAGTGGAGGCTGATGGTTGCACGACACTGCTCTGCTCCACAGCAGCTCCCTGGGGAGCACCACAGCACAGTGATGCTCCCAGATCCAGTGCTCAAAACAACACTGTTATTTCTCCTCTTCTTACTGCCTTATCCAAAGGCATGCCTTGGAGGATCCCTAGGTTGTGCAGGCAGAAGCAGTACCAATAGTAAGTGAACGATATTAACAATCCTCCCAGCTCTAATGGGGGATTCAGTGTCTCCCTTTCTTCACCTCCAGGGAATCCAGATTCTAGGGCAAAAAATCCCATAAACCCTATCCTAAAGAATCATACTAAGCAAACTAAATAGCCAGAAGAACTAACCAGAGAACAAACAAGTAAATCTGCTGTATAAAATGCTCTAATAAAGAATGCCTTCTTATTACTGTTATTGAGCTCAGCTTTAAAAAACAGAATAATCTTTTTTTTCTCTCTTTCTTTTTTTAAAAAAATATTCTTTAATTTCTAATGTTTGTACAGGTTATATACTGTTTATGATCTAAGCTCTCTCTGTTACATGTTTGGAGCTCAGTTCTCATTCCTTACATAATGTCCAACTTTCCACCAGGGATCCATTATGGTTTGGAGTAATCCTTCTCCCAACACACAGTTATACCGCAGCCTCCCAGTGGCAATAACAAGCCAAAGCAGCACACAGACTACTTCCACTGTTTGTGTGACTCATAAACTACAGTAGCACTAACATTTTCTCCCTTACTGTTTGAAAATACATCCTTTTCCTCAGTGCTATCAACAGAACTGAACAAAAATTTAAGAAAGGCCAACAGCATGCCAGCAGCTGCTGCTTTTTAGCAGAAATGAGAATGATGCTTCTGATGTCACATTTTCTTTTACTTCAAGAAACAGTTTTTAAGTAATTTTTGGCATTCAGAAACAATATAAAGACATGAAAGAACATAGTAAGTGGTTTATGTTTGCTACTTTTTAAAGTAGCCATTTTCCTGTTGCCCTGTGAGGAGACTTAGTTTGCTATTTTGCTCAGTGGTCTTCTTTTAAAAGGTTCACACATTTAAGTTCCTGAATAAAAGTATTTTACAAACCCAAACCCACACCTTTGTTCTCAGGAAGGTACCACAGAGTGTGTCAGCTTCCCAAAGGTGTGAACAGTTCCTCTGTTTTGTGACTGTTAACACCTTGGTCTTACACTTGGACAATAATTCATGGGAGAAGCCAAAAACAAGTGTACAATTTTATTTTACCTTTCCTTTTAAAAAAGTAATACCCAGAGCCACAGTAACATACATTTCAATAGAAACCCTTATAGGTCATTAATTTTCCTCTTAAATAGCAGCTTCCCAATTCTTTCTTGCATAAGTGTTTATTTAATCAAAAGAGTTTATATTAATCTTGCAATGAAAAAAAAATATGTTTGGGTACTATAAAAGCTACAGAGGGATTCAAGAAGTGAATTTTTTTCTGCCAGCCTTGCATAGAACTTGGAGCATATCAACAAGGTCCTCTCTGGATTGAGCCACAGTATTCTGCCCATATCTACCACTTTAGACTTTAATGGCTTCTGGGGGGAAAGGAAGAATAAGGAAACAGACCTTCAAGTTTTTCTAAAATATGAAATCTCAAAATTTGCCGCTGTTTATTTAGTAAGACTGGTAGAATGATGCTTTGCACATGCAGCCTCCATAGGATGCTCTGGCAGCACAGCCGTGATACCTACATACAGCTAAACTGAGTAGGAAAACAACTCCTTATCTGTCCAAAACTTGTAATTTTTAATTTTTTTTTTTTTCTTAATATCTTGGTTTAGACTGGACCAGAACCCACTTCTGCATATTTTTTCCTCAACAGAGTAATTCCCGTGTTGGCAAATATTTCAGTTTTCTGGGATGCAGAAGCTTAACTTCAAATTTCCGTTTGAATTTGGTGAATTTGTTCTTATATATCTCAGAAAATGCTCTTTACACTGGCTAACCACCTTCAGGAGTTTCACTCCCTAAAATTTCATACAGAAAAACTATCCCAAAACTGGCACATGACTCCTGGCTTGCATCACTATTGCTACGCTCTTTAGGAGAGTTTCAATGTCAGTAAATTATTTATTAAGAAAATTGGTTTAAAAACAGTTGCTGGCGAATGTGTAGGTCTGGTCATACACACTCAGCCATGAATGAATAACCCTGTTCAAGATCATCCAAGCTCAGGGAAACCTCTTTTTCCACACAGGGACATATTAGTGCAGCACAGTCCCCTTCCCAAATGGCAAGCTTATTTTAGGTTTTCTCAGTTGGCCAGGCTGTCCCTGGACTCTGCAGTTTCCTTAAGTAAACCCTAAACCTCTGCTTCTTATGCCCATTTCAATATCTCTTGTTAGGAGAGCACTTTTGCTTTAACTTTTTGCTTTTTGCATGCTCAGCTGTGATGTGTTCTTTGACTAACCCTCCAGACTTTGTAAAGATAGCAGCTCCACATTATGTTTTTTGGATAGAGGACTGGTACTTATTGTAATAGAGACAAGGTCCAAATTTTGCAGTGAGCTCTCTTGGATGTCTTAGATTTCTTCTTATGTATGCAATTTTTAAAGAAGAGATCAGAAAATGGAGGCTTTAGGAAATTTTATTCAACATTGCGTTAAAACCCGTGTATAAAGCAAGTCTGTGCAGCAGGCAGGAAATTCCTCCTCGCAGATCGTGTTTCCCTCTCTCAGAATTGCTCCACAGAGCCAGCGAGGGAGCTCCAGCTACTCCTGCCTATGCTTCAGGTAAGCCAGGAGTGTGCCAGAGGATCGGCACCGGAGAGAGCAGGACAGAGCTGAAATCCTCGGGAATGCTGCACTGGCGGCGCCTGTGCCACTGGGAGCTGCGGGATGCAGCCCCCTGCCCGCCAGGCTGGGGTCTGCCCACCCACCCCATCCCACATCCCATCCCACNCATCCCATCCCATCCCATCCCATCCCATCCCATCCCATCCCATCCCATCCCACGCGTGCTCGCTCTTCCTGCAACAGCCTGTGGCTAAAAGCAATTGCATGAAGTTGCAGCTGGACTTTTTACAGTGTTAAGAAAAAAAAAAGGAAGAAAGGGGTCAGCCTATTGATTTTCGCATGATCCTGACCATTTAAGAGAAGGAGTGGTAGGAGTTTTATTTCTCTCCTCTCTTTTTAAAGTTCAGTCTTTAAATTACTGTTCTAGTAAGTTTGTTTTGGTTCTCTTCTCAAGGTGAGATACCGCAGTAAATTTCCACTCTAAAAGGCTTATATAGCACATGAAGTACAGTGGTGTACTGTGCAGACCTCTGCTGAGCATAGCCAACTCACAGCAATAAACTCTTTTTCCTTGGCAAATTCTGCATCTTTATAGGAGAAATACTATCAGGATATAGTGAAGGCATGAGATTAAAAAAAAAACAAACATAGGGAGTGAGAAAGAGTGTTGAATGCTAGCAAAATACTTGCAGTTTGAATTGCTGAAAGTCAGCTAATTTAAATATATTTATTTTCTGTATGAGAGCAAATATCACAGCCTGTAAGATCAATACTGAGTGAAATGATACACTAGTCATGGTGCTCTGGCATGGCACTTTGCTTGTGTCCCCACTCCAATCACAAATCCGAGCTGCCTTAGTATTAGCTTTTGTGTTAAGTCATGACCTAGCCGGAGTTCCGTAGTCTTCCCTGTTAACTGATGGCATATCCTCCTCTAGCTGGCTTTGCAGGAGTTACTGGCTTAGGGAAGGGGATGGATGGGAAAGGAAAAGGAAAGGGGAAGGCAAGGCAAAGCAAGGCAAGGCAAGGCAAGGCAAGGCAAGGCAAGGGGAAAGAAAAAAATAAAAAGGAAAAGAAAAAAGAAAAAGGAAAAGAAAAAAGAAAAAGGAAAAGAAAAAGGAAAAGAAAAAGGAAAAGGAAAAGGAAAAGAAAAA
>VZRO01005649.1:629402-685848 GCA_013397915.1 Daphoenositta chrysoptera | reverse complement strand
GAAAAAGAAAAAGAAAAAGAAAAAGAAAAAGAAAAAGAAAAAGAAAAAGAAAAAGAAAAAGAAAAAGAAAAAGAAAAAGAAAAAGGGAAATCAAACATAAACATTTGAAATTATCAGATACCTGATAGGTATATAAAGGTAAAAGCATTTCTGAGACTGTCCATTTTAATGTATCCCTATGTTTTGTTGGGCAGTTTAATTTCCTAAAGTTAATTTTTAACCTACTGCTCTTATTCATGCTCGGATGCTGCACCAACAAGGAAGTCTTAGGCAACTACTCAAAAATCTAACAAAAATATAATAACAATCCAAACTAACAATGGCCAATAAAAATTAAGTCAGATTCAACTGCCCAAATTCAGTTTGATTGTGCTAGTGTAATATTTTGCATTTAAACTAACACAGCTAAATAATATTTAGCTCAGTACTTTTGAAAGTCCTTTGTGATACCCTCTTAACATGGAAAAATCAATGGAAAAAAAATGAATTAACAAGAAAATTACTTTAAAAAAAAAGTATGTGAGGTAGAGGTAGAGGTTTACTTTGTGAGAATAGAAAAACACAAAGGCCCTGAACCTGTTGTCCTACTGACTAGGACATCCACCTGTACACGGACCAATTAAAGCTATTTCAACAATATGCAAATATAGGAATCAGCTAAGGCAGGTCAGAAGCTGGAGGGACAAGATCCTGAAGCATTGTGTATAGGTTATTCCCATTTGCTGTCTGAAAGCTGAGTGACACACTTCAACCTTCATGGACAAAAATAAAACTGTTTTGCCTCTAATTCACCATCTTCTGAAAACACAGTTTGTTTTGCACAATCATATTGACAAACAAGCCAGACCTGTTTGCAGAGGACCAGGACCTCTCCAGTGTGGAGTAGTTTCTTCCACTAATAATTTCTCTGAGGGAAAAAGAGATCTCATACACAATGCACAGATGAGATTGTGTTTCCCTGTCTCTCTAGCACTTGTAATCAAGCTTCCAGTCCTTCCTGTTCTGAGGAGAGCAATTTGATGCAGCTGTGCTGTTGGAACGCAGTGATGTAAATCTGAGCTTGCCTGGCTACTTTGGCCTTTAGCTATAAATGAGCTACACTTTTCTTCTCCAGACCAATGTTGCCTTTTATGTGAACAATTCTGATGAAGGCTCAATTACTAGGCTTTTCCGAGATTACTAGGCTATTCATAGGAAAAAACTCCCCAAATTTGTTATTCCTGTTCTCCTTTCCTCCCACAGCAAGAGCCTGCTCCTCTAAAACCAAGATTAATAGGGAAAGTTTGGTGTGGATGCCAAAACAAAAATATTATTGTCAGATATTTGCTATGCAAAAGATATGTAGCAGACTACACATGGCATAAAGCATTAACTTTGATTCTTATTACAAATTCATTGAAGGAAACAAAACATACAGTTGTGTACAGGAACAGAACTGTATCTACAGGTCAGTCTGGATCTGTTGGGCACCTGATGGGGTATCAGTGGCCTTAGCCAGAGCTGACAAGATCTGAGGGAACAAGCACACTCCTTTAGAGTGGAGCACTGGTCAGAGGACTTCCAGAGAACCCTTTCACTCCTCCTTCCCTATGCCAATAACTCATATTGTACAGAACTGAACAAGGCGATTACTGAGTGAAAGACAAAAGGGGTAACTTCAAATAAGAGTGATGGGAGAAGCCCGAGACCTGACCTGTATTTTCTGGCTCCTGAAAACTAACTCTCCTGCCTGCAGCACAGCTTCTGACTTGATTTGCCATCCAAAGAAAAATCCTTCTCAGAAGGTGGGCATACAGTTTTAAAATTCATCCTGGGTGTATTTAAGGTTTTCAAGTCTCTAGGTAAGGTTTCAATGCTAGGAGTTTCTCTAAAGCTTTTAGGCCAACATTCAGATTGATAACACTAAAACGCAGCTATACATGATTTATGTTTTTTAAGAGTTCTCTCTCTTGTACTTCTAGCTAAAGCATAAACCTCCCAAAAACGCTGTGTTCAGCAATTCAATAAACTTTAAATTATTTGCCTGTTCCTACTGCTGCAATCACTCAGGCCAGCCATGTCCCCAGCACTCACTGGGTCAGTATAGGTTAGGTCCTTCAGGAGCTTGCAGAGCTCAGGCAGACGACCCATGACACTGCCCCATCACATTTCAGCACCTGATCCTCTTGGTGCTTCAGGCTGAGAAGCTGAGAAAGCCCCTCCTCACTCAGATTTCCAAGGGACAGGCTCCATTCAGAGGTCTGACCAAGTGTTTTAAGAAGACAGTTCCCTGCCAGTGCCTGGGGAACTGGTTCCCAACTGGCATGGCATGGGGTACAGTTGCTTTTCTTGCAAATGAGTGGAGCCTCCAGCTTTGGAATGCCTGGGTCTTTTGGCTGGAGCAGGAGAGGAAATTCACCTTCCTTTTTCTTGCTTTAATTTTCTGAGGTTTGGATTTATTTATTTTTATGTGAGAGGTATTGTGCAATGTTGAGCAATACCTTCCTAGCTATGTCACTGTTCTTGCCAGTTGACATTATTAAGGCTGCTGCTAATTTCTTCCCTCTGTCTTGCATTCCTGTCTCTTTGTGAGGTGAGGTGGGGGTGGAGGCTTTCCCCAAGGAGCAGAGGCTGGTGCTGTGCAGAGTGTTGGGAGCCGCCCCAGCTCTGCACTGGAGTATTTCAGTGGGGACTATTCAAATTAGGCAGCTGTTCCATCAGCCAGCTACTCACCTCTTGAGAATCTCCAGTGGAGCCAAAAATAAACTTGTGGATCAATTCAGCTCCCATTGAGTTTGATGGAATGCTTTCCATTGATTTCTAATGAGATCTGGATGACAAGCATTTCTGCAGAGCGCCTACGGGGAGGAGAAACTAACATGTGGTTTCTCCTTTTCACATAGTGTTATTCCCCCAAATCTTGCAAATAAGTGAGTATTTGGCCTGTGTAGCAAAGGAGACCCACTGGTCCATAGACCTTAAGACTGACAGTGTCGGCTCCCCAGCCCTGTAAGAGTAGCTGTTCAGTATTATAACATTCAAAATAATTATACCTTTGAAATACTTCATTTGAAGTTGAAATGACTTTCTTTCATGAACTGTTTCTAATTATTGTACTTCAAGTGACAAATTAAATGTCATTTGAAGCAATTATACCAAATACTCAAAAAATTATACATAGGTATGTCAATTAATATAATTAAGTCAAAAGTTACATTTCACAGCTGATTCAGCTTTTCCATTACAGCCTTGAAATTGCTCATGAGTTGAAAGCAACATTTGAACAAATCTGTAGCAAACCAGAACACTAAAGGACTTATTTATTTTTACACATTTATTAGACAAATTGGAAAAAGCATGAGTGATCCTACATGAATAAGAAGGAATAATATAGTGTTCTTTTTCAGAAGCTGGTTTTTTTTCCCCCATTTTACTTCAATAATTTTGTTTGTCAGAGCTCTATAAAGGAACTCGTTGTTCCTGAGCCTCCACTGTTTCTTCACGGAAAAAGCAAACAAACATATTCTAAAGGGATTTATGTGTTAGCTTTAGTTTCACAATGGATATAATGTAGAGATTCAAGTGAGGCAACAACATACCAGCTTACTCCTTTCTAAATAGCCCCTAAAACACTGCTACCCTTTCTTGAACCACTTGGTTAATGAGAAGCTGGGGTCAGTAGTCTTCTCTTCCTTAGAAAGAAAAACAGATCATGAAGCATGACACTTTTGATGTGCAAAGCTCCCCACCTCTGGACAGAGGCAGCCCAAGACAGTAAACTTTCATTGCTAATTGCTCCGAGAGTCCTCAGTATGCTTCAGTGTGCTTCTCTATCTTGTATTTACACTTCTCAGCCTTGTTTCTTGCCTGTCACAGAAGCTGCCTGGTCCACCTTGTTAAGCATTTACCCATATTTTTTATATTGTAGTGGTTTGGTTCACATCACCTGTAAAAGTTAGATGATCTTTATTGAGCGCAAGAGGGCTGATCAGTCCTGTCTTTAGCAGATAACAGTCCCCAAACCATTTTTGCACAGCTGTGTTCATTCATGGTACTCAGAGAGCAGCCAAGGGGCAGGTGTGCCTGAGCAGTGGTGCAGGGGTGCACGAGAAAAGCCCTGACACTGCACAGAGGGCAGGAGCTGCCAGCAGGCAAATTCGGGGCAGCACTTGGCTCCCCTCAAGCACCCAGGGAGCAACAGTGGGATCGCTGGCTACAGCACAGTTCCCCAAAATCAACACTTAAGGACTTGGCTTGCACAAGTAATTTTCTTCCAGTATTTTTTTTTTTTTATAACATTGTCAATTAACAAGATTAAACCTACAACAGTGACATGAAGTATAATCCCGTGACCTTGAAACTCTCATGATTTCTAAGTTTTCTTGAATTATAGTAATGCATCCGTGGTCCAAAAAGCGTATCTATCTCTGAGAAAACGTGCTACACATTGACAAAATTAAGGGAGAGAACATGAGCCATAGATAGAATCTAGAGTTCTTGAAAGGTGCTGAAATTACAGCACAAGAGACAGGTGGTACTCATTAAGTCACAGATCAAATTCCATGTGTTTTGTCTTCTTTTCTTGCCGGTTACTTTCCATAATCGAAAATTAAAATAATCTGAAAGGAATGTATATTTTGCTCCTCCTTTCATATGTAAACACTACTCCCTCATACTCTTTTAAAGGATGAGTTACAATGTTTGACCTATGGTTTGGGACCCAGCGTGGGATGCAGGTGCTGAGATACCATAATAATGAAGGCCATGGTGAAAACACCCCTACAGATAAATACTCACAATGGGGAACCCGGAGACAAAATGAATGTTTCAGAAAACTAGCAGTGCAAGAAGCCGTGAAAGACCAGGGACTAATTACTACGTTGAGAGCCAGAGTTTCACGTTGCCACAGTAGTGATGGGAATAATTTAAAAAATAAATGTACATTGCTAAATGTACATGTCAAATAAGATCCATCTAGATGTAAAATGAGAGACCTATGCCATTTTAAGTGATAATGAAGAAATGTGCATACATTTTATTTTTCTGGAAAGCTGTCTGTACTTGCCATTGATCTTGAACTGTACAAAGAAAGGAGGTTAAAAGACCCTTTTCCAAACAATCTGTCCAATGAATAATGATAAAATTTAGTGATTTCAGTATAAGCTAACACCTGGGCAGATGAGGGATTCACTCAGGAAAAAGGGAAATATGACACCTATGTTTATTTTATTAAAATTCTAAAAGTAATTAAATATGAAAAAAAGAAAATACAGCCGTATTATAATTGCAGAAAAAAAATAAAGCATTACAAAACTATGTCTAAAAACACAAGGTATCGATATGTAAATTAGCATGCTTTCATTAATAGACAACTAGGATAAAGATTCTATAATTAATCTCTTGAGACTTACGGGATGCGCTATCTCTTGGATACTTATTTCTATTTGTGATTTGTCATTCTTACTTAAAATTTAAAAAAAAAACCCCACAAACCAACAAACAAAGAAAAACCCCAAAATTCCTAACCAAGGGCACCACAAAAATAGATTAAAAAGTATTTGCTCAATAAAAATAAGGAAATATTACCAGGCAGGTATATAAAAGGTATGGGCATGCAGACATGTTTAGAGTGACATGCAGTTGCCCTAAACACCTTGCACTAGTCCTGTAGAAGGTTGCTTTGCTTCAGTCAGACAGAAAATATTTGGAAGGGGCTTTGGGGTTCTTGTGAATTTAGGGCCTGATAATCTCCAATGAAGAGAAGTAATGAAATCATCGACAGAAAAGCATTGGCACTCATCACTTTACAGTCTAGGGAGACTTCAAATGCTACTGTGCTTAAAATGAAAAGTGCTTTTATTATCATATCGTTGTTTCAGTTCCAACTGAATGGCAAATGGTGTGCCTGGAATTTACAGGTATAATTTCTGAGGATTTTTTAATTGCTAGTACACTGATTTGGTTGATAGAAACTTGAGAAAATAGCTCATATCTGACAAGATACAGCCAGAAAGATGGGGCATGGCTTTGCTAAGTCACATGCTCAAATCCTCTAATAGCAGAAATGATAAATATAAACATAGAAAAGGTAAATAGACACATCAGCCTGCCCACATCATTTCCCCCCCCTAATTTACTGTACTACAACATCTTTTAGCATTCACAGTCTTTTCCATCTACTTGCCAGTCATTATCATGAGATTTTCATTAGCCTGACCCCCTGATATTAAAGTAATCAAGGGGATCTGGGCAACATGTTCTGCATGTAATGTGAAGTTCTTCACATATGTGATACCATGAAGGTCTGGCAAGCCAGTCTGAAGGCAGCTGGCACAAACAGCCTAACTCTCATCAGTTTTTCTCTTGGTAGGCAAAGCATTCACATTCAAATAGCTCTCAGTTTTATTTTATTCAGTGAGATCCTAATACTCCACTACGTTCCCTGTAAATTGCTCTCTGCAGGCAAAGGCAGCCTTGTGATTGGTGAAACTTGGCAGAACAGGATAAAAGCACTTTACTTGTCCCTGATATTTCCCACTATTTTCACTTCCTGTGTGTTGTATACATGAGAGTACCTAAATCGAATATTTGTGAATTAAATTATAATGGTGACTGAAATTAGATAGAATGTCTGACAATATTTGTCCATTTACAAACAGACTGTCTTTCTTCTAATATTTATTAAGGCTTTTTGTCAAGTCAGGACCTTGTTCTTTCTTGCTTTTAAAAGCCCAATGGACTATGTTTTGTTTCCCTGTCTTCTGACTGGCTTTAATGATACCTGCTAATTATACACTACTTTATAAACATTTAATTAAGCCTGGAAATAGTCCTACATGATGGGACATATTTCCTTATCCCTATCCGGGAGATAGGTATCAGAAATGCAGATAGGATAAGCAACTTACCTTTGAAATAAGGGCACACAATTCTGATTGCCAAACATATCTTTCATTCTAAATGTAATTCACAGTCATGTCTAAAGGAAATGTGTAAAATACTGAAAAATAAGTCTCAGGAAAATATTTCACAAATAATACTTTAAGTTTTGTAAAATTTTTAATTGGATAAATCAAGTCTCCCATGCAAAATAATATACCATTATCTTAATAGATTCCTTAAAAAGAAACTTAACTAGTATATTTCATGAATACGCTCTGCAAGTTCATTAGCCAGAAAGAGGAGTTTAGCTATCTCTCCCTCAGATATCTTATTTATAAAACACATCAAACATATACCCCACATATGGACATGACAAACCCAAGGGTGCTTAGTTGGAGCTTTCTGGTGGGTGCATGCTTGAGTTAAAGTGTCAACATGCTCCTAAAATTCTTCCTCCTGGTGCTGCTCGTGAGGTGCATTCACATTTATTCTTCAAAAAATGATTCAGAGTATGTTAAGCAAATCTCTATCTAGCTGGTACATCTGTCAAAGTACAAGAAGATTTTTCCAGTGTCCTCATTGCTCTTCTACAGGTTTACTGTGTTGGTAAATGTTATTCTACTTCAGGTCCATAATTGCCTGGCCAATACTTTTTTTGCAAGGAATTCCAATGACTGAGATATAGAGAGTGGGATATAATGAAATTCTGATGACCATTTCTCAAGGCAATAGTAAAGATGACTTAGACAAAGCACAAGCACCAATATTAACAATCTTTTCTTGTACCTGTTTTAAATGTTAAGTGCCTTTTCATCCTTGTGGTAAACCAAACTGATTTAATATGAGCAAATTTCATAATAGAAGAAACAAAAATGTATGTAAATGTGAAAGTCTTATCTCCTGTCAGCCTTAAAGAATAATCAATTATCTGAGTTGCTTTGAAATTCTGATTTACTCCAGTTGTCTGCATCCCAATGGATTTTTCAGATATTGATTTGAATATGACTGCACACAATTAAAACAAATTATTTCCCAAGAGTCTATGAAGCTATTTACCATTTTGCCTCAATAGCTAGCTGCCATAATTTACAAGTCTAGAGCCTTGCAATTCTTTCATTTGTTAAATACATTGAAACAATTATTTTTTGTTTCACTTGTCAGCTGTGACTCTAATATATATTTCTTACTTCCTTGACATTGTGCATTTGTTCTGTTTTGTGTTAAATGGCAACTGCCATTTCTTATTAAAATCCTTTCCTTCTTTGGCCTTTAAACCTACTTCCTCAGTACAGACTCAATAACAAGTTTCCAAACAGTCTTCTTTAATTACAAAGAAAATCAAGAAAACACTGAGAGTGATTTGAACTGAATATAGGCATAAAGGGAGTAAAATGTGCACATAAAGAAAGTAAGAAAACAAGTGTAAGTTCAACACAGAACAATTCCTGCGTAATTTACCCAAACCAGCTCACTGTGTAAGAACTTTAAAATAGGTATCAATCCTGTGAAAGATGAGATGGAGCTCAAACCATGTTTAGACGGCAATCAAACCAAATGGAAGAAAGCTTTAAATTTGATTTGGAGAGGACTGGGGATAAATATGCATGGGGAATGAAAAAGTAGATTCCTACATACAGACTTGGATTGGGAAAGGGAGGAAGTAGGAGACTACAGCAGTGATAATTGAGAGGAAGAATAATTGGAGAAACTAATATGTTTATGCAGAGATGTCAGGAGCATGAAAGCTGACGGAAAGAACTACAAGCTTTAGAGCATTTGTAAAGCTGTGATAAACGTGACACCAGGACATGGTGATACAGAACACTAGAACTGTTACAGGAAAGCATGGCTTGCTTAACAAATACAGACAGAAGAAATGGGATGAAATGTCATGTCATCTAATTAAGATTATATATAGTCATTGTGAAGCTCAAGAGGATACAAGAAGAGGATTTGCTAAAAATCTTTCAGTAAAGACAAATGTTAAAAAAGAAGAGTTATCAAGCTAAATGTCCACCATGGATCACCTAATCAAAAATCTCTTTTTTTTAAGCATATTAAGGATCGTACCTGGAAGAAATGGAAAGCTGTGTCAACACTGGTTAATAGGAAAGGAAGTATAGAAGGAGATAAAACATCCTTCAAACTCTTAGGACAAAAGAGATAAAATCTCTTTCAAAGTTGTTATATCTTATCAGGGCCCAAGTTACACCCTGAAAAATGGGGAGGAATCTCCTCCTTATGCAGAAAAAATAACGGAGGTACTGGTCAGTAGGGCAAGCAAGACTTGCAATTGCCCCAGTGTATGTTGGGCTGCATTCCCATTTGATATGTCTCCAGATAGAAATAAGCTACATTTTTCTTGCTTATGTGTGCTTATGGTGCATGATTTTCAAATTAAATTGAAAAGAAAATATATCGAACTTCAATGCCTGTCTCTGAACAGCTTGCATTTCAAAAGCATCTGTAGATATAAAAGGTAAATAATGCAACAGATAACAGTCATTCAATAGCCTCATTAAAGTAATTGCTGTGTTTAAACCGGAAAACTTTTGAGGTATTTTTATATTCTATGATCTCCACTGAGAAAGGAAGTTTATGTGTGTATATATATGTGGGCATCTATAATTTCAGTTCAAGAATTTTATTCAGGGAAAAGCATGCCTGGTGAATGTGACTGAAATGACTGGGTCCTAACTCTAAAACTATCCTGCCACCTCTGAGGTTCACCTCTCAGTAGTGTCTGCACGGAGTCTGCTGAATTCTCCTCCACATAGCTACAAAAGCCCAGATACAGACTCGTGATGAGATGATTGGTAAGGAATGTGACATGAGAAGAAACAGTTTTGATAAAACTTATCACAGAGGAATAAAATAACTATGCTTAGGAATATTAAGTGTTGGAAGATAGAAAATTAATGATATAATGATAGAAAAACTGAAAACCACATGACTTGCAGGTAGGGCTTTTAAATAAGGTAATGTGAAAATTAGTAAACCATATGAGATCAGGCTATTATTGTACAATGGTGAACGGGCCCAAAATAAACAAATAATAAACAAATAATAACAAAAATAAACAAATAAGAGAGTAATCATAAAAGCAGACTTATAAAGCTGCATTAGCTACTCATTGATTATCTGCATGTTTTATAAAGCATCACCTAAAAAGTAGGAACAAATACAATGAAGGGCAAGTGTAAAATGGGGATAATAAGTTAAATTACAAAAAACTCCAAAACAAAACAGCAAGAAGAAAAGAAGAAGGCACAAAATTGCTTTAGGAGTAAAATTGTGCAAGAAATAAGAGAAGAACAAAAAGAAAGTAACTATCTAGTTCTACATGGAAAATGATAAAACTGAGTGATGCAGAGAAAGCTACAGTATTCCACTACTTATGAGCATCACTTAAAAATAATAATAACAGAAATTAAAAATCAGGTGAAGTCTGAATTAGATAAATAACACACTCAGTATCATTTCAGAAGAGAGGAGTCCAGTCAAGAGTTCAAAAAGAAAAGATTAAATCCTTGCTTTCCACTCCATAGCTTTGGCAAAATTCTTGACTACAAAACATTCCATCTATGGTAATTTTGAACAGAAATAAAACTGAGGCCAATGAGAACAAATGATTGTGTTGCCACAGCACACTGCTTCCTCAATAGCAATACTGTGGGCTATAGATGACCAAAATTAAGATATTTTTGATAAGATAGTTGTGCTAAACTCAGCAGGTCCTAATGTGTCTCTGGAGAGCACTTCAGGATGGCCTTGGGGCAGTCTCTGAGACAGTGACCTTGTCAGGGAGAGGATAAGGTAGGGAAAGTCCCAGGAGACTGCAGAAAGGCAAGCAGTATACCCGTCCTTAAATATGTGATCATGGTAAACCTCAGAAATTATAGATTGGTGGAATTTAAAACCTTTGAGAATTTTTTTAAAAAGTGTTGGAAATAATGGACAGGTTGACCTAGAAGTCAGTAAAGTGACTAAAGCAGCCAATATTGAAGAATACCAGAAATGGACCATACAAGTAGAATTTTTAAAAAAAAATTAGTATATTAACTGGTCTAACTGGCATGATGGAAGGCACAGGTTGGATACATTTCAATTTAAAAAGATTTATGCATTATCCCCATATTCAAGATAAAGAATTATGTTTTACACTTAATCTCTATCAGGTGCATTTGTAATTTACCACAAACCAGCTTGGGTTGGGGTGTGTGTGTGCACGGGAGGTCACCGGATAATCTGTTTTACCTAAGTCCCAGTCAATGTTGTCAACTACTGGGTTGGAAAAAAGAATTTTTGGAAAAAAAAATTTTGGAAAAAAGAATTCACATATAAAATTTAAGTATGACACTCAAAAAAAAAAATCAAGTAAAAGGATAGAAGCTTTCAGGAGACAAAAAGAAAAAGGAAATTTCCTCAGCAAATAACAATTTGAAATTAAGTACAAAGAATGTGTACTTACACCTTTGTACTGTTAGCAGTATAGCAGTATAGATACTTGTAACAGCTCACAAAGAAAACAAAAATCAACACAGTGTCATTGTAAAAAAAGGTGAATCTTCCCCTAAATATGTTAAGCATGTTGAATGTCAGATATGAGGGAGCTGTTCTATCTGATGTAGCCAGGGATGCCAGCGATGCAGCTGCTTAAACACCACATCCAGCACTGGACTTTCACAAATGCAGCATGGAGATAACTGAAAGAACAGCAGCAAACAAAAGCTTAGAAAACACACAAAGAAAGGCTGGTGGGAGAGGAAGTTGAGTCTCTAGAAAAGCCTGATGAGCAACCTGGAAGGAAAGACTTCAGCCATAAAGGGGACTGGCAAGGGGATAGAAATCCCTTGTTTTACATGTCCCTACGGAGAGATTAAGGTGGTATGTTCAGCAGAGAAGACAAAGGAAGGGTAGAGGGGGAAAAATATCAATTCTTGGTAATTTGTGCATGGTCCTTTTGAGAGGCCCTGGTGACAAAGCTGTCCACAGACTCTTCGTCACTGGATACAGATGTCTGTTGAAAATTGTGTTTTCATGTCCTCCTGTGTTGATCTGCCTCAGTGTGGTGATCTTGGTATTTTTTGTTTTGTTTGGGTGTTTTTTAGATATAGATACCTCATCATAGACAGGTATGTGAAGCACACTGCACCCCAAGGCCTTCAGTCTTTTACAACTGGAACAAGGTTTCAGCTGTTCCCTTTCCTTCGTGCCTCTGATTCTCCTCCCCTGCACCTCAGCAGGAGATGGCAGGGGAACTGTTGGTCGCCTGCTCTCTGTCCTTGTTTGATGTCTTGGGGACAGCTTGGAAGGAGCCTTTCATCCTGAAACTTTATGATTCCTGGTATAAGTCTGCTATGAAATCAAACTAACAAGAACTGTGCAATTCCCTCAATGGATGACTGACCATGCCCCACAGTGCACATCCACCTTTTTGCCACCTTGTTTGTGTGTGGGGGTACAACGTGTGTTATTCAATTTTGTCCCAGAAAAAGGAGTATTATATATTATCAACATTTCCCACCAGAACATTGAAGTTTCCTCAGGATGCTTTCTCCTCATGCTGTGACCCTCCTTAGTCCTTGTGATCTCATGTTTTTTCCTGTGAAAGAAAAAATACACTGACTGTTTGAAACTACATCCAGTGTCAGTGGTCTGTGAAAGTCTGGATGCCCTTGAGTTGCAGTTACCGACACCTTATCTGCTGGCTATTTGCTCTTACACCTTCATGAGTACATGGATTATGGCTGCAAACTTGTGAAAATACTTCTGTAAGTTACTTGGCTAGTGCTTTGTACTTTTGCAGATGCAATTTCCTTCAGTCTTATTATCATTAAGCTTTTATATTATGCATGTATGTCTGTGTGTGTGTACTTGTCCGGTTTTTCCTGCCTCGTTATTTCAGTTTATTAATAATTCAGGCTTTTCAAACTGTCTTGTACTGGATAAATCCCTCCCCCTTTATTTGAAGATGATAAATTAAGCTATTTAAAGAATGACTCATTACAAGTATATATCCTGTTGGTGCCACCACCCTCCTACACATAATAATTATTGAAGTTTGCGATGTGACGCACAGTCAGCACTTTCAGAGCAGGGTATCAGTGCTGGTGGCTGCAGTGCCTGAATACCTTACTGGCACTGGTTACCCATGGCAACTAAAATGATCTATTTGTGGTGATAATGGCCTGTTGTTCTGTTTGATAGTTTTGCTGTATTCTTTCCTGTTTCGATTGCAATAGAAATCTATAGATTTAAAAAATCATTTTGAAAAACAGAACAGTGAACAAAATTTTACTCTTGGTGTTTGTGCAAATATGAAATAATGGAAATATAACATCATCTAATTGAAGATTTTATGTCTGTAACAACCCCCCTTGGGTCTAAAGTAATGAAATTAAATCGTTGTACCTTGTCTATATGTGTATTTTTTTATTGTTTGCTAGTAAACACTTACCCTGGAGGTTTTGTCAAGTGTAAGAAAGTGGGAGAGCACATCATGATTTCTGTTTCCCATGTGTCCATTATTTGCAGATCTTTATGATTTTGTATTGTTATTAATAGTATTTTAAGCAAATTATCCCAAAGGTAAGGAGGATTATCACTTGTTTTCTAATTGGTTAATACAAACTTACTTGTATATAACACACAATTTGATTTGTAAGCTAATGAACATTTTCTCTGCTACAAGCAGTTGATAATTGGCAAGTATTTTTAATTGGCAATACTGAACTGCAAATATTTTGGATTGTTCAATCAAACTCAGTGTAACCATGATGTCTTTTGGCAGCTTTTTTATACCATAGAACACTTAAGACCAGAATCTCTCTCTCTCAGCTGTTAGATATCCAATAATGGAAAAGAAAGTAGAAATACCAGAATGGCCTTCCTTTTACATCACTAGTTAACTGCAAGAGCATGAAAGCTGGGCAGGACACTGCCTTTTGGACAGGAGCACCACACTGTCCCTCCATCTCTGGGTGACTGTGCCAGCTGGTGCTGACCCTGCCTGGAAAGGACCCCCATCTTCTCTTCTCTGAAGGTCTCTTAGAATGGCAAAAAGACATTTTGTCCCCTTCAGCACCTTACTTCTGTAAAAGATTCTTATTAGTCATATTGAAGATCTAAAGCCACTTTTCTCAGAGCGGCAAAAGTCAGAGATTTTAGACATATCTGCCTTTGTTTGGAAACTGTGCTGCCATCCCATTACCTGCTGATGCAGCCTGAGGTTATTTCTAAGAGTAAAAATTTCCTTTGCATCCAACCTATGCACCACCCATCCCTATATCTTGGGAATCAAGTGGGATTGCTTATACAGTCAGATAAAAACTTTCCTGCGTGTTTAGGATGTGCAGCTGTGAATGTGTTATTCATTTTGCCTATTGAGGGTCACAGAGCCTAGAGGGAAACTTAAGGATTTTTCTTGTCCATTTTATTGACAGTATCTCCTTTGAATCAAGGATATAAACCCTGATGCCCTTAAACTGCGAAGTTTTAGGTAAGAAAATGGGACTTAATCCAATACTGATCTAAATAAGATCCTCACAATTTGGCTCTATGGCAGAGAAGCTGTTTTCTGTTGATTGCAATTAGGATTGTGGGTTATGATTAGACAGTATTATTTTCTAGCTAGGTTCACCAACGTTTCCAATATACCAAACATCCACAGTCCTAAGAAATTTAATTTATCCTTTCACAAGACAGCAATGTAAAATTCAAGAAGCCTACATACTATTATCCTTGAAATAAAAGATATTCTCAGCGTTATTTTTAGTTGGGTGTCCCAGAGAAACCAGATGTTCCCAGGGAGATAGGAAGCACAAGACGCATCTTCAAGATGGCTGGGTAAAATTCTATGAGGTGAAAGTGTGGGTTTCCTTTTTTTTGGGGAAGGGAACAAAGGGTGATTTTAGCCATGGTATGCCTATATTCATGCAATTTCAAGACTAGCCTTTCCTCACACATAAAATTACATCTTTTACTGAATTTACTTTTTTTTAAGGCTTTAATTATTTAGTGTTGTAGGAAACTGGAAAATCAGTTTCTCTGTCAGTTGTTTCCACCTTGATAAATAAAATGTACCTTAGTTGTAGAGAATCCTGTGTTATCTAAACTCATGGAAAACACCACTATTCTGATTTACTACCATTTTACACCAATCTTCTTCTCTCTTTGCACTAGCATGATCAATAGCCTGAAGTGTACAAGAAAAACCTTATTATAGTAGGCTCTATCCTACCCATTTTAAACCCAGTGCAATGGTAATTTGATTATGCTGAGGCTGAGATCAATCTAATCTCTGCTGCAGAACACAGATCATCAATTTTGATTTCACTGACCAAGCATCTTCTCTACTGGAAAGCTTTATGAATGATGGACCACATCAATGAGTGCTTACTCTGAGAATTGCTCCATATGTTGTAGCAGAGGGATGATTCACCTCATTCATTCAAGGACTGCTTGAGTGAAGGGAAAGATTGCTAAGACGGTTGGTCATATATCAGAGTGATTTCGTATATTGTGATTTGCAGACTCACAGGGTGTGGTATTTCTGTGTGCTGGGTATCCCAGTGAAACAGGATGTGGTCACTAATGCACAAATCTTTGGGGGAAACTGGCAGCACCGTACAGACTCTGGGGAATGCAGATTTTAGTGTCACCCTTATACGTTGAAATTCTTAAGAAAGAAGATTTCTAAAGAAAGCAGCTTTGCAGAAAAAGCCCCATGAGCCCTGGTTATCAGCAAACGGTGCAGGAATCAGCAGGACGACTTTGCAGCAAGGGCAGCCATCTACGTCCTGGTCTGTGTCAGGGTAGAGAAAAATGTAGCCAGCAGCTCCAGAGCAGTGATCCTGCCCTGCTGTTTGGCACATGTGAGACCACATTCTGATATTTCGTCCTTTCTGCAGCTCCTCAAGAAGAGGAGCCATACTGTGTCAATTCCAGTGACAGACCATCAAGCTGGAACAAAGAGCACAAGGAACAGCTGAGGGAATGGGGTTTGTTTAGTCTTAAGAAGACATGGCCAAGGGGCATCCTTTTGCCCTCTGCAACAATCTATTAGTAGCATGTAGGAAGGACAGAGGCAGAGGTGCAGACTGGAAGAAGAGAGGCAGCAGTTACCAGCTAGGATACAGGAAACTCCAACCAGATAGAATGGAAAATTAAGATGAGGGTAGTCAAATATTGGAGCAGGTCACCCAGAGAGGCTGTGGGAACTCCATCCTTGGAGGTAATCCCACCTTAGGCATATGGGGCCCTAAGCACCCTGCTGTGCTGAACTTGGTGGGAACAAGAGATGAGAGTGGGGATCCCCCCAGGGTTCTTTGCTCCCAGCCTGTGCAATGCTGTCGTTGTCACATACATTGTTGTGTTTTGTTGCAGTGATAATGAATTCTTTTTGCATCACAAAAATTAAACACAGCTCAGGGCCTTTCACAAGGCTGTGTAACACCGTCCCCCATGCTGACCCCGTTATATTTTCCATCCTTTCAGCTATTTGCATATCTTAGTCCACATCTGCACCAGGTAACTAAGCACTTGCAGGCCGTGCTCTGTCCCTGAGCCCAGCTGCTGTACTCAGCAGCCACACTAACATCTCTTAGCCTCCAGAACTGGCTGATGCCACCTATACTTTTGTATAGCCACCTTTGTCAACTTTTGGCCTGTGCTGGCTCCTGACTCATGCCTGGGAGTTGTTTGGCTGAATGCAAGTTGGCCTCTGCCAGAACTGTGCAAGGGTCAAGAGAACAACAGCAGAAATTACAATTTCCCATCACCTGTGTCAGAAACAGCGTCAATTTTAAAAAACTTTACTTCTTTAGGTTGGTGTGCAAAGGACGATGAGGTCTTTATTTTACTGCTTGAAAGAGAGAGACATCTACTGTAAACAATGATCAGGAAAAAAAGAAGCTCACCCACCACACAAAACTGACACGGGCATCCCTGGTAATGGCTTGTGTGTATGTGGTTTTGTTTTTTTCAACCAAAGAGATGCACATTGGTAAGAGAGTCTCTGCAAATATTTTCATTTCAGATTTTTTATTTATCTTGATTCTCCTTTTATTATTATTTGCTCCCTGATTTATTCTACCTATAGAATACTGCTTGAATCAGGAGCATGGTATTTACAACATCCAAGTTATGTGATTATTCAGGTTGTTCAAAATACACAGAAAGTGACTTACAGAGAGACACCTGTAGACTAAATGAGATATACAAAAGGTTATTTCAATGTCTCTCGTATGCACAGTTGTCACTGTATTGCACAAAAGTGAATTCTAGGGGAAAAAATATGGAAAATTGTTACTCTGACACTACTATGTTTTCACATAGCTGGTAAACTGACAGAGAAATGGTAAAGAAGGAAATATAGCAAAGCTCATCATGTTTTGGGAGACATTATTAAATTAAGTTGCAACTTGAGCAATAATTAATTAATGCAATGAGGAAGATATAGGGTGGAGATCTCAAAACAACCCAGCATCACCCTGACTTTGTTCCAATTGAAGTCAAATTGATTTGCTTCCAGTGGCGTCAATGGGAGCAGAGCTAGATCAGTACTGAGTATTTCTGACAACCCCGTCTCTAATATGTGCTGACCAAAATTGTCAGGAATCATTTGTGGTTTCAGGTGTCCAGAATAAGGCTCCATAATAAAGTCCATCTTCTGGGACAGGTGATCAACCTGGAGATTACCATGTTCAGTATAAATCCATAGCCAAAAGTCCCAAATCAAATTTGAACAGTTTAACCTTAGCAAACTATTTGCTATGGTATTGCCCAGTCTCTGAGATAAACTGAAGTTGCATCTGTGTTCAGTTCAAGGAACTGAAGTGCTTTGATTTTCAATAACCTTCAACAACGTATTTTGTTTCAATCTTTCATTTCTTTCACGGAATATTACAATTTCTACAGAAATTGCTTTTTCTTTTGAAGCGATTTTTCTCAGAAAAACTCCCAAGCAACTCTATTAATTAGACATGCTTAATCACACCAAGGAATATCAACATGTATTGCAAATGCCCTTGAAGTCCACATGGAGAGTAAGTTATTTTTAAAGCAAGTAAATGTTTTGCTCCTTTCATTGCAGTGACATTCAACATATACCAGATAGTCGCCAACTTCAGGGGCTGATATGATTCCTTCCCTGCATCTTATCCAGTCATAGAAGATCTTCTCTTCCCAGTTTTTTTCAGATTTACTCTTTCAGTTTTTAGCTAGACTTTGCACTTCATTTTCAGTCAGTGTAAATGGGCTAATCCAACCCTGGCCTCTTCTGCGTAAAATATGTTGGGTTTTGTTCTCATTTGGAACTTGTACTCTAGCACAGTGTCCCACTGATTCTCCTGGCAGTCACAGGAATAGATACACAAATGAAGCAAGGTGCACAGCACAATACTTCATGCAGGCTTTGGAAGAAGCTATACACACCAGCACTTACATCCCTTGAGAAGGTACAGAAAAACCTCTGCTTCAGTCCATCTCCTGTTACAAAGAAAGATCCATGAAAAAATTAACCTTCATGCCATAACCATGGAATAATGATTATGTTAAACAGTAGATGTCCACTCTACGTCGTCCTCTCATGTGAGGGACAAGTGTCAAATGCAGAATTGCATTTGCAGTGGGGGATATTCCATTGTCCTTGCCAATCTAGCAATCAAACATGGAAGGTTTTGTCCCACCTAATGGATTTGTTAACCTTATGGTTAAGTGTGTTTCAACTTTGTTCTTACTTGGATAAGAAAACAAGCTACTGATATGACAACATGTTTCCTAGCCCCGTGACACTTCTAAATGCAAGTCAAACAACGTGTATTATAGGTGCAAGATTGATAAGATTCTCTCTGGATATTTTTGTGGCTCTTATAGGGCCCCACAAAAAGGGTTTTGATCTTTCCAAAATGCAGCTTTATCTACAAAGCATGTAGCAGCTCAAACAGCAGAGGGTGCTTTGTAAGCAAATACAAAACACTTGATCTAAAATTATTGCTGTAGATAGATCCTGCAGCTGTGCGGATGCTTTACTACCAGTTCTATTCATGAAGTGGCAGATTCAATGGCTCACTGCTTATTAGAATTGTTTCAGACACTTTAGTAAATCTCCTGTGAAAACCACCTCCAAAATTCTACATGCAAGGGATGAAATTCTACATATGCAGGATAGCTCCATGTTTTTAAATAAGGTGAACAATATGCTATGAAATAATGCATTATTCATAGATGCATACTGTTTTAAGAGCTTAATAAAGAATTTGATTAATAGTCCAGGCACGTGCCCTGTATATTTATACCCTGGTATGCATACAAATGTAATGTATAGCATTGGATACTTGTAATATCCTCTTGTCTTTTACGCTTTTTAAGCACTTGCGATGCAGAGCAGTTGAGTTAAGTGGCAAAACAAAGCCAAGCACAGCAAATTGTTATCAATTTGCAAAGTGGGTGGTTGGTCATCCTTCACAGAGAGCTCTATTTCATACAATCAAAGACTCCATATCCTGAGTTGGAAGGGACCCTCGGGGATCATTGAAGTGTGACTCCTGGCCTTGCACAGGACAGCCCCAAGAATCACATCGTGTGCCCAAGAGTGTTGATTTGGGATCTGCCAAAAAAATGAAAAGCATTTTCCCCTCCTTAACATTGCACAGTCTGTTTCCATTGTATTTCACTTCCAACAAGGGACAGGGAAGTTCAGCGCTAAGCAATGAAAAGAATGGCAATGTTTTCAGTCATGGAGGAAAACAGGTGGGAAAAGAAAGACAGTGAGGGAATCATCAGAGCTTCGGTGATGACATTTATCAAAAATTTGCATTTTGAATTTTGTAATTTTGGAACTATGAAGACTTTCACCAGCTGATGATCTCATCCAGAGAGCTTTGGAAGGAAAAGTGGAAGAAAGTCGTATTTGGTGCCATCTATTTCACCTTGTTATAGTGACAGAAGTGAGGGATGGTAAGTTGAGTAAAGAGTTAGAATGAAAAGAAAAACAGAAGACATCAAAGACATGAAGAAGCCTGTTTCAGAAGTATCACTGCAGAACTGAATCTCACAAGTAGAAAAGATTGGAATAGGAAAGAGGAACAAAGGTGTGGCAGCAGAATTACTATTTGGAAGAGCCCTTTGAAGACATCAACAATCAGATTCACTCAGCATATCATTGGGGGAAAATTAGTTACTGAAAGCACTCCACAGAGTACAGAGAATCCCAAGATATGACTTCTCTCACATGCAAACTTTTTAAACTAAAGACTTCACTTGTAATTTCACATTTTGATTTCTTTTCTTTTACATTTTGGCTTGCAAGACCCTTTATTGAATGATCCTTCCTTCCTTCTTCATTTTCTGCAACTGGATTTTCATTGGGATGCAGCTTCTGTGTACACATGCCATGACTACATCAAGACCCCTTAGTTCTAGGACAAGTTCAGGGCTAGAATGGACCATATGGATCATCATTTGTTTAACTTCTGTCAGGAATACATCCTCAGCATTGCAGGCCTGAATTTTCAAATGCCTCACATTTTTTCAGAAGTGATAATAAACATCTTCAACTTCTTAACTTCAGGTATTCCATTTGCTACTTTTCTTCATGAATAAAATTTTGCTATATCTTTGAAGTGTGAGCTTGCCATTTTTTTCTCAGTCATCTATTGCCAGAAAACTCTTCTAATTAGGTCCTCGTAAGACACAATGAAGCCACTTTTAAAAATATATATGTTAAAATAAGGGAGGCAATAGCTCTAACTCTTCCATGGTAGACATCTTTCATATATACATAAAGATTTATAACTCTTTTTGATTCTTTCTGCTTAAGCATAAGTTTTGAGAAGTTGATGACTCACTAGCTCCAGTATTGTACCAATACCATTTCCTTGCTATTTTTATTTCCTGGTAATAAGGTGTCTTCTGCATTGGACTCCAGAGGACATGAGTAATGGGAAAGCAGAAGCAGTAGAAAGTGGTTGCTGTTATAAACAGAAATAGAAGTCAATACATAGATTTGTCCTGTCAATAGACAGGGCTACAAGGTGATACACAGCACAGCCACATTAGAGATGAACACTGAGTACAAAAACTTGGGAAAGTTTCAAATTGGGAGAGTAAATCCAGACTAAAATGAGAGGGAGGATCGAGCATTGAGCCTATATTGTGGTGGTGGAAGGGCATAATCATAGATACCGTGAGTAAAAAAAGAGACATTACGGCAGGAGGGTTGAAACTGTATGATCCTTAAGGTCCCTTCCAACCAGTCCATTCTGTGATTGTATGATCCTATTACCACAGTAAAAGGTCACTACAGCTGTCAAAAATACTGTGATTGAGGAGGAGGAGGAACGACAAGGAAAAGAAAAGTTAGGGAATGAGTGATGACACAAATCGTAAAGGGAGGGGGGAAGCAGTGGGAGACAAAGAGGAAGAAGCTTGTTATGGCAGGAGTCACCAGATGGCATTGTTACACATAGTCTTAATGGTTATTTTCCTTGGCATGTAAGCAAGTTTTTGTTTCAGGAAAAATATCTAGTGTTTTAACTCTTAGAAATGTCTACAGAGGAGTCATAACAAGCAACTGAACAAGAGACAGTGTCAGAGATGGAAACTCTGAAGGAACTAGACAAGAAGGCTTGATTTTAACGTAAAAACAAATTAACATTACTAGCTTGTCATGTTGACTTTGTTGATCCGTGACTGATGTGTAGACAAAAGAACTGAGCGAGAACTACAAGCAAATCCAACTTTTTTTTTTTTTTAAAGCTGTGAGATAATCTCTAAGGCCCTGACAGTTCCTATCCTTCAGTAGAAAAGCAATCTGATGATATCAGGAAGGACGTAAGGTCTGAAGACAAGAATCAAGTAAATAGAGGAAAGGATTATGAAGTGGAAAAATAGAAACATTGGAAAAGAACGGGGAAAACATTAGATACAATCAATGGGTAGTGAAGCATATCTGCAAGTCAAGGCAGTCAATAGAACACCAAATACAGCACAACGAAAATGGCCCAAAATAACATGTAGAAGTGATAAGTAGCCAAAATGGTGTAGGTATAACATTAGACTGGATTTTTTGCAGTCTGTTTTAAAAATGCTAGCATGCTTAAATTACATGAACTGCACTAGAAATGATGATTTATGGAGTAGAGCATTGTTGGGGCTGGGAAAGACTTTGGAGTAGAGGGTGCAATAATATCTGCAACACACACTAATTGTATTGCTGCTGGGTGGCAACAATTGGCTTCTATCATACAACACAAAACTATTACATTCAATAACATTTCTGTCTGGTGTTCAAGACTAATTCAATGCTTCTTCCTTTCCCAGTTCTTGGGCATTACTCCAGTGTTAGGTTTGAATTCTCTAAATAAAAAAACCCAAAACAAACAAACGGCTTTTGAACGACTGTCCTCTTGCCAGAGAGCAAAATCCCTAATGAAGTCCAAGAGATGGTCTCTGAGGCACACTGCTTACTATTCAAAAGGAAGCTGGGGAGAGAAGATGTAAACAAGTGCATTCCTGCTCTTTGCTGGGTGGACCATGCACAGCATGTTCATTTCTCCTTCCCGTGGCCTGACCTTTATAACTCAAATGGCAAAACAAAAGCCTAGGATTTCTTCATGGTCTTGAATGCTCACGGAGCTTCCCAGAGAAGCTTGTCTGTCACAGCCTAATGCTTTCTTGCAGAAAGGACACTTCAAACCCCTTTACATTCTTCTACAACAAAAATAAATTCCACTTTATTGTATATGGTAATAAAAAGCCATCTAGGTGAAATTCTGGACTCCCTGGAATCAGACCTCTGACCTCCTTTTTCCTCAGTGGTCAGCCTCTGCTCTGAGCTCGAGCTGCAGCACTGAATTATTCCAGGTGGAAAAAAAAGCAAATAAAGTGGGAACCAAAAGGGTGATTCCTAGCAAGGCTAAGTCAGCTAAGCTCTACAGGTAGCTGGGTGGCAGCTTTCCAGGATGATGTCCTGAAGCAGACTGTGCAGTATGTGTACAGCTAGTTCCAGGAAAGAGGCTTGTGTTCCCTCAGTAGCACTTGCTCTCCCACCATAGTCTCACTGATAGGGGACTTTCAGCCCACTAAGGCTCAAATCACTCTTACCTTAAAGATTTCAACCTAAAAACACTGAACAGCAGTGGAAAAAAAAAAAAAAAATTAGCAAGTAGCTGGTAGTTGAAAAGGGGACTAAAAAAAGGAAGAAAAGATACATTATAGAGAGTTTGGGATATTGAAGATAACGAGCCTTTGGAAGATGGAAACGAGCTTGATCAGGAGAGGAGAACCATGCAGATTCCCATGACTGCTCTTAGGTAACATGGGCTACCTTTGCTCTGGTCCCAGACTGCTCTGCCTCTCAACTTCTCCTGTTCAAAGGAGGGCTCTTCTGTGTTCAGCTAGATCTTACAACCACCTCCTCACCTCTTTCCTGTCCTCAGTCCTCTTCCACTCATCGCATAAAGAACTTTGTAGGAACATACTCAACCACTAAGAAATCCCAGACCCAACCCAGAGTAATCTTATCAGGTTTCAGAGACAGCTATTCAGCTGTGCCTAGACCTCCTTCCCACTCTACCCTGGGAGCCCTTCCAGAACTACCTGCTCTTTGAAGGGCCACGTTTTTAAATAGCATTAGCTATTTTCAGCTAATCAGGGCCTGCTCTACTTAAAAGCATATTACACCTGCTGGTATTTAAAGTAAATTTAAAAAAGGAAACAAAGCACTAATACATGCCTCTGCCCATCTGTTCTCACATCGACATGGACTCATGGACCGTTTAGTTTCTCTTTTTAATGAAACAAATAAGAAGCTATCTTGTTAACACAGAAGACTTAAAGGAACTATATCATACTTGAAGGATCTCTTTTAATGGAAAACATTTTAACACTATAATAAACTGGTCCTTCAGCAAAATTTTTGAGCAGCTGTTTATATTTCTCTACTAGCACTTTTCTAGGTCTGGATTCCATGTCTTCATATTTTTGCTCTATTTGGTTTAGCTGATCCCAGTTACATAATTGTTCTCTTTAGTCAATAAACTTAAAGGTCAGTATACCATAATATCAAAATCAGGATTATATTGTGTGAAGGGGCAACATAACCAACAAATGTGTTCTGTATTTGACTTGTTCCTCCCCACAGCCTATCTGTGACTGTTCTGTGACTTGCATCTCATTGATACAAGCCAGAAGAGTGGCATCTGTGCCACCACTCAGATTTAATGCTTTAGATGTCATTAGTTCCCAAGAAAGGAGTTTTTCAGTTTATGGAAAACTGGAGAAACATGGTATGTAAAAAATACAAGGGGAAAAACAAGGAATAATGGTTGCTAGGAAATTCAGTGTAGTCAACAGGTATGATCATGTTCTTCCAGCCCTCAAAAATGTGCTTGGATGAAGTACTGGATCACTTCCAATCTAAAGTAATAGTAGCAAGGTAGTACAGGTATACACCTTCTGTACGTTGTAGAGACCACTTCCAGTGTGTATGGCCCAGGATGGTCAAGTACAAAAAGGATTTTGTTTCCAAAAATAAAAATACCAACTGTATATTTTTAAAGTATAACAAGGAAAACTCCCAAGAAGCTCCCCAGGAGCACAAGAAATTCTCAAATCCTTTAGGCAAATGATACAATTTCAAAAATTTGCAAACCAGAATGCTCTGTATGTATTTTAGAATCTTGACCCAAAAGGAAAAGTATCAGGGTATGAGTAGTTTCCAGTTTTTGAAAAGGATCAATGCCCTATCACTTGCATTTTTGCAGATGAAAATATATGTTGACTTATGAAAAGGGGGTACCTACTGCTTTAAATAACATGTTGCTACTTAACTTATGCTATTCTCTTCTAGTAAACTGCAAATTTTGTCTCAGTTCTCTTTAATTTTGGCACATGTCTTTCACTCTTCCTAGTGTGCACTGGAATTTGTCTCTGTGTTTCAAAGCTTTTCAGTATTAAGAAATGAAGCAGATTAGAGTGGCTACATTAATGAAATTACAGTTCTAGATATATTACTACAATTTATTCATTTGCCACTGAAATTTTAGAGATGGCCATGAGCAAACATGAGCATAGGAAGATGAGCCATTAAAGACAGAAAGAAAGCAGTTCTTGAACAGACAGAATTCAAACACCGTCATTGCTACTTACTTACTTTTTTAAGTAAAAATACCAGAACCATTTTTCCACAGGTAAAGTACTATTCATCTTGCAGCGTACATACAACACAGTCACATTATGGTCTCCAAATCAATGCTGTTAATCTAGTTTAACATCACACTTCTTATCTTTCATGAACTGAAGAGTTTTCCTGTGACTTTGTTCACAGAAGGCAACATTCCAAACCCACTCAATTCTGCATGTATTAAGGACAAGCTCCTAGAAATGAAATCCTGTTTTAACCTCTTACATGAGGGGACAGAATAATGGTTTTTCCACAAAGGGGACAGAGTTTTGGTTGAGTATGATATCCAAGGGCTTGACTTAAAGCTGAGACCAATCATCTGATGGTAGGTCTATTTTTTTATTTGTTTTGGTGTGCAACTTAATGTATTTTCTTAGGCTTACGATTTGAAATCTATAATGCATTGTCTGTCTGTGAAATTTTTAATGAGTCAGCCCCAGATCATAGCTCTTGTTTTTGTTCTCCCTTATCAGGAGAGAGATGGAGTCCATGGAGAGAGATGATGACAATAAACTCTCTAGAACATACCAAGTTGGGTGATTCAGCAGAGTGTCTCCACACACTGTAATTAAAAGGCAGGCAGACACACATTTTCAATAATGTGAAGGAAAGTGTTTTCTAATTGCTGGGTTTTTTCCAACTGAAATACACTTGTTTAACCTATAGTGTAATCCATCCCTTCCTACCATTATGTGTCATCAGTGACTCCGAAGTTTTATTCAAACTCTGTGCTACACTCCCCCAAACATTTCACACAAGGAAGATTTAAAGTGTTGTGCTCACATTTTGCAAAATTGTCTCAGGCAGTCTGTACAGGCACTTTCAATATCTTTACTGAAAATTCAGAAAGAACGGACAAGTCCATTTGAAATCAGGGTTGAGAACATTTAATGATTATAGATGAAAACCATGCTATCATCAGGTCCTGTGTGGAGTATATGCATCTATTTACACCTCTCTCTGTAGGCGGAGCGGTTTGTTCTCACATATCCTTGCAATGATACATTTACATACAGAGCCTACTCACAGTCCATATCAACTCTGAAGCATTTGGCACCATGTTGCATTCTATTTAGTGTTAACGCTTATGTTAAGAAAGGATATACCAGGAATACAGAACAGCAGTGTAAAAGCACTGCTTTCTTTAACTTTCTCTCCCTTTCTAGCTTGCTGTCACCATGTTATTCTGTGCAACACATCACTAATTCATATTAAATTCTAACTTTTCTTTCTGTATGGCTTAATCTATTTTTTTAGCTCTCTTGATTTTATTTTGATGGTTCCAAATGATCCAGTTGCCGTTTAGTCTTGGGAGATGTCATTACTGTATGAAGAGGAATTTTTTTTTTTTTTTTTTCACTAGTTTTTGTACAGATGAATACATTTAGGTTTTGGCTCAATCTAATGTTCCAGAGGAACACTTTTCATGACCTTTGCTGAAGCAGTTATGTTGGCTAAATTAACTGAAGTACCCTTCTACTGCTGCTGATTCAGGGGATCTTGAATTTTCAACTACTTTTCAGCAAAGACCTAGGACACAGTTGCTAGACTGAGATTAGGACCTGAAATTAAATCAAAAAATAGCAATCTGCACAAAGAAAAGTATATAATTTTAGAGATTTTTTTTACCTCACTAGTATAAAATAAACATCCCTTTTAAACAAAGAGACTCTTTTGGCTGGAACTTAAAACATGTAGAATAGCCATATATAGTTAAAAAAGGAAAAGGTTGAAGAGTTATCCAAGGAGGAGAAGAATTCAGTACTGGCATTTTAACCAGTTTTGAATATGCATTGATAACACTTAGGTTTCAACAACAGCCTAACAGAGACTCCTCTCCTGTTTATTTTTTTTTTTTAATACTTAGTGTTAGAGATTATTTTACTGATGAAATCATGATGGAGCTTAAAGTCTTAAAAAACATTATTCTCATTCTTAAATATTTTTTTCTATGATCAGTGTTGACTGAATGAAGCCTGAGGTTGTAGAGGAGCTTGCACAGAAGAAAATTTTGCTGCAGCTTATTTTGTTCCTAACTAATCAGGGGGGTAAAAGAGCTCATTTGTATGATGACTCCACTTAGTGATGTTCAGGCTCAGGCTTTTATTGAAAGAGCCCCAGGCTGTGGAGCTCTAACAGGTAGATGAGATGAACAAACCTCTGCTAGGTTTCTGGTGCCTACTTAGTTTGCAGTCAGCAATAAATATTAAAGAGCATCCTGGAAGGTCACACAAACAGCCTCGGGCCATAGCTACAGTGGGGGTTTATTCTTTTATCTGTCACTGGTGATGTCCCATGGAGCTGCTGCACCAACACGGTCCTGAGGCTGGACAGTCAGCTCTGGGGTGTGAGCAAAGGTGGCTCACACTGGCCAAAGGGGCAAAGGGGCAAATCCCTGCTTGTATGGAATGGGTCTGTCAGCTCCCGGTGCCCACAAGAGCCAAATGACAGCCCCCAGTACAAACATGGACAGACACTCAAATGGGATCACTCTTCCTGCCTCTTGAGTCCTAGTCTTCTCTGCACACCTTTAAAGTGTCTAATGCTGAAAGCAGGCTTGGTCCTGCTCCTAATGAAATCATATGTAATGTTGCCACTAACAGTGATAGGTGCAGGACCGGGCCTGTAGCTCACATGTATCACATTTCCTGAAATATTAGCTAGACCATGAGTTGCAGAATGCCACATGGTGTCCCTGCCAATCCCTGTCCCTTCAGGAGCTGTTCATGTGGAAAAGAAATCACCTTGGCACTCCTGATCTGCTTTAGCTTACCAAAGGGTAAGGGACTTCACAGACTTTAATTGAATGAAGTCTATAAATAATTGTAATTTTCTACAATAGGAGTTGAAAAGGTGGCTTGGAAAGGATTTTACTTTTATTTTGGAATTATACTTGCTTTCTTCCTGGCTTCTTTAAGAAGTGCACAGCACAAAAGCTGAAGTTTTCATTGTATTTTTAGATCATGATATTTGACAGCTCTTGGCCTTCTTTTATGTGCAGGGAAGGCTCTCCTGACTAGCTCACGGAATGAGCATTAGCTCCAACAATTTAACAGCTAAAACCTCAACATACCCACTTCCTTCCTTCCTCCAAACTACTGAAATAAAATAGATGTGAACAAGGGCACCAAAAGGTGAGGAAGTAAGAATTCTGACTGCTCCCCTTTTCATTCCCGAAGGCATTTGAAAGTACACCTCCCTAAACAGCCTTTTCTTCTAGCCCATGTGAGCAAGCTGGGTGGAGTAAACATGTCTGTGCAGTGATAAACCAAAGAGAGCCATGTATCATTTCATCCTGAGGGAAGGAGCATCTGGTGCATCACAGATTTGTCAGGAATTAGGTTGGGAGTCACAGTGCTATGTTTTTTAATCTTGTTTGATTTAAAACTGTGTTTTGTAATCAGCGTAATAGAAAGGCACCGCTGAGACACAGGGATTTGCTGTAGAGAAGAAAAACAATGGTACACACAGCGCTTTGATGTGTTTCTATTTGAATTAGAAAGTGGCACTTTAACAGCTCAGAGAGCTGCATACAAAATCTCAGCTTAACAATCACACTGTCCAGCACATGAACTTCTAGCAAAGCACTGTCAAAGTCAGACAGAAACAAACTCTGAGCAATTTAGAAGTGCAATAAAGGATTCCGTATGGAAAAAATCACAATAAACACAGATCATAATGACTGGCTACAGCTATCATTGTTGCCAAGCCTGTGAGTGGAAAGGAGCATTTAGTAATGAAAATGAAATGTTTAATAGAAGATATTTAATGAAAGAATGCCTATTCTTTAATTAGAGAGAGTAAAAGAGGATTAGGGCAAATACTACATATGACTTTAGTCTTTGTTTTTGTGTGATTTTTTTGAATCCTGGCTTATGAACACAGGCAGAATGATCATGGAGACCTTCCGTCTGTGAAACATAAACTGGGATTTATCACCCTAGAGGAACTGCCACTGTAGAAATGCCTGTTTCAACATTGTTAAAAGCTGAACATATTTGGCAGCAGAGTAAAGCATTAGGAATTCTTTAAAACCCATCTTTTGATCCAAACTTGTATTGTAAATAACACAGCAACAGCTGCAAAGGATTCTCATTTTCCACCATGAACTTGGTAGGCAGAGACTTTTCTTCCCATAAGTACATTTAAAACGTGCTGAGCTGATTCCATGAAACTTACACACATTTGTAAGACCAAATAAAAGCAAAATGTATGCTTATTATTGTTATTATTTCAGTGGATCGGCTCCTACACATATTACACTAGCAAATCCTTCTTTAGTAATAAAAGTTTTGCAAGAATTTAAGCTACAGAATCAAAACTGAGTGTACACTGAATGGCTCCTTTCTGCTGACAGTCAATTACACACCATCAGAATTCCATGGAAAACAAAATGTTTGGAGTTTTTCAAATTAAGTTTTAAGGGGTGAAGTTGGCCTAAAACTTGCCTCTCATGCCACACAAGCTCTGAGAAAGCAGACGGTCTGAAAAAAAGGGCTCATGGAAAGCTGTTTTAGGCTGCACCAGAGAGAAAGATCCAGAATTTGACTTAAGTGGAAAACCCAAGACCATACTCGCCGAGGTATGAGCCAGTGGTAAGTCCAGCTGTGGCCAGTTCTGTTTCTATCCGTGCTCACTCACATCCCTTTCTCCAAGTGCTAAGCAGCTCAATACTTAGCTCAGGACAGCCTACAGTGGTACATGACCTAAACAAACCCTTTTCTATCTCCTGAGGGATTGCTCTTTCCTCCTACCAGAGGCAGAGACTTAATTTTTCCTCAGCAGGTTATTCTTCAACTAAACAAGCAGAGGTCCTTTGCTTACAGAAGGAACTGAAATCCACACCTTTGCTTACTAGGGAAGAGCACTCAACGCCCACCTGCAGACTGCCATGGTGTGGGTGCGTGGCAGACACCTCTCTCCTCGTCAGTTTGATACTCCAGTGGGCCTGGATCCATTAAAGACAATTGAGTAAAGTTACTTTCTAGTGTGAAGACATTAACTTAGTTCTTATCACAAACATTTGAAATTGTTCTTTGAGCAAGGAGTACAACCCAGGCTGCTTCCACCTTCTAAGGAGCCCAGGCTATTGACCATGCACGTGGAAAAGCTGACTCCACTGAACACGAGAAAATAATTGTTTTTTCTCACCTAAGCTGACTTCCACCTTTTCTTACTCAGGATCTGGCAAAAATCAAGTTACTTCATGGTCCACTGAAACCTCTAGGAACTGACCATTTCACACATTAAACTTGCCTCTTTTCCTTTCCACAAGCCAACAGTCTTGCTTATAACTCATCTTTTTAATGATCAGGAACATCAAATTGCCTCATAAAGCACGAGGGTTTGGGGGGAACGCCCGCAGGAGTTCTCCTGGCAAGGCTGAGTGCTTCCCAAGCCCAGTAATGAAGACAGTCAGGTACAATAATATGCTGTAAAGGAAACGTGATTGCTTCTAAGAAAGTTTTGTCCTACTCTTGGTACCAGTCAGAGGTAAAATAGACTGGTTTTATTTCTGCAGAAATTCAAAGACTGCAAATACAGGGACAGTACTGGGTGTCAGCAGAGAATTGAGGGAAACTGTGAATCTAGAAACATATACAAGGAGAACTTTTATTTTCTTCTTTTATGAGACTCAGGGAACAAAGCAATTAACAAATATTTGGTATATTTAACACCAAAAAAAATAGATGTCTTATTTTCTCTTTGATCTGTCACAAAAACTTTGCCCTTCTTAAAATTGCTGATATACACATACCTAAATCTAATTCTGACTTCTGTAATTTTACCTTGAACTCTTACTCAATAAAGCAAATTTTCACCTGTTGTATCATTATTTTGTAGCACATATACCTTGCTAGCTGTATCTAGAGCAACACTAAGGTAGCTGGTGGATGGCTTGTTCATTAGCAGAAAGGTATTTTACATATATATGTATTGTTTTAGGCCCAGTCTGAGCATGTGAAGACCTATGTGGATCAAATGGGTCTCTAAAATGTAGATCTTGATAAACAAGTTCCGTGGAACACAAAAATTCTTTTTATCAAGAGCAAAGGCTGGACAAGATGCATTACCTGTTCTGGTTACTATCCATAAACAGAGCTGAAGCATACGCTAAAAACACTGGTGGATCCAGTCAGAGGAACTAGTATTATTTTTCCAACAATGTTGTTGACAGACTGCCATTTGAGAGCACTAGATGTAGATGTACAAAGAAGTAAACACAAGGAATATCCTATAATCCACTTACATGGGAGATTCCACACCACCTCTCCCTTGACCTTTCTGATTCTCAGATGGAGATCAGAGAGGTCACCCTTCACACTTCCAAGGTAAATTCAATGAGGTTGTGTGGGTTTTCACCTGATGGGGATTTGGCTCACTGAATACGAGACTAATGGCTTCAGAAAAAACTTCAGCCTTGGCAGCGATTGTGAATTCTGTTTCATGTTAGTTATGTATACCTCACACACTTAGCTCTAACTTACTGTAAATAGAATGAAGAGTGCTTTGTTGCTGAATAATTTATTACACATTAAATATGGCCCAAGGCAATGGAGTTTTCAAGTTCCACAAAGGCCTTATATATTTCCTGCTGTTATAATTATGCAAAGGAAATACTGACAGTCTGAATTATGAAATATAGATTATCCATTCAGCAACAGTTCAAAGATGTATTGTATGTGAGGGTGCTGAGCAAAGACAGGGGATTTCAAGCACCATGTGTACTCTTATGGTAGGTACAGTATCTGTTTAAACACCTCCTTGCTGTGTAGCAAAGCTCTAGGACATGAAGAGGCTCTCAGTTACCCAACAAACTGGCATGACTGACACTACTGACTCATATACCCTTTAAAGCCACATTTTCTTCTCTTTTCTTTGTTTCCTAGTTTCACTTTATCCTTCTTTTCATGCTTAATGAGACATAAAAATACCTTCACTGAACATCTTTCATCCAAGCAGCTCAAAGAATACCACATTAAGGCTTACAACACCTCTGTGAGGAAGGCAAGAGGTACCCAGAGATTTTTTTTCATGTCCTATAAGGTGTATGAATCTCTGAAGCAGAGGGTAGAAACTTCTGAGAAGCAATGTACCTCAAGATTACTCTTAAGCAGTGTTAGTACATTGATCTGGAAACGTGCTACTCAACAGGTCAAGAAAAAGACTCAATTTTTGTGCTTAAATTAGATGTGTAAATTTATTGAAGTTACAAGTTCTTAAAATGACAGGTGATTAAAAGTTTCACTTCTACACCTTGAAGAACCAAATATTTTAGGAAACAAGGATCAATGGATCCTTCAGTCCCAGTGAAATCTGAAGAAAATATAAGACAACGTGGATGGGTTTTCAGCTATGAACAAATTCTAAGAATACTTTGCAATTTTGCAATAACTTTCATCAGAGTTCAAAACGCATTATAAAAGTTACGAAGCACATTAGTTCTGTGTTAAAAGGGAGGATGTTATGTAAAAACAGATTATGTGATTTCCAAAGCTTGGCAAAATAAAGCCTGGCACAAACAGGAACACCTTGCTGGCTTCCTGGCTTCCAGTTCTAACGCTGGGTTATACTTTCTCTCGTATACTTTATAGAGAGAATTATGGACTCCCTTTTGAATCTAGGCAAAGATTTGCATTAATCTTAATGCTGGAAGCTCTGATCTAGGATTTATTCTGTATTTTTTAAAAAGTCATCTGGCCTGGGACGAAGACTTTGAACATTGTAAACATGTAGATTCAAAATACTTTGATTATTCAGGAGTGATTTTTTTGTGTGTTTATGTTTCTTGCTTTTGAAGTGGAAGACTTTCAGAAAACCCACACCTTTGCTAGGAAGTTTGCTAACTTTTCCAGATCTTCCCTAAATATCCCTGTCCCCACGGAATTATGAAAGTTTCCTATGATATATTCGAGTGATATATCATACTATCTACGGAGATGATGTATCCTAAGATTTATGTTATTTTAGAAGACAGAAAAGAAGTGGTTTGACAGTCAATGATATGCAACATTCTGATGCAAAACCTACCTGTGCTGAGTGACATTAATATCTGAATGTCAGATCAAATGCCCTTTGTTCTCTATGGGGCATGTACATAGCCTTAGTCATGAAGTCATGGAACTTCACCCTTGCTCTAACACCATATAAAAGGAAAACAGGCTGAGAAAGCAGTTCCAGCTTTTATAATGAGGGTAGGTTGGATTTAGTTTAGCTGATTCAGAAGTGCACTGCGGTCACTGGGAGGAGAGAGTGAGAACAGGCATTCTTGGCACCTGTGAAAAATAGCAAAACAAGTGTGGTTTGACTAAATGGCAGATTTAGGGAAGGGGGCTTGATTTGCCCCTACAGCCTCCCTGCTCTTCCTTGTTCTCAAGCATTAGGCTTGAGTATTTAATTATATTGATCATGTACAATTTTTTTTTTTTAATTTTGCAGAATCACTCCCTCTTTTAGTGGGTGGTACTCAGTAAACAAGGCAGCTGTTCAATATTCCTTTTTATCCACTTCATTCACTGTGTGTGGTCTCATGCCTTATTTACTTCACACAATCCCAAATCAGCCCTGGGTCTGGAATTATTCACCAAATAGTATGTGATTATGCAATTAAAGACTGTATCAAAACACACAAAAGGGTAGAATTAGGATCGCACACAGTTGAATTCAAGTTACTTGAATTCACTAAATTTTGTGCGCTTGATTTTTCCACCTTAGTAATCTTCTTTATGCAGTTTTTCTTTTTTTTTTTTTTTTTTTTTTTTTTTTTTTTTTTTTGGCTAATCTGAGGAAATATCTGCAGTGGACCTTTGTAAACCTCAGTTACTAGAACTGCAAAATTGTGGCTTTAGTTGTGAATGGCTTGCTGTGTGGAGCTAAAAAGTCTTAATTCTCAGCATATCCCCATAAGAGTCTCAGGATTTTCTCCTCCGGGTCATTGCTTGATGCAGCAGCATCATTCTTTCCTATGCCATTCTCCTAATGGAGCCTTCTGAGAAACAACCTCACCTTTGCTGAGGGAGTAAAAAAGGCTCATTGTAGATCTCACCCAGTATAACACTGTGCCTTACACAAGGAAAGCCACACGGGTCTGGAGAGAGATGACACATCCCCTTCAACAACCCCTGGCCAGATGGGGGTGCCTCAGTTGTGATGGCATCCCTGAGCACAAACTATGGCCTGTGCTTGTGGCTTACCAGTGTCACTCTTTCTCCCTGGCTCAGCAAACAAAGGGCATAAACTGACGCTCTATAATACCAGAGATAAAAGAACTATGCTGTCACCTACTTCATTTCCACTGTGGTTTTCACACATTTTCACCCTATTCCCATGTACAAGGGATTTTACTGTTAGCAAGGCTGTTTTTGCATGCTGCTTTTTTTCCCCCTTATTTAATCCAAGTCTAATTATACCCAAGTATATCTAATTATATCTCCTAATAGCAGGCTAAATAATTTCCAACCATTCTTGGCTTTTACCCTGTTCAAATATTTAAAACCAGGGCCAGAATCTCCTTTCATTTCTACTGTGCTATGTCAGTGAGTAAAATTTAGCTTAGACCAATGGAGCCACAGACTCACAGTAGGTGCAGTGTGGTGTGACAAGAGGGGAGCAGCTCATAGTCCAGGATAATCCTAGGATACAATCACTTTGGTAATTGAGGCCTAAATGGGTTCAATTTGGCAATTTTCCATAACCCAAATTTCTGAGGCTTTGTCGGGTCTGGGAGAGAGGAGGCGGAAGGAAGCAGGAGGATTAACTTATCAAAGGGTAAACTGATTATTTTGAATTTCAAGTGCAGAGGCTTTGGTAAATGAATGCACAGAGGGCTCCAAGCCCACACTTAGAAGCATTGAGTTGTGGCCATTACAAAGAGCTAACTGTTAATTAATTATTGTCACATATGTTGTGTGGATTGTTAAACCACAATTATTTTACACTAGGGTATAGCTGGAAATGTCACCCTTGTTCTTGCTTTATGTGACCTGGTGCAAGACACAGATCAACATTCATCTAACTTGAGTAAAGTAGCCTGTGTGTTGGCTGCTGCTCACATTTTTTTCCTCTTTATGTTGGCTGTCTTCCTAAACCTATTGCAAAATTCAGTGTCCTGCACTTACCACCACTGCCTCCTCTTCCTCCAGTTCCACCTCAAGCTATGAATAAAGAAAGGCAGCTGGATTTTCTGCCACCTTACATATTTAACAACTATGTAAATTTACTCCAAAACCACCCACCCAAGGCCAGACCTCACCAGTGGCCTGCAATTGATCACATAGGAGGAATCCCAAGTAATCTCATTGACCAGTATCCAAAATCAAATATCCCATATCAAAACTGAAAAGATGAAGTTACATCAAAGGTGCCTTTCTGTTTAATAGGAGCTGAAGTCCTCCTTTTGAAGTAAACACAGAAGAATACCTGAAGTTCTTGTTTCCTACCACTGCGGGGAACAGCTATCCCTTAAATTTATTAGGAAATTACATCTTTGGAACAGGATGTTGAAGAAAAAAAAATCTATAAAAATAATTTTAGTCAACATTCAAAGATTTCAAGATCTATTATAGGAACTCCTTTGGAGATTTCATAAAGATTGGTCTTAAAGCATGAATATAACAGATTTTTGAACAATATACTATGAAAATATATGGAAAGTACAGCATTTCCATTTTTGTCTTTGACTCAGACTGAAATGCCTGAGAACATATAGGCAAATAAGTATATATGTAAGTTTAAATTAATTTTCAAACACAGCTTTTTAAGAACCGTAGACTTTATATCTTTCCTTTTTAAGTACTTTTGTAAGAGGGCTTTGTGAGAGGAATACCAAACCCAAGCCTGAGGGCTGGTTCCAGTTTGCCAAAGCAAAGGCACATCCAGTTCCCTGATTGTCCCTTTCCAATCAGTCCTTAGTAAGGATCTTAACAAACACAAAACTGTCACCTTTAGCTGAAACTGACCGTGAAATAGAAACACAAGAAGCAGGGCAAAATATCACAATATGTTTCTTCTGCTCCTCTCCTCTTTGCCTAGATCAATCTCTGGTGTCACCAGAAGAACTAGCATTCTTTTATATTAATTTGATTGCTTGAAAAATAAATTTCTAGTCTCCAGATGAAGGTCTGCAGATTGCACTGACCAGAAGGGTGCACACCCAACTGCTCTGAACCACTAACACAGCCAAACTTCACTGAGATTTTCTCTCTCAGCTGCCAACAAGGGCTTGCTGCAAACAAGGGATGTGGAAGAACTAGGACCTGAATTACTTTTTCCTGACAGTATTAATTATTTCGGTCTTCAAAATACAATTAATATAATATAATATAATATAAATGTCTTCTTTATATATATATATATATACACATTTATGTTCCTAAATGACAGGAACTTGGAGTTGACTGTGCTTTTACAGAGAATTCCACAAATAGCTTCTTTTTTTTCAAATTAGTTATTCAAAACTCGCCGTTTTCCAGGGGAATTAAGTTGCAGATCTGCCATTAGCAAGCATTCTTTGAAAAGGACTTTTTTTTACCCTTCTATCCTAAATTTCTGAAAACAATTCACTTGGAAAATACGATAGCCCAATTTTTTGGGTTTGGGTGACAAGTTTTTGTAGCAGTGAGGCTACAGGTTGGCTTCTGAGAAGCTGCCAGCAGCTTCCTTCATAGACAGAGCCCATGCCAGATGGCTCCAGGACAGACCCACCACTGACCAAGGCCAAGCTCATCAGTGATGGTGGTAGCACCTCCGGGATAGCATAGCTAGAAAAATGAAGAAAAACCAACCAGACAACAGACACAGAGAGAGGATGGAGAATACATGAAAGCAGCAACCCTGCAGACCCTAAAGTCAGTGCAGAAGGAGGGTCAGGAGGTGCTCCAGGAGCTGGAGCAGAGATTCCCCTGCAGCCCCTGGAGCAGCCCATGGAGAGGCAGCTGAGCCCCTGCAGCCCATGGGGGTCCACGCAGTACCAGAGATCCACCTGCAGCTCCTGGAGGATTCCATACTGGAGCAGGGGAAGGGCTTGAGGAGTCCTCCCCCTCCCAGAGAAGGAAGAAGTGGCAGAGACAATGAGTGATGAACTGAGTGCAACCCTCACTCCCTGTCCCACAGTACCTCTTGAGGGGAGGAGAGATCAGGAGTAAAGCTGAAACTATGAAGAAGAAAGGGGTGGGGGGAAGGTGTTTTAAGGTTTGGTTTTAATTCTCATTATCCTACTCTGATTTCACTGGCAATAAATTAAGCTAATTTCCCCAAATGGAGTCTGTTTTGCCCATGAAGGTAACTGGTAAGTGATCTCCCCCTGTCCTTACCTTACAGCTTGCATCTGTTCCTCTCTGTGCATACTAACTTTCATCCAGCATTATGGGGATCTTATCTGGGAATTTCACTGGAATCCCATTAACATGCATCTAAACATACAGTTTTCAAGTGTGGAGTGATTCTTTGTTTGAAAGTTTGCTCATGGTTCTGCAGTAATTCCAATCTCTGCAAAGGCTAAAACAGATGCTTTATTCTTTGAGTGAAAGCTCTGCAGGTCTGCAGACTAAGTCAGTGACAGTTGATGAGCTCCTGATACAACCAGTAGGTTTATATATGGATCATGATAAATCTTCCAACAATATAATACCATGTTCCAAAACTTTGGGCTCTGCATTAACTTTTCACTATTTTATTTTCAAAAAGACTTCTTGTATTCATTCTGCTCATAATTTTTATGGTTGGCATGGTAACTGCCTAAAAATGTGCTGCAGGCATTACAGCTCCAAGCTTTTCTTGTAGCCTATGATGCTTAATCAAAAAGTTTGCAATACATCCCAGTACTGTAAGTGGTAAAGCTAAAAATATTGCTCTCTTCAGAGCATAAACAACTGCAACATGCCTTCAGAAAGAGTTTGTGCTTACAATGAAATGGAAAAACACCAACACTTACCCCTTTATCCACTTCTGCACTTCAGCAGCCTGCAGCAGTCCTGGAAGTCTTGAATGTCTGGTAATTGAGTAAATTTTTCCCTTACAGCACTCTATTCTTTCTAAGATCGAGCTAAGTATGAAGGTTGAAAGAGTTTGCTCTCTTTAATATGTGACAAAGATCCAATTTAAAGCCATGATAGTGCAAATGTGTATACATGGCAGGATTATTCACAAAAGTGAATAGTAGCACTGAAGTCATGGGGGTGATTTACAATAGTGGTAACCTCCATGTTCAGCTGGCTACAGAATTTATATATCATTCTTAACTGACTTAACTGAGTAGTGGTATTGTAAATATTCAATATTTATTAGAAGACACAGGTGCAAACTCAAAGAAGGAAGATAGGGACAGTGAAACCATCACAACGTGATGCAGAAACATGTAATGCCAATGGAGAGCCTACCTGCACACAGCTATCTTACAGCTAAATCTGCAGCTGTCTAAAGATGGATCTGGAACTAGGGCTACCATAACAACCAGTTATGTGAATATGGAACATACTTTGCTAGAATAAGATTCTTCTATTAATAAGATGCACAAAGCAGTTCTAGACTTTGCCTCAACATATGGGGCAAGCATCTCCTTGTAGGGGTAAATGATGGTCCTCAGATGGCTTGTTTATGCTGGAGAGGTGTGTGAGAATGTAGCCTATAGGGAATACATTCATTTTTGGTACAATTACAACTGGGTCTGTAAAATCAGGGGTTGCACTATAATTTCTTTCTGGAAAATGATGATAGTCCAAGCCAATGGAGGCTGAACTGGCACTCATGCACTCAGTGTGAGGCCAGATGAACTCTGACACTTAAGCAAACACGGGCTCTTAGAAGGTGTGTGCATGAATTCTAGGTCAATGTCCCAGCTGCCCATCTAGCACACACCAAAGGGGATACAGCTATTTGCAGGGTCTGTTATCTCTCCTAAGATGACGATCCTTTTGTTTTCCCTCCTTTCTCTGAAGATTTTCAAACGAGGATATTATGTCTACTCCCGTGTAAGAGCCTTGGTTAGCTGTGCACAGATGACAGGAGTGGTAATGGTGGTGCAACTGATGCTGACTCTGAAATTGTTTAGATTTGATGGAAAATCCTATGCTGTAAAGCCTTACAATCTTAATATCTGGCAGCTTCAATGTTTTGATGGAAGTCAGAGGTGCTTAGAGCTTCTGAGGATCAGGTTTCTCAGTGACTTGGGTAATTTGCATTTGAAAACCTTGCTTTGAAAGGTCTGGCCACAACATTCTCTGTGGTACTCTAATGAGACCAGGAAAGGCTTTTTGACTGTCATGCACAGCTCTAATGAGTGTACCTGTAAGCCTGTAATTTATTCTTTTTTCTGGTCTCAAGAGAAAAACTAATTGCAACGTAGGAAGGTAATTTTTATGGTCCCAACTTTTTGGATGTAGTTACAGTTTCCTTCTCTGTACATCACCAGCTTTTTGCAATCCCCAAGATAAGACAGGTGTAGAAGTTCCATCTTCCACAAGCTGAAGTAAAGGTACATTCATGAGAGTGATGGTCTTGTGGAATATAAACAGATAAGCACTCAAACCCTCCAGAGTGTGGAGGTTTACTTTTGTTAAGGAAACACCATGTACTTCTCTGCAAGAGAAACCTTTATTCAAACATATAAAAGGTAATGATTGTACCGGTGCAATTTCAGTCTGTTCATACAGGTTTGTAAGAATAGGCTCTTAAATAGCACCCTATTCAATTTTTTTAAAATCCAGGTTTCTTTTAGGAACAACTTTTAGGTATTACTAAGTATTACATTTTCACAAGAAGGCATAATTCTACTCTTCATTAAAGCTTTAAAGCTGCTGTAAAATATTAGTTATTATTTCATAATTTCTTTTTACTGTTAAATCTACTTTTCTAGGAATAAGGGCTAATGTATCCATGATGCCCTTACCTGTCCATCAGTCTTACTATCATTCCATCTGCCTGACTTCACAAAGACATTTTGTATCTCTTGAAAAATTTCAGAGAAATAGAAATTTCACAGTCATCATATTGCTAGAAGTGTTTTGAAAATATGGAACTGTGTAGGATAGAGCTAGGATGCTAGCTGTTCCCAATGGGAGTAAGGATGAAATACGAACTCCCTCCTGACTACACAACAGAGCATCCACAAAACAAAATGGAAGTGTCACAACCATTGCAAAAATTTCACTATGACAGTTAGCCTTCATTGGTGCTAGAGAATCTATTTATCAGTTACTGCCTCACTGGCAAGGTTTCAGTGAGCTGCAGCAAGGGCTGAAATTTTAGTGGAATTAATTTGAAAAGTTTTCCTCTATTTCCAGTTAGAAAATATTCCATGATTTTGTAAAGATGCTAATTTTAGGTCCATTTTGATTGTGTACAACTTTGTCTGTTACACATTTCTGTCCTGTGAACGTGATGGACCTTGTTTAAGGAATTTGGGGTGTCCTGTAGCTGCATGTGCTAGGAAAACCCCAACTTTTTTCAGTACTCAGGCAGGTTGTCACCCAGTCCTAGGGAAACACGGGCACCACTCCAGCTTCGAGCTCCATCCAGGGCAAAGGTATGGCTGAACTGGCACTCTGGGACTTCTCTTGATGCTCCTGTGATTACCAGGCCTCGTAACATCATTCAGTGGAATCTGTGAAAAAGGCACTTTAAAAACCTTTTACAATTAGGTCTCCTGAAATACAAGAGAATATCTATGGAGATATTTTCATAATGTTGAGCTTCTGCTCCTACTGGGAGAGACAACCTGTCAGCTTGAAGAGAAGAGGGGACTAGATGGGAGTTCTGTTTTTTCAGATCTTGTCCAATTCACTTCAAAACCCCGAGTGTACAGTTAGGTACTTCTGACTCTTAAGATAGAGGAAGTATCACCTTAATTACTGGTCAAATCTTACCAGGAAACTACTAAAATTATTTCAAGCCAATTTTAGAAATACTAGTTAGAGAAAATTAAGGATAAACCTAGAAGAAGTGGCAATTTAGTGTTTTTATATATTGGAGTGTTTTTAGATATTTTACCCTTCCTTACTCTGTGTGACTACTGCTTCACAAAAATGAGACATGTTTTACCGTTTAATTGCTCTTGAAGCAGAGGAAATTCCCAGCAGCTGCATGTTTAACTCAGAGGTTGAATTCAAGGTGGTCATTCCTCTGACTCAAATGAAATGAGATGGTGGCTCCCATGACAAGAAGAAAGGCAGAGATCCTATTTCCCTAGGACTGTGAGTGACCACCTAATCCTGAATAATTATCATCTGGGGATGACAATTCTTTAAAATCACTGCTTTTCATTTGCATACACTTACAGTAAAACAAAAAAAGCCAGGTTTTTCTAAAGATTAAGCTAGTATGCTTTGAAAACATATTTTCAATTTAAAATGTAATTTTTCATATATAATGTTTAGAATACTTTATCAAGGAGATTGCAGGGGTTATTGCAACTTCTTCTTTACTCTGCAGCTCTTCAGTGGCAATATTCAACTTAATTTATTTGATTCAACAGTTAAGACTTTCTGTTAAATGCTACCTGTACTGCATTAGCCAAGAAAGCATCTTTTCCTTCGATGGTTCTGATTCCTGCAAGAGAACCCGAGATACAAACAGCCTCAGACCCTGAAGACATGTAACCATGTCTATCCTTAACAACATCAATGTGAACTTACATATGTTAGCAAAATATGTGGATATAGGCCAGGGTAACATCGAGGGACGTTTGCCAGCTCCTAATTGAGCAATAAGGCAGGGTGTAGACTCTGATCCCATGCTTTGGTATGTTGCTAGGCAAAGGGCAAAAGCTCGGTACTATCACTCAACAAGGTGTGCTGTCATTGCACAATTACTCCGTCCTGTGCACTGGGATGATTACAGAGTGCTATTTTCAGTGTGTAGAAGACACTTTATTTATGTATATTTTATTCTGCTGACATGCAGAGGAAATAGCTGCTTGGTAAATGTCATGTTATAGTAAGTGTATGGCCTATTTTTAGCTAGACAATGATGTGAAAGGTGCTGTTCTCTACAGGCCACTGTGGGAGTGCATGGTCTTGCATACAATGGCTGGATGGAAGACTTTAAAAAGCCAATGCCTTGTTCCTTGTTCCTGCTGTGAGCCATGGGCATGCAGAATCCTACCTCTGCTTGAGAAGGAGCAAAGAGGAGTGCCTTCTACCTCTGAGACTGAAAGTTATACCTATAGCAAAAAATTCCCAACACATTTTGTGAGGAAATCCGGGTTATGTAAAAAGATAACTCTGCTCCTTGGAAACAATTTCTCATCGGAAGCAGCATGAAATTGTTTTCAGCTTCACAGTTATCTTGTTTGTTTTGCTAATCCTCACAAAGATTAATAAAGGAATGATGAGACAACAGCAAACTGTAAGCACAGGAAGCGACTATTGCCTAAAGCATCTGGATATGATTATGTAAACACAATGTAATAAGAAAGCTGAGAGACTTAACTTTTGAAATCTCCTTTATTCCCTCCTAAAAAAACCCGCCCTTTCAGAATATTTACCTTATTCCCCAAGTAGCCTCTGAGTTGTTAAAGTACTTTGTGGGAAACAGAGGATTAGAAACTTCCACACAATTTTCACTGCAAGTTCCTTGCTACTATTGATCAACCTACCCTAGATTTAATCTTTTATCCAAACTTTTCCTGGTGTGTATTCTGGTATATGACCCTTTAATTTCAGAGAGGTGTGTCATTAAATTTGAAGGGGACATTTTGTGTCTAACTTCTATACGTACTATTTTCCTCCTACCCACTGGTAAATACAATAAATATTTTGAACTTTTAGTACATGGTACAATTTCTTTGTCACTGAAACAGTGACCTCTTCTTTAAGGGCATGAGGTTGAACACTCTTCACAGTGAGCCAGGCTAGTCATATCTGCAGATAACTTTGTTAGTCACTAAAATTCCCAAGATATAAACCTTTTAAGAATACTTTTTTATCATATATAAATGTTAGTAATTTTTGTATTAATTCTACTAGTTTTTAGCTTTTTTCCTCCCTTAGCAATTCCATTTTGTACAGGGTGCTAGCTGTGCAGGTTAATTTTTTTAGCCCTTTTGTTCAAAGTAAGGACTTCAGCTTTATTAACAAATTACCTTAAATCTGTATTTTGTATGGAATTTATACTAAACTCATTTTGACCTCTTTGTCATCATCTCTTCATAGATAGTCATGCAAGAGACAGTAAGAAAAATGCAGAGGAAGATCAACACTTCAGTAACCTAAGCACTTTATTAAATCAAGAGAAATATGCACCCTTACTGTCATTTTATACCTATCTGATAATGTAGAATGACAGGAGAGTCCAGAAGGGAGAAGCAGGAATGGTTCCTGCCTGGTGCTTCTACAACATCCCCTGCAACGTGCAGAAAATCCTGCTTAGCCTTGTGGATCTTGGCAGAGCGTGGTCACTGCAGAGGCCTCTTCAGTGAACTCAAGTCTCATATTTCAGTAGTACTAGGGTAGGCCAGGTAGGTTTGTTTCAAGGGTCCACCAAAAATATTTCTCCAGTGGTAGGAAAGAAAAGAATTCTCTCTTTTGCTTTTTTTTGCTGTTTAAGCACAGGACTTAAAGAGCCACAAATGACACGAGGCCAAACACAGACTCTGTTGTATTTTGGGTTTTTCTGGTTATTTTTTGGTCCAAAGCACCATTGTAACAGAAATTTTCCAAAAGGAAACACATAAAATGAGGCTAAGACAGATGTCTGGCAGAGGTATTTTCAATTCAGTTTGTTGGAGTCTGATAAGGTTATAAACAACAAAAACCAACATTCCCCTTGACTAATACAGTTAGTCAACCTTAATATCAGTCAGTCAACTAACTTTGCTCGTAACTGTAATAAGGAAATACTGACTGCCAGACTATTACATTTTTTCCCATCATACTAAGTTATAATAGATAATTACAGGTATCAAGATGGGCAGCTGTTTCTTTGAATGAATATTGCCTTTTCATTTTTTTAAATTTAGGTAAGATACCAAAAATGCTAAAAATGAGTAGACATTCATTATATAAAACAGCAGCTGAGCGGTAGGTGGAGGAATGGTTGCTTGTTCCTACTCCTAAACAAGAACACATACAGCTTCATTTTTTAAATTAATTTTATTTTGATGGTAGAAAAGGGGATCTCTAATGACACAGTTTCAACTGGTAAATCTTCTTTGCAGTTTTTCTCTTTAATCTCTGAAAGCTGATGTAGTTCATTCCAATTGCCCACAGCATCAGCTTTATTCTCTTGAAAGAACTTGCTCTCTTTTTAGTTTTCCTTTAATGTTTTGAGCCTTTACCAGAAATGGTAATCTTCTTAAGGTGTTGGCAGGAGCCACAGAATGCACCAAAACTAAAGCTCGTATCTAACAAAGTACTCCATTATCAGGACCACCCAAGTGACTCAGTTTTGTCACAGACACAGTAAACTCCTTTATATGATTTTCTGAAATTAGAAAGGAAAGAAAATTTTGGAGGTTGATCAGTCAGGTTAGAAAAAGGTTATGAAGATCACTCTACCTAAATAACAACAGAATTTTAGTTGTTTTGAAATACATTCAGGTCTATTTGTTATCACAGCTAGCCAGTATACCAGTTATTTGATTTAATGCAGACATCCTGGTTCTGGGTCCCACAGCTTATATTGAAGAACTTCCCTTGGTAATTTATAAGCAACCTTTTCCCAAACTCCCCTCTTTCTGCGAGCTGGCACTGGATCCTGTGGAGATAGAAACCGCAGGGGAGCTGCGAGATGCTACTGCACCTCTCGGTTACAAACTTTCCCTCTGACCACGGCTTTGCAAGCTGAAGCCTTGATGTACTGCTACATGGCTGAGCCATGGAAACCTCCAGCTGCTACCCCACAATGGGATGGAGAGTGCAGAACATCCCCCAGGACCCGGTCTGGGGATGGGTGGTCTGTCCTGCAGTAAGAGCCCAAAAACCAGATGTGACTGTCAGCCTCACTGCTGATTTCTCTCTGTGAAAGCCCAGAATGGGGATGGCTCTGGAAACTCTGAAGCATTTCAATTGTTTCAGCACAGGCTGGGAGTTGCTGTTGTAGCACCTATTGAAAAAACAGTGGTTTGCATCACAGGAGTGGGATGAGACATAGTGATACCTGAGCTAAGTCACCTTCCCTTCCCAGCACAGTTCAAGGTGTTGACTGGTCCTGGAGTAGCTGGCATCCTGCTTCGGGAAAGATCACTTCTTTCACCATCTCCTACAGCAGTGATTGCAATCTGCCAGATGAGTCTTTCCTTTCCTGGAGCTGAAATCTCTGTGACTGACAGAAGATCATATTTGGAGGCTCCACTGTTCTGAAATTGGCTTATTCTGGAAGTCTGCCAGTGTCACTGCCTGGCAAAGTAGAGGGATCAGAATTACACTTGGCTATTCAGTCAGTCTTGTGAACTGTTGCATCACCGCTGCAGGATGTTACAAGCTTTTAAGGGACAGCTCTTTACTTTAGCCTTAGTATTGTTTTCAATAATTTCCACATACCTAAGACTGGGAAAAAATATTCCCTTCTCAAGTCTATTGCACTTTTAAAATGTGAAACTTCTCTGTTCAATAACCATTTGTCCATCTTAGCTGAGGAAGCCAGGAAAAAAAAAACAAAAAACAAACCAACATGAAATTCCAGGAAGTAACAGACTGGAGACCCACATAGAAAAACTAGATGACAACAGTTATTCATTCATGCCTTGTGAGACAAATAAAACAACTTTACGTTAATTTCCTCCCCACACCTCCACCCTTTTCTAAGGTTAACAGAAAGGATTCCTTTAGCACACACGTTATTTTAAGATCTTGAACAACTTAGAGATCTAACATCTTTTCCCATGTGTATAAATAACCCCACCTGTTGCAGTATCATATATATGTGATCATTAAAATAGATACAAGTAAAAAATAGTAGTATACATTTCAGTCTAAAAGTGATTCTAGGAACAAAGCAGACATGACACACACGCTTTTCCTCTTTCAAAAAGACAAAGAGGATTCTCCAGTCTGAGGTGGATTTTCCAGAGTCAAAAACCTATCATACACTCATCAACATTTTAAAAGTTACTAGAAATTGAAAATAATAGAAATTTTCCTTGGCCAAGCCGCTGAAGTTCACAGACAATGTTGTGTCACTGCACATAATAAGGGTTGAAAAAGCAGTGCCAGGGATGCATCAAATTTGTTTCAGCTTCACAAATTCATGTGTCTCCTTTTTACTGCTGCATCTGAGACAATCACAGCTCTCCAGGAGTTAACAAAGTGCTTCTCCCCCATTTTTCAATAGAGATCTGAGACACAAAGTGAGAAAGCTCCAAGTTATTTTGTGATAAAGTCAGCACAAAACACGAGAAGACACAGCATCTGTGTCAAACTTCGCAGGCTGTTCCTAACTACAGAGGAACAGTCATACTGCAGATAAGAAAGAGATCTGAAACAAAGCTTCGTGCAAATTGTTCCCGTTGAACTAAAAATCCATGGTGCAAAGGTGGTTATTTTTAAAGTTATATTTTGGCTTCTTTGTTTGGCGGTCATATGACATTTTCAGCACCTAGAAATCCTTTGCTTATGACACTGTCTGAATGAAATGTTGTTACTGACGTAACAATTATCTCTTCACCCCATAGCTTTCAAGTTATGACTTAATGTTGAGAAAACTGTGGGCTAAGTGAGTGAATAACTTCAGTACCTTTAAAGGATGTGGTTAGAATACTCTGCAGGGGTGGGAAGAGAGTTTTCCTTTGCAGTTGGTAGAGCAGCAACAACAGAGTGTCTTTCAATTGCTTCTGTATTGCAGCTCAGGGCTTTTAGCCCCTGTCTGCTGCACCCACACACGATCTGGTGCAGTCACTTAAAAAGCATATAGCAACCTCTCAGCTCAAGAAGTCCTTTCAAAGCAAGCTTCAGCCACCCAGGGGGCCAGCAATCTGTAGAGGCTGCTTTTTCTATCCCTGAGATGGAGTATCACATTGGCTCTGCTGCATTGGGACCACCCTATGCCCATGGTGAAATAGGATTTGCTTTTCATTAATTCTGTTACTATAAAAAATTCCTGTAGGATATTCTGTAGTTAGAGCACTGAATCATTTCTGAAACTTCCAAATTCAAATATTTGTTTTATATGGCAATGGTATTAGTAATGTGCAAGTTTTATGCACTGCTATTTCCTCCCACACCCATTGAAAACTAACAAGAGCCAGCCTGTCAAAATAAGCATGTGAATTATAGATCAGCTATAACATGCTTCAAATAGCCAGTGTTCCCGCCTAGGTGATACTATATAACCCTGCTTTCCCTCTGCTTGCAAAACTGCACAGTCTACAAGTCAACCAAAGAAAGCCTACAAACTGAAGTATGGAATTATCCCATCTCATTGGAGATACTTTAATCAGGTGCTTAACGACAGAGAATTTTCACCTACTGTTGACAGAAAGAGACAGAAAACTTCCATTTAGCTCACCTAGTATTTAACTTATCCTCTAGGAGGGCCACTGCTGGTACTGACAGAGCCCAAGGTGACTCTGATTTCTGCTTAGGTGCTTCAGTTACATATTTCCATTTTCAAGAAGAAAAGGAGACAAGGCTACCTCTGAACCTCCAAAAAGCTTGCAGGAAGGCTGAGCTCACTCTTCCTAGTCTGGCCTTTTTTTCACAGACTGCATCCCCTTGGAGGTGGGCTCTGGCATTACTCTGTGGTGCCAGCTGCTCCCAATACTGAACACCTAACATGTTTATTGTCCTGTAGGCAATATTCAAAATGATCAGGAAATGGGAGTAAGTAATGTGCCTGCACTGTTTGCTCATATGGGGTAATAAAAAGGAAAACTGACTCTGAGGAGCTGCACAGGGGCCTTATGCATTACCCAACAGAAAGACTGGGTAATAAAATGGCAGAGGACACCCGACATTGATAAAAGCAAAGAGTTCACAAGCGGGAAAATAACCTGAACTGCATGACCCAACAACGGGCTCTGATCATGGAGGGGATACAGAAACACTGGAGTCATTAATACAGCCATAGGCACAGACTGTCACATTCAGCACGGCAATTAGTAGTGATCAGAAATGCAAGTCAGCATCAACAACTATTAGAAAGAAATACAGAACAAACAGTGTGTCACTGTAAATCCATACAGTTGCTGTATCCTGAATATTGAGTAGGATTCCCGTTTCCCATCCCAAAGGGTATCACAGAAGCAGAAAAGGAACAGTGAAATCCTTTTATAAAAGGAATTATTAAATAGACTGAAATTTTTTAGCTGGGAAAAGCAATGGGATATAATACAGAGCCTATAAAATCACGAACGACAGGGAGAAAGTAAGTACAGAATTAGTTTGCTGTTTCTTCTAACACAGTAACAAGGGGGTATCAAATGAAATTAGGAGGTTTGAATGACACAAGCTCAAACAAAAAGTTACTTCTTCATATATACAATTAAGTTATAGAATGCCTGGCCACAGGATGCTGCAGTTTCTAAGATCACATGAGGGCTAAAAAGCAAATCAGAAGGATTTGCCCTAGAGAAATCCACTGATGGCTATGAAGTAGAAAGGCACTGCTGCTGGTTCAGCAAGCAAGTGGGCTGCAAGTCACTGGGAGAGGAGCTGGAGAGACCACTCTGAGGCTGTGCCATCATGTGCTGGCACTGTTCTTGTCCCCTGCCATGGACATTTGCTGCTGCCCTGTGTGTGAGAGAAGACACTGTGTGAGATGAACCACTGGTCTGACTTTGTATGGTTATTTTATGTTTTTAGCGTAACTACAAAACTCCTATGCTTGAAGAGAAGAAAAGCTCATTTTAAGTAAGATCATATATCTTTTTGTCTGGTCAATGTCAGCACTTAAGTAAATGGAGGGTAAAAAAATGCCCATGGAAATCCAAACAGGAAGCACTTTGCAAACAAAGAGGCACAAGCTGGTGCCTGCAGAGCTGCTACTCTTCATGCTCCATGGGACCTGAAAGAGACCTCTGCTACATTCAGCCAGAACACAGATACAGGAGGACAATGAAATGATCTTTTCTTTTTTTTCCTTCTCCAGATAAGGGCAGATCTGATGCTTGTCGTTTGAGGACTGTGACACACCTGGGCAGCAGCAGCAGCACAGAACTGCCAGAACCATGACAGCAACTCTCTCTGGCTAATGTTCTGATGATACCCAGGCCAGCACTCAAGGAAAACTCTCTGATTTTAGTCCTCTCACAGACTTCAGTCTTCAGTGCCAGCAGCATGGTTACACTGATAGCATAGAATGAAGCAAGGCTTTGTTCCAAACAACACAGAATTGGCTCATCTGACCAGCCCTACCTCTGGGTGTAGGGTGACCTTCACGATTAGCCTTTTAAAAGCCTTTCTCTATATATGGCACTTTCAGTCTTGGCAAGATAAATCTGAAGGGGGAGCAAAGGGATGTCTCATGATGCAAGTACAAAGGCATTCTTGGATTTTCAAGAAAAAATACACAAAACAACTTCCTGACTCAAAGAGAGCTGTATCTGGCATGGGAAACTTCTACATTAGACCTCATCCTGACAGGGAAGTATTAATCACAAAATTTAGTTTGTTTAGGTGGAAGTAGTAATGACTTTGTTGCAATGACTTTGTTTTCTGTGCTTTTAAAATGCAATTTATGTTTTACATGCAAGCAGGATAAAGTCCTAACCAGTAAAATTTATATAATTGCCCTGAAAGATCCTGTTCTACAAAGCTAAAAAAAAATTAAGAGATATATCAGTCAGCTTATAGGAGAAAATTTAAACCAAGAAAAATGTGAATAATAATTTACAGCAACTCAGAAAAACTTCACTAGATCTTCAAAAAACCACAATTGAGAAAGATGCACACTGGCTAAAACCAACATTCATCTGAGGAAGGACTGGAAGTTAATATTTTGCCAATAGTTCAGTAGACAAAATAGGGCAACCAGGTAATTATAGGCCTGTCAGTTTGACGTCTATTCTAGGCAGAGTGATGGAGTTGCTGATAGGAAAGTCAATTAATAAAGTATTAAAACAGTGCAATTTAATTAATGGCAATCAACACAGATTAATAGAAGACAGATCTTATCAAATTAATGTGCTATTTTTATAAGACTACAAATTTGGTGGATAAAAGAAATTGTGGTAATATTTTAAACTTTGACTTTGGATGCATTTACCATACAGTACTATGAGTGATGCTGATGGAAATTAGAACTAACACGATGAACTCTCCTAGACAACCAACTTGTTTTAAAGCTGGTTAGCATGGGATCCAACAGTCTAACCTAAAGTGGGGCTTAGAGAGTGGGTTCTGCAGGGACTGCTTATCAGTCCTGTGTTAATTAACAATGATTCCAGCAATACGGAAAGAAGCAGTGCCGTTGATAATACTACTTTTCAAGGAACCAAAATTTGGAAGTGGGCAGAAGTGGGCAGTGGCTTTTTGGCATTGCTTGAGGAGCAGGTGCAAAAGAAATACCAGGTGTTTCCATGTCACCCAAGATACAGGACCTATTTAAGAACAAGTATCTCAGGCCTTACTTCCTATAAGAGCACTTCTTTGGGAACCTGAGACTGAAGAATGAACTGTGGGTCCTGAAAGAACCCCACATGAGCCCCAGAGCCCTCTGATATCATGTTGCCAAGAAGGCCAGTGCAACCATTTTCTGTGTGCAGAGATGCTATCCATCAAAGGGCAGTAAAGGACTTCTGTTACTTCTGCATTTGACATCGATAAAGGTATTGGAGTAATGTTGGTCCTCATATCAGCAGCTCAGGAGGGATGTTGGCAAATTGGAGGTAGTTCAGAGAAGAACCACAAGAATATTATTTTTAAAATTGGCAGTAAAACAGAATGACTACACAGGGTAAGTCTATTTAGATTTAGTACATCAAAGCAAAAGCTAAGGAGTAACTTGATTATGGTTTGTAAGTGCTTTCATGGAACGGACACTGCCTAAAAGGGGAGGTTTTGCTCTGGTATAAAAATATACAGGGAAGTCCAATGGAAAGTTGAAGACACATCATTTCAGTTACACTAAGGACAGGCAACTACTGCAAACATCTACCATTTCCTGTGATAAAGCTGGGTATCTTTTCTATGTAGTCCCTCTCAAGTCCTGCTCTCGTTCAACTGGAATCAATTCCAGGTAAGTTAATGACCCTGGCTGAAGAATCAGAAATGGTGTTAAGGTGGTTTATCCCTTTACATCTGTGAATGCAGCTGTAATATACATTTTTAAGTAAAAAAAAAAAAAAAAAAAAAAAAAAAGATGTTTTTGAGTGAAGAATGGGATCCAAATTTAGCTAATAGGAGTTTCTTATGCACATCAAGAGGGGCTTTGTGAATGATGGGGGTGGTGTTTCTTTCTAGCTGTGCTTTGGGAGCCTGCTTATTTTTCACTGCTACCCAAAAAGCTGGCAACACAATGGATTACAATGAGGTTTTGGAGAACAGCTCCTAGAAGCACATCCAGTTGTCATGTTTCCATCTCACATTCGCCTCCACCAGCATCATGCTGATGGGTGCAGCTGAGGAAGCAAAACCTCCTTAAGAGGAATTTGGTTCAGGTCATGCACTTGTCTTGAAAACAACTTCCCAAGGAAACTTATTCCTCAAGTGAAAAATTAGTGTTATATATCCCTTAAAGAAAAGAGACCTTAATGGCAACTGGCTGGAGTATGTTCAATCTTAAAAGGTTAGGAATAACTAGTCACAGCATTTCATACCTTCTCTTGCATATAAGGGTTTCCCTGGAATGTGCAAACATAGCACTTTTCTTCCTGATCTTACATTCATGGCTTTCCTCTACTCACCTGGCCCATTACAAAAGGAATAAAGAGAAATATGCTCCCCCCCCACCCTTTTCCTTCTCTTAGCAACACCAGTATAACTTAAAATGTGGACAATATAAAGTGAATGGCACTTATGTCTGACCAGTGAGGGAGTGCTTTTCCTCAGGTTATTTCATAATGCTAAAAGAGGGTGTTCAGAAGAGAATTCCACCATGTAAAATTGATTTCAATTAGCAAGGGATAACATTGGTGTAGATATACATAACACAACCACTTTTTAATTTCTGGGAATGGTGCCATCTGTGAATAATGAGAGTTAGTGGTAACAGAGAAATGTAAGGTCTAACTGTGGGAGCCAACAGGCCACAGCCTTGACAGTCTGATTTGGAGGGCAGTACTGTGATTTAGAAGGTCAATTTGCTTTTGCTAATGCTGAAACCCATCAGCAATGCATTCAACATACAGATGGAGATTTGTAAACTACCAGGAATGATTAGGCTGGGAATATACTGTGGTTGTTACCTGGGGATTTAATAGTATTGCTTGGAAATATCTACTACTTAACTGGGATCCAGAACCAGAGAGAAAGATCACTGACTCTTGAACTGAGGACTGCTTTGCTTCCCAGGCAGAACATTCTTCCATACACAGAAATTTGTTCTGAAGACAACTAAGACACTTTTTGGGTCCTAGATTAATAAACATATAATGGCAAACCTCAAAGCACTTTGGTTAATACCTTTTTTTCTTTGCAATTATTGTACAATATAAGAAGAAGGCAGTTTGCAGAAATGTTGGACCTGCTTCTCTCTACCTCATTTAACTGGCTTCTGTACATAAATTATATTTTAGAGTGTTTTTATTTTTTTATTGCACTGCAGTCAGTTGTAAATCTTGCACTGAGTTATTCAGTAACACCTTTTCTTTTTGATGTCTGAGTGAAGAATGAAGCCTAAGGCTTGATTCTGATTGCAGATATGGCACATAGGTATTTATCCTTACATACTTTATTGTATCCTTATTTCACACACATGTAAGCCCCACACGTGCAGCTCATGCAAATGGGTACATTTCTTGTCAAATTACCTCTTGACAGCTCATTTTCAAAAAAAATGGACGCACATACCCAAAGTCAAAATCATGAGATTTTTTTTTAAAGAAGAGATGCTTGCTTCCATGTCTTTGAATTGCCCTTTTGATGTATGGAGAAAAGACTTGTCCCTTTACTGTCCCAAGATTTATCAATTTCCTTAGCCTTCCTTACTAACATAGTAGAGTTATAGTGTAAATGATAAGCAAAAACAATTACACAAAATAGAAAAATATATTCAAGTTGGCATGGGGATCCAGCCTTGACAACTGGTGGGGAGGTACTTGCAAGTATATTTTGAACTAGCTGCTTGGATTAATTTTGCTGAAATAAGACTGTCTTCTCAATATGACAATTCTCAGCACTTAATAGTTGTTTAATGTTCCCAGTAGGCTCAGCTCTGCACTTCGTAAATCAGCAAAAAAATAAAATTAGGGTCTTTCTTTTACCACTTCAAAAATTATTATCCTTTTTGTTCTAGCTTGTGTTTGTACACTGATAATATATTTTCTGTAAAGGGACAAGAAGCAGACTGACCTGGAAAAGGAAGTCTTTTAAATGTAGAACTGTCTTTGATCACTCACAAGACTTGTGCTCTGATCTAAGCTCATCGACATCAATGGAAGAAAGACTGCTATTGGCTTGGAGGGGAGGGTTGGCTCCTGTCCACACAGAGTCCACATTTGCAAAAGCAGATGTTAAAAGATAAAACAGATTGAAAATCAGAGTTACAGGAAAATATACTTTTCTTTGCACAAGGTCAGATTTATGACAGACTCTTCACTTAATAATTTCTTCTTAGTCCCTGAAACAGGAAGCTCCTGTTTCTACACCTGTTTTTGCTGTTTACCTGCAGATAAACCTTGGATATAGAATAGGGGAGAGTTTGGTGGATGATTTCTATAGCATGAAAATGTAAGGCCTTTTCCATAGACTCTTCTGGGATACTTAAAATAGGAAAAAAGCTCCAGAGAAAACACCACACACACACACACACCCTTGCCACCCCCCTCTCCCCCCTTCCCCTCCTGCAGCTGCATTTCCTGCAGAAAGAGCAATTCCAGAGAAGGAACTCAGCACTGTAGTACTGGACAACATCATCAAAGAAGTAGATAATTGTAGGATCTGTTTAAAAGATAAAGAAACTTCTAATTGGATTGTCTCTCTTGGTGACAGTTTCCAGGCAAGGTAGATCAGAACAATGAAGTCCGAAGAGCAAGAGTTGGTCAGTAAACACTCCTGAAAGGAATCCTTCCCAACTAGCTTCATTCTGATGTGTCTCCAGAAAGATCATGGGGAGATATGATAGTTTTGTCATATGCCAATCTGCTGGCTGCTTTTTGGTAGGTACCATTGATTCAGTAACTGTTTTATAACACCCAGTCAGAATTCTAATTTCTCTCATTCAGTTGAATGAGAAAATATAATGGAACAATATTTGCCACTACCAACACAGTTTATTTCAAACAGGAGTTTCTAAGTATTGTGAACATGACATTTAAGCTTGCACCAGCCAACGGCACCCCTTTAGCCCTGACATTCTGGCTGATGTGTTTCAAGTCACATCTCTCTCATTTGGTTAAGCACCACAGCTATGGGAGACTGGCCGCAGTTAGGCAAAAGTTCAGTGCTGACTTGGTATTCAGACTTTGATCTGACTTTTATCATCCCATTCATTTTCACATCTCACATGTTATAATTTGATCTTCCTCTACAGCTTCAGCTGACTGACACAGACTTAGACTAAAATAAGGGGCACAGAATTACGTATGCCTAACGTCCCTATGAGGCACATAAAGGGATTTGCTCATTCAGAGCTTATTACTTTAACACTGGCCTGAAATGGCAGTATCTTCATTGACATATCTGAGACCAAAAGCAAAGTTTTCAAAGTGTTAGGTTTGGGGAGGGATTCCATAGCAAAGGGAGTGAAATAATTAAAACATTCTGAAAGAGTAAAACTCATCCAATGGATAGGTAACTGTGTCATTCCACACTGCATGTATCCTTCTATGCCTTATAGTGTAGATTTAATTCAGAACCCAAAATTTATAATCTTTTCATTGAATATTGAATCCCTTCTTCATATTTAGATCCTGATTCCAATAAAAATCAGGAGTTTCCAACCGGGATGAATTAGACTTTTCATCCCTTTCACCTTTTGCTCCTTTCTCCTGTTGGGCTTGGAGGCTCTGGGTAGCCTTTTCTGAGTTGCTAGGGACTGCGGCTCCAGCTGATGCTGGGTAACTAAGAAAGTTAAACAGAAAACATTTATTTACAGAACAAAGGTTGATGCAACAGCCTAGGTCTTTGTCATAGTCAGAAGGAGTATGCAGGGAGAGAGGAAGGGAGAAATTGTGTAAAAAGCCATCTACTAAGAAAAGAATGTTTGATTTGGATCACAGGATGTGATACTGGAGAATGTATTGCATAACTTTATGGCTTGTCCTTATTTGCAATGATTCAGTATCCGGCACTGCTCATCTCATTTCTAAAAATGGTATTGAAAAGTTACAAAGTATTCAGAGGTGATGGGAATAAGTGAGGAAAGGCAGGAAAAGCACCTTTTCATTTTACAGCAAGTAGCAAACACTGGGTCTGCAGGTCGTCCTACGGGTTGTTGCAGATCACTGGGTGTATGTCCTTCCTCACCACCCAAGTGACATTCACCAGGTCAAATCTCCTCTGTTGCCAGAAGCTCATCTTCTCCATGCCAAATTTAAGATCATGACAACCCTTTTCTCATGGTATTTATCTTGTAACTGTAAAACAGGTCACGTACAGCTCCTAGTGTGGAGGACAAGACATGAGGCAGGTGCAATGCTGTGGAGAGCCATTTCCAAAGCCCGTCAAGACTAGACCTTGACTGAAGCGTCCCTAGTCTCTTTGGAGCCCTGTTCAGAGGTTATTTCTCTTTGTCTCAAAGCAGGCAACTCTGCGATTGACTCCTCCACTGGTTATTTCATTATTGTCATACTCACTTCTTTCTACCCCCTGAAAACAGGCATCACCAAAACTCGCAGGTGTTCACCCCAAAATAACCCTCTCCCATTTCTGATCCTCTCCTCTGCTGATGTGGAGAAAGGACATGCAAAGATATGGACAGTCCCTTGGCACTGCCCAGCAAAGGCTGCAGCTCTGGGACACAGCTGTGTTCTCCCCACAGCCCTGATCTCTTTTTACTGTCTTGGTTTTTTGGGTTTTTTTTCCCTTTTTTTTTCCAGCAACTTTTTTTTCTGTCTGTTTGGCACATATTTCTAATTCAGATATCTTTTGAATGATGACTAACAACAGCAGCAATAAAAAAGCCTCTATTTTTCATAACCTAAAACACAGAAGCAGATCAAAACCAATCCAATTTGTCTGCAAATCTTGCAGATAAATCTTGCTGTCCTGACATGTAGGTTTTGATCTGTTTATTATCCACATCCTTTCTCCTGTCAAAGTCTTCTCACCTGAAGAAACAATTTCTTTACATGACACGGAAGTGGAAAAATCACCTTCAGTAATGGAACTGCCGTGACCCTACCATGACCAAATTAGCTTTTGTGCTGTG